>OZ010737.1:56049795-56649795 GCA_963932295.1 Tipula lateralis
ATATGAAATGCCGCTTAAATGGGCCACGCAACAAAACAATGATCCGAAACATATACCTCTAAAAAGACGAAGGAATGGTTCTTGCGAAATTAAATTAATGTTATGGAGTGGCCTGCTCAATCATCTGATCTCAATCCAATTGAGAATTGGTGGGCCGATATAAAAAAAGATATTTCCAACTCCAACCCAAGAAACTCGAAGCAATTATGGGAAATAACCAAATCTGCATGGTTGTCCATTCCCGTTTAATAAACTCAATGCCTCGACGAATGAGTGCTGTGATAAAAGCCAAAGGCTATACTACTAAATACTAATTTTAACTTTAATTATTTTTGTCTAGATCGATTAATGTTACTGTTAGTTACATATTGCAATTAACATTTTGCACTTAACTAGTACAGTTTTCCTGGAAAATTTGAAACAAAATTTTTATTTTATAGGTATTTAAAATTAAGTGATCTTAATTATTTGCAGGACAAACACCTAAATGATGAAAAAAAACTTATTTAGAACTAACAAAATAAATCGAGATTTGATGCTACAAAAAGGGAGAAACAATATTTCCCAGTGGATAATTTGAATGGCAGTTGGGTTAAAAAGGCCATTCTGAGAAATTTGAGAATCACTTTCGTGTAGGATTTCTATACCTGAGTAATAAGCATACCTCAAAATAATATTAAACGTAAGATGTATTTTAATATATTTATTTAGAACGTAGTAAAAACAATTTTCATACTTTAAAATAACACAAACTTTTTTTAGTTTAATCTTTTTAAGTAAAAAAAATACTTTTAAATTATTTCAATAACTTTAAGCTTAATCCTAAAGTATTAATGCACATTTACACATTATTGTAAATAAATTTTATAAATTTCTCTGTCCGCTTCTGGCATGTACTGCAGCATTGACCGAATGTCTTTTTTTCAGCTGACATTTTATATATCTGACATATGGCTCAATTGTAGGTTTTTCTTCTTGGATACGGATTGGTGAGTATCTAAGATTTTCATCAAAGTCGTAATTTTAATTTCACAACTATGTCTAGACCCTTTATTGAAGATAAATCAGATTGATTCGATTCATTTGTAATATTTTAAGTTTGACTTTTGTATAGTTCTCATTTCTGAACATTTTTATTAAAGTAACGAGTCTATAGAGTTTTATATTTCACAAAAATTTTTCGATCGTACTGTGCACATCATCCTGTACTTTGGAGTGCCCTGGTTCCGAATGTTTTTTCATAAATTTTACAATCGCCAGTGTGGTTATAATATTTCTGTTCTGAGGCACACATGAGTCGGAATACAAGGTAATTTTAGTAAAAGATGGATTTTCTTTAACCAATAACCACACTTTCCAAAATTTTAAATAAAGAGATGGTTGCACAATATGTGAATTTATTAACACTAACGTGCACCGTTAAATTATAAATCGAGAATGTGCGTTTATAAAAAAAAGTTGAGGCATTTGCCCGTGGCAAAGAAAACACATATTGAAATCGTAGCTTAAGACGAATTCATGCTTTCGTTCCTTCCTGCCGTCCAAATTTTTTTTTAAGCAATTTCATTGGTTGATAAGGACTTTCTTTTTCTTGAGGATTTTGTTCATCAAGATGGTTTAACTTTTACTTTTGGTCGGAACGAGCATGGCGAGAAAGAGATAGTATTATATTTAAATGGGAAAATAAATGCTTTGAAATGTAATGTCACACATTTTATGTCGGTATTTCGAGGGAAGAACAACATACGAGTATATAAAATAAATAATTTTATAATTTCTAAATAACAAATTTATTAAAAATAAAATAAATAAAATTTATTTTAACATTATTTTATCAACCAGTTATGATAAATTATAATAAATTTATATCCGCTCCAATATCCACAAACATAAAATTAAAATATTTAACACAGATATCACAAATAATCACATTGATAGTTTTTAAAATTTAATAAAACACAAACCAAAAATTTTTTAGTAACTTATCACCAAACATAATCGACAAAATTTCATGAAAAATGGCAACCATCACGAATAATAACAAATAATTAAGTCACTCTCAAATAATTAAGTCTGTCATTCGGGGGTCTCGGATTCGACTCTCGGGCTGGTTACGATTCATCAATCACGATTGGGTGTTTTTAATCTGTATGTGTATGTGGGTTGAACCGTGGGCCGCTAGTGGTATTGAGTTCTGGAATAATTTCTGCCTTCTTTAAAAACAAAATGACTTAAATTATTTACCTATAGATGGCAGCAAAATCGTTCTGCACTTTTTTCATCAACCATGATATGGCAAAAAAAAAGTCGGAACGAAGGAAGGAAGGAACGCAAGCATGAAGTCGACTTTAATGGTGAATTGATCAGCATGTTTACGATCAGCATCTCTTTCAGTTTTTGTCCTCATATTATTTTCTTTGTGTTTTTTGAAATATGTACTTTGATTTCAGAAGTGGTGTGTTTGACTGCAATTTTATGTGCATCGATCGCATTGATCTTTCTTCGGTTTGATGAATGATTTGTTAAACTCCCCGTTGAAACTTACTTTAGTGTAAATATAAAATTTCACAGGATCAGTGGTCTCACTCACACATAATAATGCATATTTTACTAATATTTAAAAAGGCTTCAAGTTATTGCCTGTTTGTGTTGGCTTGACAGTAATGATAATCAATTGCTTGATTGTTATTCCAACACTAGGTTTGGTTTAGAAACTTAATCAAATAAAAATACGTCGAAGCTCACTGGCCACAATTTTAATCTGACTCCACTACTGACCGGACTTCCTCCGGTTCTGATCCAACTCCCTTACTTCTCAATCAATCAAATTTTGCGCGGTATTTATTCAAATCTAGTAAGTTGAGCGAGAGGAAAAATTATTCGAAGAAAAAATGGAAAATCTGTGCGCTCACTGAATCGGTAAAAAAAAATTTTACAAACACCACCCGACTCACATTTTTCGTTTTTTCATCCCATACACCTATTCTACTGGTTCACAGAAAAAAATGTAAACAGAACATGATGACAGAATTCGATAAACAACGTTCATTGAAGTTTATCGGCAAGGTTTTGATTTACGATGACGGAATACGTGTCCTTTATACCTTAAGATAGAGACGTCCTGATATCCACCTAAGCCATGCAGACTAATTAGCCTTACCTCGTTTATTCTGAATACTATGAAAAAGGTGTTCAACACATCCATTCCATAAGAAGCAGTTGCCTTATCGCAAGTTGGTGTAAATCCACCGTGACGGCGTTAAAAATCTTGTAAAAAATCTCTCTAGGAGCGATACACCTTTGATGTGACATTCGCTACTCAGAATCGAGAACGCATTAAACATGAGCGGTTGGAAAGTTTTTGTCATGCCCAATTGGATGCGGTAGATCGGTATGCAAAGATTGGTCTAACCAAAGGTTTAAATAATGCAACAATTGATGATTTGGGATCATCAATGCAACAATTGATGATCAAAGTTGAATTGGCATTGGTTAAGCTTGATAGAGCAAGTCGTAACCACGAATAAGACAACTGTTATGTAAGTATGTACCTGTTCTGTCTGTAATAAGGCTCATGTTGGTGCGGTGCCAACATTTATTGAACCGTTTCAGGATAAAACATTAGTTTCTACTTAAACAAAGGAGCTTTTAGACCTAAGAGAATGTTTTTTTCAACAGTAAGTTATTCCACAAAAATTAAGCCAAAAATAAGTCTATCTGTTTCTATCTTTTCAATCTGTATTTGGGCTCAAGCATCTTTCAACTCTTTCACATAGCCAAATTGAGGACGTATGGCAATCCTCAAGCTCCGATATACATAGAACACATAGCATACACATTGCATAGCTCCATGCAAGCCTATGGTACTGACATAGAAAATGGGATGGCCCATGAGTTCTGCACTCCAACAGGGGATCATAGGTTAGGTTAGGTTGAGTGGCTGCAACAGCACACTTAGACCGGCGACGGTCCGTTGTGACACCACAGGATCTTACTCCCCTTTTATCCTTATGACAACCAGTTTGAGCTTCTTACGTAACGTAATAAGTCTCGTACCTTACTGGCAGTCTATTAAGAACCCAAATATTCATGTCTTTTGTGTGCCAAAGCCGGGCATGAGCATAGAGGTGGACTACTGTCTCTTCCTCCTCCTCGTCCATACTGCTTCTGCAAAAGTCATTAACTTCTAGACTTAGCCTCTTTGCATGATATCCAAGAAGACATTGTCCTGTGAGTATCCTCACGATCGTTTTAAGTTCACGTCTTCGTAGGGAGATACGTGCCTTTGAGCGTTTCAAGTTCAGCTTTGGCCAGACTTGCCTTGCAACTTAACATGAGAGGGTGTCCGTTAAGCACAGTCTTGAGTGCGTAAATGGGTCTCCCAGTAGCTTTGCCCTTTCCGGTAGCAGTTGGAAAGTTGGAACGAGGCTCGGTGTTTCGTTCGCCCACCAGTTTCCCATGACATATATGTGTTCATTCACACCAACGATCGTAATCAGATGGTGAAAAATCGATTATGCAACCTACTCCTATTGGGATTCGAACCCGGTATCTACCGCAGCTTTAACTTCGTCACGTTCAGCAAATTTCGTCGATAATCGAATATTCAAATCTATAACAATACTCTTAGACCTTGCCAAATGGCATATAGAAATAATACGAAGCTTTGGTTTTGTATTCCGGCCATTTTATAATTAAGAGAAAGTTAAACACGAACTGTCTAATTTTTTATAATTAAAATTTGTCAAGAACGTTGAATTACTTCCATACGCACAATATACGAGGAAGACAATCACAATAAATGTTTTATTTTGTTTTGATAAAATCAGATATACCACGCATACACATACATATAACCTTTCGTATAATATGTCCCATCAATATATAGAACATTTCCAATTAATTTTTAATTTTTCCTTTTTTATGTTTCCTCCCAACCCCATTTTCGTGTTTCATTTGGGATCACGTACGATTAAGCCAAATATAAAATCATCAAGCAAAAACAATGTCGTCTTCTATTTTCACAACTTTTGTTTTTTTTTTTTATTGTCTTTTGGAGTTAACCCAATTCGGTTTATTTCTTCCCTTAACCAATTCTCTTTATTTTTTGTCTTTTTGTGTTCTTGATTCTGTCATGGTGAATCTTTTAAATCTTTTAATTACTTTCACAAAAGAAAATAGAAATGTAATTGGTGTACAGTAAAATACGAAATAAGAAAATATTGACATTATTTCTTATGTTAAGACAATCGGAAAACAACAAACAGCCGAACTAATTTCATTCTATCTCATATAAGTGTACGTTATATGCCATCGAAGATATTGTTGCTGTGTAACATATACACTGTACGATGGGCAGATAATTTAAAAGATAAACAATAAAAAGTTTATTGATTTTCTAAGTTAAACACAGAAGAAATTTGTTACACGTACTCGTATATGTGGAAAAAATGTTACGAACGTACTCGTTTTGTATCAATGAAATTATTAAGAGTCGTAGTAATTTAAGGAGGGCGCGAGAAAAGTACCATCAAACTTCAATTCCATTATTGCTATGCGTAGTCATTTTACAGTTACTCCAAACAGCTTTTCTTAAGTTTTTATCCAATGTTTTTCCTTTTTGACTAGTAGGCATAATTCTTTTTTACTATAGTAGGCATACTCAATCCCCTCTTTCTAGCCAAATTCTCTGTACTTTCGAATAGTATTTCGAACCACTTTCTCTTAATGGATACTAATGAACTTACCCTTAATTTTATTCAGGTGGCTCTAGGATTGTCCTACGATGTTTGAGAATTTTTATGGGGCACAAAAGTGATGGACTATTCTGGAAATATTAATATTACAACTTGGTTGGTATTAGGTAAATCTTATGTGTTTTGAATTGCTGCCCGTGCTAGGCCTGCGTTGAAGCAAATTAAACTGGTTACTGCTTTTTGTTTAAACCAATATTTATGAAACAAAGCATATATGTCACTAGGGTGTAAGAATTGAAGCGGTTAGAAGTATATAAGTAGTCAGCGAAATGGTCACTGAAAGTTATATCAACCTACAAATACGACCAAAACCGGTACAGGAAGTAAAAGAACAGCTGCTTGTCGAATAATACTAAAGGCACAGTTTTCAAAACCATCGTTAAAAGTTACCTAAGAGCGAAATTGCGAATTGCATCCTGGCCTTTAAAAAAAAGAAAGCTAGGAGAACATAGCAACAAACGACGGGTCCATCCGACAAGAAGACTCTTAAAAACAAATCACATCAGAACAGCATAAACGAGAAAACAATATGGAAGGTACATTATCAGCTTTTCTTGAATTAGATGTAGGATATAAGGAAGCACTAATTTGTAAAGATGTTTGCCCTTAAACATTGATAATTTTGAACCTCTAAAAGTTTGCTTGACGACTGATATCATTATACTCATTGCAAGTAGTTGCGAACTACTTCAGCCAGAGGACTGAAGTATAAAAACGTTGATCAATTCGTTGGCTTTGCCGATGACATCCTTAGTGGTAGCCGTAAATCGTAAATCAATGCGACACATTCAACAATGGTTACTAACATGGATTTAGCCCAAAACATAGTTACCCCACCTACCTAGCGGTAAATATTGATGATCGACTGTCATATAAAACTGATCTCATTTCCTCCAAAAAAAGAACAAAATAGTATACGCAGTATGGTCACATCTAATGGTTATATATATATATATATATATATATATATATATATATATATATATATATATATATATATATATATATATATATATATATATATATATATATATATATATATATATATATATATAAATATATATATATATATATATATATATATATATATATATATATGTATACATATATATATATATATATATATATATATATATATATATATATATATATATATATATATATATATATATATACGAGAAGAGCTCGACAAAGAAGAAAAGATCTGCTAGCTTGCGTAGTTACCCTAATGGATGGCGTACCAATTTCGGTCAATGTAGTGCAGCAGAAGAAGTGGTCATGGCACCAAAGAAGCAATTTTTAGGATCGCACGCAGCGAGACCATGAAAAAATTACAGAAATGTTGTAATGACTTGTGGCGTTCTTGAGCAACTCCAACAAATACAATTAAATTATCTCACGTCACAATTAATTAATAAAAATATTTAAACCCGATTTTGTTTTCGTGTTGATTATTTGTTTTCTGTTTATTTGAGTTTCCCCGTTCTATTGAGCGCGCGATGGAAACACCGAGATCACCCAAGTTTGAGTTGAGGGAAATAATGCTAGCGAGATGGAGTAAATATCACAAAGTATAGTTGTTGTTGATTACACTTTGTGTCCAGGCTAATTCGCTAGGTGGCAAAATGAAAATGTGTTACGCAAAGAGATATCTTATGCTTAAACCTAATGTGTATGTGGTGGTGAGCGAATTGCAATTTAAAGCTTGCAATACGTGAGTCGCCACAGGACTCCCCCGCAAGTGAGTCCTCCTCCCTAAGAGAAAACAGTGTGATTGGCTGCGATACGAACAGTTTTATGCGGTTTCCGAACTGATATTTGATCAGTTGAACATAGTATGCCGTAAGCCGGTTTAAGCCGGTCATTGAAATGGTTTGATTTTTTCCATTAATTGACACGGTGAATTGTTTTCGAAGGCGTCTAATGACTTTAAATGGACCTTCATAGGGAGAAGATAATCCCGTGCGGACTTTGTCTGTTCTTACGAATACAAAATCACAAGTGGCAAGTGATTTTGGCACAAAAACATCGTCATGTTTAGACTGACGTGGTGATTTCGGAACAAGATCCTGCATGGTTTGTCGCAGTTGGTCGACGACTGTGTCGCTAGTTGGTAAATGTGAAAGAGGATTTTCGATGAAAAACTCACCTGGTAGCTTGATGGTTTGTCCATAAGCCATTTCAGCAGGTGAGCACTTCAGATCTTCTTTCACTGTTGCTCGGATACCGAGTAAAACGATCGGTAGTTCCGAGCTCCAACGAATTGTATTGCTTCTGGCCGTTAACGCTGCTTTGAGTTGCCGGTGGAACCATTCGACCATGCCATTGGCTTGTGGATGATAAGCCGTTGTACGTATACGAGTTGAGCCAAGGAGTTTTGTTAACTCAGTGAAAAGTTTCGACTCAAATTGCGTTCCTTGATCCGTTGTTATATTAAGGGGCACGCCGAATCGTGAAACGTAATTATTGACAAATGTTGTGGCAATGGTTGCAGCTGACATATTTGTCATGCAGTAAGCTTCGGACCAGCGAGTGAAGCGATCGACACAGGTGAGAATATAAGAGTATCCATTAGATGGAGGAAGTGGTCTTACGATATCTATATGGATATGCTGGAATCGACCAGATGGAATTTCGAACTGTCCATGGGGTGATTTTGTGTGCCGATGGATTTTAGCACGTTGGCAGGCTAAACAAGACTGAGCCCAGTGGCTTACGTCTTTGTTTATATTGGGCCTAAAATAACGAGCAGTAACCAATTTACGAGTAGCACGGACACCAGGATGTGATATGTTATGCGTCGAAGATAGCCCGGCGTAATAGTTCTGCGATGTACGGGCGGTTGTAACCCGTAGATATTTCGCAGAAGCATTCAAGGCCGGGTAGTTTGACAAGCGCTAGTTGCAGTGATGAACTATTGCGACATTTGGAACCAGAAAGTAAATTCTGAAGTTCTTGGTCAGCTTGTTGTGAATCGACGATTGTTTTTAAGTCGAAGTGATTCTCGACTGTGGCCAGTTCGTTGTCGGTTGTGCGGGATAATGTGTCCGCGACAACGTTGTCTTGCCCGTAAACATGCTGGATGTCAGTGGTAAATTGACTAATATAATCCAAGTGGCGAGATTGCCTTGGATTACGTTCAGTTTTAGACTGAATTGCTCTAGTCAGAGGTTTGTGGTCGGTGTAAATTGTAAAGTCCCGACCTTCAACAAAATATCTGAAGTGTTTTATCGCTAGATATATTGCCAGTAATTCCCGATCGAATGCGGAATATTTCTTTTCGGCATCCGAGAGTTTCTTAGAAAAGAATCCCAAAGGCTCCCAACACTTATTAACGCACTGTTGTAGAACAGCGACGACAGCTGTGTTTGACGCATCGGATGTAATATTAAGCTTTGACTCGCTTAGTGGATGATGTACAAGTGTTGTCTTCGCAAGTTCGGCCTTAAGCGACGTGAATGCTAGTTGACATTCGTCGGGCCAAGAAAAATTCTTAGCTGTTTTTGGCTTACGTAGAAGAAATGCCAGGTGGCTGTGAACTGGTGCGAGTATTTCAGCAAGCTTCGGTATAAATCGGTGGTAGTAATTTACCATGCCGATGAATCGCTGAATGTGCTTTATTTAGCTAGGAGCTGGGAATTCCCTAATGGCGTTAATTCGTTCTTCTGACGGCAAAAAACCATTAGGGGTTATCTTGTGGCTGAGGAAATCAAGAGTTGATACGCCAAAAACGCATTTAGAACTGTTGATATGAACATCAAACTCAGTCAAATTTAGGAATAGTTTTTCTAAGTGAAGCTTGTGTTGTTCCTCAGATTGTGATGCCACAAGAATGTCGTCAATGTAGACAAAAACGAAATCAAGATCGTGAACAACTTGATTCATGAATCGCTGAAACGTTTGTGCGGCATTGCGTAGACCGAATGGCATTCGAGTAAATTCGAAAAGGCCGAATGGGGTCGTAATTGCCGTTTTATGTACGTCTTCAGAAGTTCCGGGAATTAAATGATAGGCTCTGACAAGATCGATTTTCGAAAAAATTTTGCAACCATGCAAGTGCATGGAGAAATTTTGAATGTGGGGTATCGGGTAACGATCAGGTGTTGTGACCGTGTTCAACCGACGGTAATCCCCACATGGTCGCCAATCGTGATCTTTCTTGTTCACCATGTGTAATGGACATGAAACGGGGGATGCCGATGGTCGACAAATCCCTAGCTCCACCATATGTTGAAATTCTGTTAGTGCAGCTTTATGTCGAACTGGATCTAGTCTACGTGGCCTTGCCACAGGCAGATGGCCTGCTGTTACAATATGATGAACCACGTTGTGTCGGACTGGCAGTTTGTAATTTGGCTCTGCTGTGAGTTGTGGAAACTTTCTCAGCAGAGTGCCGTAGCCGTTATTGATCGTAAAATGGATCGGTGTCGGTGTATCGAGTCGAACCATGGTGGCATTGATTGACAGCTTAGTCGCTGAATCAATCAGCCGTTTATTTCTGAGATCAACTAAAAGTCCGAATTTGCATAAAAAGTCGGCGCCAATGATCGGGCGATTAACAGCAGCAAGTATAAATGCATGTGTGAAGGTTCGCTTAAGCCCGAGGTCCACATGCAGCAACTTGGTGCCAAAAGTGTGGATGGTTGTGCCATTGGCGGCCGATAGTACTAGATCCGAATTTCGTTTAAATACACTGAATTCGTTTTTATAATTGAAAACTGGAGTAACCGAAAGGACAGCGCCAGTGTCGACTAAATAAGTAATTCGGTTTATTCGGTCGAATGCGAATAACCGAGACGTATTTTGGGTGTTTGTGATTTGGGTCCCGTCCCAGTGACTTATATGTTTTTTGATTGGTTTTCACATACATCCATCTTGTTGATATTGTGAGCCGCTGACTGTTGTACCGACGTAAAATTGCACGGTTGGATGCAGTTTTTAGCAGCTTTACCAAATTTGGTATGGTACCAGCATCTGCCGTGGCGTAGAGAGTAATTGTTGGAGCTGCGTGCTCGTGCTCTAGAATGTGATGGTCCTCGTTTCACATTCGAGTTGCTTCGGTCTCGAAGTAAGCCACTCAATTTGGCCTCGAGCCGAGTAAGCCTGGATTCGAGTGAGCCACTATTTTTACTCGTTGATGCAACCTGGTTGGTAGTTGGTCGGGACTCCCGAAAAGAAACTTGCGATATACTTGGTTGTTGTTGGCCGATGTTAATGACCTCGTACATCTTGTCCGCCGTTTTTGCTAGCGTTTTAACCTGTATAGTATCAGGTTGAGTGACAAGACCTAATCTAATTAGTTCGGGCATCTTTTTGATCCACAGTGATCTTATGATCTTGTCTGTGAAATTGTTGCCCGCGAGTGTACGGATCCGTCTTAGCGCCTCGAATGGTTTACAGTCACCAATCCCTTGGTCCGTGATAAGGGCTTCTAACTGCCTCTCAAACGACGGCGCTAATCGTTCCAACAACAATCGTTTAAGTGATACATATTGGTCTGTGGTCGGTGGATTCGCAAGGAAATCAGAGATACTGTCAAATGTCTCTGGCGACAGTGACGAAAGTGTGTGCAAATATTTTTGTTTTTCCGTTCTAATTGCTTGAAGGTCGAATTGTATTTCGGCCAGCAAGAACCAATTTTGAGCTTTATGTGGCCAAAATGGTTGTAGTTTGATTAAACTACTTGCGGCTGATACCTCCAAGTGTTTTTGTTCATTGGTATCCATGTTCGTGTCTTCCTGTTGATTATTTGTAGTTGGCTGATCGTTCCCGTTGTCCATTTCTGTAGTTTTCGAATACTTAGTGATAGAATCGCGCAACGTATACGAATAATCAAAAGCTTGTGAACAAACTGAATACACTCAAAATTTTACCAGAAGGAAGCAGAAAGCAAAAGTTCGCAAAACGTCAGCAAAACCTCTGGATCAGTGGTGATACACGGAACAAAATTGTGAAGCATTGTCACATGAAGTAACCTAAATATGACATTATAAGGTAAACAAGGCTCAACGAGTATAGAAAATGAAGGAAATAGATCTCAGATCATACTCCAATAATAGAACTATAATATTTATGCACTATCTGAGCGGGAAGCAAGTTCTTGAACTATACAAAAAAAATGGTTTGGAAAACGGAAATATCGGCAATATCAATAACGACAAATACAATCATGGATAAATGGCAGATGTGAAACTATTCGTTTATCGTAATTTTTCTGTATTACTAGAATAAACGCCCCTATACAGATACCTCCTACATTTACAATTGGTGAGCAAATCCAGGCAGTGCAATGCTTAATATAGAGTTTATAACCTGAACAATGAGCATAATATATCATCACATATGCAAACAGAATCAAAAAGCAACAGATATAGTAGGAAGTCTAAAATTACTAGAATGAGGATGGTGGTAACGGTCCATTCAGTCGTATCACTTACATCTGTCACTCTTTAGTCGTATATGGAAGTATCTTCATGAAGATGAACGAAACGTACATACGAGTATATAGTTTGGTTTCAAAAAATTTTCCAACACTCGAGAAAACTAAAACTCAAAACAAACGAGTATGTCGAACGGAAAATTCGAAAACACATTGCAGAGAAGTTGTGGAGGTAAAAAATAAATATATGCTTTCTAATACTTTGCTGGTTGTCAGTGTTGTTTTCGAAAAAAAAAACAAAAAAAAAATCTTTCAAAACTTTAGACATTTTTTTTTATCTTACTTCCAATTATAATTCTCACCTTTAAATATACAAAAAAAAAAAAAAAAGTTTTCCAATTTTAGGTTTTGTTGATTGTTTTTCTAAGTACTTTTATATTTTTAATTCTCTAATGGTTGAAAGTTTAAAATATTAAAAACAAACTTAAACATATTTTGAATTATACCACTACCATCGAACTGAACAATACAATACCAAGACGAAAATAATACGTTATAAGAAACACCTGCTGTGATTCAATGACTTTGTGTGTCATTAAAAGCTTTCGTTGAATTAAATATTCATGTGTAATGATTTTTTGATGGTAGATAAGTTGGTTTAAATACTGTGTAAAATGTTTAAGTTAGTTAATATCGCTTGTAGGGTAATAAAATACTTATATGTAGTACAACCATATGTGACATTATATATGTAATTGTTTCGAGTAATGAACTTGTGAGTCATTGCATTGATAACGCAACCTGACTTT
The DNA here is from genome assembly GCA_963932295.1 of Tipula lateralis. Classification (NCBI taxonomy): domain Eukaryota; kingdom Metazoa; phylum Arthropoda; class Insecta; order Diptera; family Tipulidae; genus Tipula; species Tipula lateralis. The sequence continues at coordinate 56,062,740 of OZ010737.1, forward strand.
CAAAATTTGTATCAAACAGACAAGGAGTCAAAATTGAAAGCTCGAGGAATTTTAAATAAGGGACGAAATGGTTTTCCCATTGAAGGGGAACATATTCGATATATTTAAGGTGGTTGACTAATCTTAACAACCGCAATCCATAGTAACGGGAGCTTTAAGGTATAATGAGCAAATGAAGTGATGCTTTTATTCAGGTCAATATGAACATATCCTTCTTTACTGGTTTATTGTTACAAGGTATAGGATTTGTTTAACTGACATGTAATGAAGTTATATCATTCACTAGACTGTTTATAGTGATTTTTGTGGCCCATATCCCACAAAAGACACAGATGCTAAGCTAACGGTAGTTTTTACTTCGCAAATATGTTTCGACGAAACAGTATTCGAGTTTCTTGCCATTAAAGCCAGATTGGTGAATATCATCCACTCTTAGGATTTCATGTTAGGTTTAAGACTGTATAGCCCATGGTAGCAGTCAGGTTATAGCCTTTTGCTAAATCACTTAACATCACTATGCCTGTATCGGCGAGATATTGTCACCCCGCGTATGACTTTCCGTGATTGTACCCCATATTATACTAGGGTATGTGACCACCCAATTCCCTCTATATTTAACAGTGCCTAATAGCGCTCTAACTATTGTCCATTTACTGCAGGCTGTATAGGCACATAAGTGAATTAAACAAACACATGGAAAGCATTTGGTTATATAGGGCTTTGCATCCTTCTAAAAACTACTCAAACCTTCAATGTTTTTGGTAAGTACTCTTCCGTCCAAAAAGAATATGTGAAAAGTAACACGAAAAGAGTTCAATAGGTAAATTGTTCATACTTAAAATTTTAAAGTGTTTTAAATTTTAAGAATGAACCGTTAACCCATTGAACTCTATTTTCAATCACCATCTGCCTGTCACATCCTTTCCTCTGAAATCTGAGTGTTAGTTTGTAAGACGATTTTTAGTATTTCAACCTTTACTGTGGAAAATTAATTTTCAGTAGACACTCTAGATATATATATATATATATATATATATATATATATATATATATATATATATTATATATATATATATATATATATATATATATATATATATATATATATATATATTTTTTTTTTTTTTTTTTTTTTTCGGTTTTTACAGGCCATTATTGGCCCGTACCGTGTCAACAATCTGACTCCAACGGTTTCGATCGCGAGCCAGCTCTTCATACTGTTGCAAGCAGTTGGAAGATGCCAGATCGTTCTCTACGCCGTGGAGCCATCGCCTCCGACAGCGACCTCTTCGTCTACCGAAAGGCGGTTCTCCCTTCAAAGATCGCTGTATCATTCGTTTTGGATCAGCACGCAGAACGTGTCCGAGCCAGCGTACTCGCTGTCCTTTAATTAATTGCATGCACGATATCAGGAATTTGCATTAAATTCCTGATCTCGTGATTGAAAAGAACTCGGTATGTGCCATCAAAGTCGCGTTTTGGGCCATATATCACAGGCATGATTCTTCTCTCGAATGTTAGAAGCCATCTTTCGTACTCATCTGTCAAGGTCCAACTCTCACATCCATACATGACAACGGGTCTGATCAACACTCTGTACAGTTTCAGCTTATCCGTATTTGCAAGATATTTTGATTTCAGCAGTGGACGTAGAGGATACAAAGCCCGATTGCCAGCAGCAAGGCGAACCTTGATATCCTCGCCCACACTATTATCGTGAGTGATGAGAGATCCTAGATACTTGAATCTCATCACTCCTTCAAACGTGTGGTTACCACTACTGAAATCAATTGCGTCTTGGTCTCGAAAACTCGAGATTAGATATTTGGTTTTTGACTCGTTGATTTTGAGACCAACGGAAGCTGAACACTGTTCCAGTATCTCTTTCATTCCGTTGCCATTTAATCCAATCACACAGATATCATCTGCATAAGCAAGAAGTTGATTGGATTGTCGCAATAAGATATTGTCCTGAGGTGTTTCACTTTTACGAAGGATGTATTCTAACATGAGATTAAAGAGTATCGGAGGCAGCGCTTCTCCTTGTCAAACACCAGAAGTAATTGCAAAAATTCTCGATAGCCTGTTCTCAACTTTGACACAGCATTGTGACTGCGTTACTGTCATTTTACACAGACGTACATATTTTTTTGGTATTCCTAAATATTCAAGCGCATACCATAGCCTCTCCCGATTGATCGAGTCATAGGCTTGCTTGAAATCTAGGAATACCTGGTGTACATCGCGAGATGTTTCGTAGTACTTGGAAAGAATCATCCGCAGCGAAAAAACTTGATCAGTGACTGACCGATTTGGACGGAATCCTCCTTGGTAGTCACCGACAATTTCCTCCGCTAGAGGAGTAATTCTTCCCAAGATAATGTATGACAATAACTTATATGCTGTGCAAAGGAGAGCTAAACCGCGATAATTGTCGCATTTCAAGGGATCACCCTTCTTGAAAATTGGGCATAACGCGACCACTTTCCATTCTTCGGGCATAACTTCATTTCGCCATACCAATCGAACAAGGTCGAAAAGACAGTTCCACAAAGTTAGCCCTCAATATCAAGAGCTCTGAATTAATGCAATCAACCCCTGGTGAACGATTTCTCTTTAGTCTCTGCATGGTCATTGTGAATTCCTCATAGCATGGATCCTCAATGAACATCTCCACGGTCTGTATTTAAGGGTACTCAAATACAACTTGTGATACATGTGGAACATTAAGTAGATCAGCAAAATGTTCACGCCATGTATCGAGTACCGCATCGACGTTAACACAGAGGTTTCCATCCTGGTCCCGAATGGCAGTTGACCGAGATCTTAAGGTATGGTGCAATTCGGTGATTCCTTTAAAGAAACCACGCGAATTGTGCTCATTGCTGAGTTGTTTTACTCTTAAGACCTTGGCCTTCCACCATTCGCGCTTCTTCAGTCTACAAATGCGTTTAGCTGTCCTCCTAGCAAGAACTGCCCTGTATTTCGTTGCAATTGTAAACCGAGTCTGCGCTTCATTGTGGGCTATATTGCGTTGCTCAACAGCAAGATGACACTCCTCATCAAACCAATCATTTTTGGGCGTCGTTTTCACTATACCGAGAGTGTGCTTGGCAGCATCGACAACCGAGGTTTTCAATACTTCCCAGACACTGTACACATCATCAGATTGGTAATTGGATTGCATAATGCTATTGCTGACAAGATCTTGATATTTTCGTTGCGTTTCTTCATTTATCAGACCTTCACAGGAGAATCGCGTTGTATATTCTCCTGTCCTCCTTGACTTGTACGAAAATTTACATCGTAGCTTAGCAGCAACCATAAAATGGTCACTGCCTACGAATTTTGTTGACGACCGATACGATCTTACGTCTTGGACAACCCGAGCCTGGTCTTTTGAAATCAACACATGGTCAATTTGGCTTCGGGATGTTTTTATGTGGATGTGTCCAGGTTTCCAAATGGATGTTTTTATGGGGAAAGAATGTACTTGCCACTTTGAGATCATGAGCGATCGGAAAGTTCATCATTCTTTCCGCATTTTCGGTCGCAGTTTCGTGTCGGGAGTACGGACCTATGTTATTACATAAGTCGGTCTGATTTCTGCCAGCTCTAGCATTAAAGTCACCAATCACCAATCTGATATCGTGCTCAGGTATAGAGCCCATCAGATTATCCAAATTATTGTAAAATGAGTCTTTATCTTGGGGTTGGCTTACATCAGTGGGCGCATGTACATAGACAATTGTCAGGTTGGCTAATCTCTTTTGCAAGCGAAGCTTACACATTCGATTATCGACTGTATGGAAGTCCAAGACAGCCTTTTTTACCTGCGGCCCAATGAGAAAGCCAACTCCAAGATTTCCGAGGTCATCTCCACTGTGTAGCAACGTATAGCCTTCGGACACATGGACTCCACTTTTAGGCCATCGAGTTTCTTGGAGAGCTACGAGTTCCAGCCGATACTCCTTCATACATGTGATAAGGCTGTCCAACGCACCAGGTTTTCTTAATGACTACACGTTCCACGTGCTGATCCTCAATCTCGTATCCGGGTACCTAAGCGGGGGTTCCTTTTTTTTGTTGTTTAGGCGGTATCCGATTTTTTTTGGTTTTGTTGACATTTTTAACTGTAATTGGTTTTTACGGATGCGGGTCATCAAACCAGCGATCCAACCAGATTTAGTCGCCTCCTACGACAAGCTCTGGATACTGTGGTGGTATTCTATGGATCTCATGTTTTGTTCGAAATATTTACGAAACATGTTTGCCCCCAACCAAAGGGCTATATATATATATATATATATATATATATATATATATATATATATATATATATATATATTATTATATATATATATATATATATATATATATATATATATATATATATATATATTTATATATATATTTATATATATATATATATATATATATATATATATATATATATATATATATATATATATATATATATATATATACCGCCCAGGTAGCGCGGTGGTTAAAACGGAGTAGGATGAGAAAAGGGATTTTCACCATCGATTGTTTAGGCAGTGTGAATTTACTCATCGGAGACTCTGTTGAGTTTTGGATCCGTGGTTTGAATCGTCCCATCTTGCATATCTTTCCCATCTTCCATGTCAAGCATGGAGCTATGCCAGTTTGAAGATGGTTTCTACGTACAATCGGAACGAATTATGAAATTTCTGGTCGATACTTTACCCAGTTACCAGAAACACTGCCTTTGTCGCAGCTATGTGCTGTCTCTCAGATAGACACAGGGGATGCTCTTCCGATCAAGCAGCAATATTACAGCGTTGCACCAGCTGTCCAAGAAATCATTTATCTTTAATCATTAAGGCAACAGAAAAGGTTATATTGTGCCTGGATGCTAGAAAACTTAAAAGTGTCACGAAGGAAGCATTCCCGTTTCCATTAATCGAAGGTTGGCTCCCAGGTTGGATCCCGGGGCGATCCGTATATCAATTTTACATAATGCCGTTTGGACTCAGTAATGCTCCTCATATTCTTAGTCGCCTAATGCAGCTTGTCGTTTCTCATCACTTTCATGACCGGATATTCGTTAACCTGGATGATCTGCTCCTCACCAAATCGAATTTTGACGAACATTTGTCTCTCCTGTCAGATGTAGCTTCTAGACTTCCAAGAGCAGGTTTAACGATTAACGTTGAGAAGAGCAGATTCCTCCTTAGGGAGATTGAATATCTCGGCCATGTTGTTGGTGAGGATGGCCTAATAACGAATCTGAAAAAGGGAAGGTCATTACAGAGTTCCCTACCCCTGAGAACGTGCGGCAATTTCGAAGATTATTGGGCATAACGGGGTGGTATCGTCGTTTCATCGATGGTTACACAACTATAAATGCACCTCTGACAAACCTTTTTAAGAAAGATAAGCAATTTCAGTGGATTGGTGAGCATCAAATGGCCTTAAAAGCATCATTAATTGCATCGCCTACTTTTTCCAGTACATTTTATCTTCAGTGCGATGCCAGTTCTGCAGGAATTAGTGCCGTATTATTTCAGCGAGATTTAGACGGGGCAGAAAAATCAATCAGTTACATGTCTCAGAAGCTAAATGCAGCTCAACGGAACTATAGTGTTACTGAGAGAGTGTCTGGTTACGGTTCTAGCTATCAAACGATTTAGATCCTACGTGGGAAGGTTGCCGTTTACCGTAATCACTGGCCATTACTCTTACCTGGCTTATGTCTTTGAAAGATGTAACCGGTAGACTGGCACTGTGAAGTTTAAAGCAACAATGCTTTGATTTTGACGTGGAGTGTAGAAAAGGTAGAGAATGCTGTGCCAGATGCTTTATCACGGGGCACTATGGACGTATTAAACTTATCAAATATTCCAATTCATATAGATTTGGATTCGACTGCATTTACTTCTGGGGGCTGTACAAATCTCACTACTTCACTATCTTCATTTTGATGTCTTTTATCTTTGACGCGACAAATACTTCCCTTGTTCTATTCTACTCGGCTTACTATTAGAACAGCACTTGTCATTGGAATCTTGACCTATAATGTCCGCAAAAGGAATAGAACGCTTGGGTGAGTAAAACAAATTTTAAGCTGGGAATTTCACTTATCAATTAAACCCTTTATAACCTACCCCTATTAACAATTTACATTGGATTGAATTTTCTATCTATCACTTATATCAAGAAAGTTCTTATCATATTCGTCAAATAAGTGAAGTTAATCTCCTTGAAGTGACATACAAAGTTGATTGAAATATAATCAGCATGAATTTGACAAGTAAAAATAATTAAAAAGATGAGCTGATCAAGTTGAAAACGCCACTTCAAATCATGTGAAGATCAAAAACAGTAGAGATCCGTTCGAAAAATCTACATTAAGCCATGTTTCCGTTAGAATGATCAAAATCACATTCCACTAAACTTTCAAACTGATATACAACTGGCTATATATGTTACATCGGGTAGTTGAAGTATATTCAATAACAAGGAATCCACTACAACAATTTTAAAAGATACGGAACTGAAGCTATTTACATCTTAACTGGCTGAGACAAGCAATCTGCAATTAAAAGCATCTGCGGCTCTGTCTGTCTTTCACTCAATGTGTCTGTCAGTACAGACCAACAATTTAATCAAACTGTGATGGCTGGAGTTAATAATGTGAGGTAGGTCAGAAGTAGTCTTCAATATTGTCAACTCTGTTTACAATATTGTTGTGAACTCATAAATTTCGAAAAGGTAAATGCACAGCATTAGAAACCATCGATTACAGTGTTGGTTAACAAGTGCTTACACAAAAGGGCAAGCTGTTCTTTCAAATAAAACCGTTTCCCCGACAAATGAAGGTAACTAGTCACAAACATTATGGAAAGGGACAATGTTTGAATAATTTAAACCAATGAACCATTATGATATCCTTCCATTGAATAAATATACCAAAAAAGTTGGTGAGAGATCTCTCAGCTCACTAATTATCGACATCTCTCAGCTCACGAGATATCGATTGTTTTTTAAACCGAAAATATTGTTCGGTTTTAATGGAATGCTACTCCATTTGTTTTGAGTGAACATGCAATTAAAACTCCAGAATTCTTGGTATGTGCCATTTACGATCGGTTTTGGGTCATAAATCCTATACATCATTGTTCAACGATTCAACGGCTTATACTCGTGGTAGTGTAGCATTGGTTTTATACACATGTAGTCTCAAAAATTTTAGGGGTTGTGAGATTAAGGATGCGAATTGTGGCAATGAAAATTTGTTATAGATTTGCAACGTCTACCTGTTTCCGTTGTCAACATTGATTCAGTTCTTCCATATGCATTAATTACTGACATATATGCTCTTCACAACGATAAGCTACATTCTATTTTGAAACCGGAGAGCTTAGAAATAGATCATACTTCAAAGTGAAATGTTTTTCGTTTTGACGGGAGTTCCTCAAATGAATGTACTTCGGAGCTCTGTATTTCTGTTGAAGAGTGACATCGTGATGCTTGGTGCTAGTGACAGCTAATGATGAATGGTGGGAGTTAAACTTTGAACTCCACAGAGTAGCATTGATTGACAGCTAGAGCGCTGAATCAACCAGCCGATGAAGACGTTTTGTCTTGAAATGTATGGCATCTTGTATGCCATACATTTCAAGGTCCGTAATATTCGTTTCGCTAGGCCGGTTTCGATTTGATGACGTCATTGATTCGTTGAGTGATCGAATAGATCAAATCCTATTAGATGATACATCAGGCATATGCGACCGGACTTGATGTATGTTGCATTTCGTTTTCTATATATATTGTGAGGCTATGTTGCAACAGTTCTAGCGAATTTTACAGAATTTGACTCGAAATCTTTTTTCGATTATTTTTGTTTATACTTCACTTTTGTGGCGTGACTATTCGTCGTATTTATGAACGCCACACTTCACATTTGTAATACAAGCTTTCGATAAAGTCACTGACATGAAATGAGAAAACATATCAGGCATAAAGTAGGAATATACCAGGCTGACATATTTATATACCAAGAACAGGTTAAATCCGAACTCAACTGGGTAACCCATTCTTAAAACGCAGGGTACTGTTTAGGTAACCATCTAATGTACTCGTGGATATAAATATTTCTGGAACATAACCAAAACGACATAATCTACTTTATATACAACAGCTGATCCCGCAACACGTCCAAATAAATCATATAACGTATTTAGATACTACGATACACTAGCTTTGGATTAATATATGCTCTATATAAATTAAAAATAAAATAAAATAAATATAATAAATTATATTAATAAATAAATAAATTATGAAAATTATGTTCACAATAAATTTTGTAGTAATTGATCCCGTATGAAAAATTTATAATTTTAGAATTAACAGATGCAAACGAACGTTTGTGTACATAGACACAAAACCAGCTTCCTGATTTAGTTGTTCATAATTAATTGATACAGTGGGAATATTATATATTTGATATATTTTAATAAATTTATCGTTTTATTATAATGATTATATTTTGTTATAAATATTAGCTTCTTCTCATATATAGACGTCGTCTATATACTATGCTCGTCATTCATATGTAAAGAGTGATCCAAAAGGAGGTGTTTTTTCCAATTAGAATTCATATTGAGATACATGCGTGACAACTGTCATATTCAAAACACTTCAAAGATCAGTGTTTAGTGAAAAAGAATTGTTTTGGTAGTCATAACCGTCCAACTGAACTACTATTCACGAAACAATTCATAAATTTCGAACCACTTTTTCCTAATTGGATATTCATCACCCGACTGCGTACAAGTCGATCTAATGTGAATATTTATGCTGTAGCGGAAAGTGTACGTGAAGACCGCAATCAATCAATTCGTCGCGGTTTTCAAGTTCTGGCTGGGTCTCGCATATGGCACATTTGGCAAAGTATACAATATATAGCTTGTTCACGAATTGAAGTCGGTTCACCTTCATTTGCTTCTTCGAATCTGTTTATAGGCTTATGAACACCTCCAAATTGATCCGTTTCTTGAATGGATACGTTTATACAAACCAAATTGTCGTATTTCAGCCAACGAACAGCCGAAGAAATTCGAGAGTTTCCATTTCATTCTGTAAAATGCACTGTTTGGTGCGGTTTATGGCGCCAACTAAAGGCAGATGGCGTGTAAACGTCAATGACGCAAACTGAAGAGCACTTGTGTTTTCAATTTCCAGGATGGTGCCACACAGCAGTTTAAACCAACCGTTTTAATGAAAACGTCATATCAAGAAAGATATCTACCGCCCATGTGGCTCAGCGGTTAAAGCTGTGGCAGTTGGAGCGGGAGGTACCGGGTTCGAATCCTGATAAGGGCAGGATGCAAAAGGGATTTTTCACCATCTGATTACGATCGGTGGTGTTCATGAACACATCCATGAACCCCTGTTGGAGTGCAGAACTCATGGGCCGACCCATCTTCCATGTCAGTACTATAGGCTGGTATGGAGCTATGCAATGCTCAGATGGTTCTACGAAAATCGTACGCCCTCGATTTGGCCGTTAAGGCGTAAAGTAGGGCGTAAATAAGCGAACCGCGAAAGAGCTGGGAGAGCCTTGAGCCAGCATAGAATAAAATATAAAAAAAAAAGAAAAAAAAGAAAGAGATCTGTGAATTGGTTTGCAAAACTTTGTAATCTGACGCCATTAGATAACTTTTAATGGGGGTTTCTAAGATCACTTGTTTATATAGATAAACCATAATTGAATCCTGCATTAGAAGCGAAAAACACGCGGTAGTAACGGAATATCGGCTTAAATGCTCGAAAGTGTGTTGGAAAATTGAACCCATAGAATGGGTCATCTATAAGAGCCAGTCGCAGACAACATTTAAAATAAATTGGTTTCAAACATTTATTTTATTGTATTTCAAAGGCTTAACTCCTTGATTCGGGAGTCATATTGCCTATTACTTGAGCCATATTGCAGTTCAAACATACAAAATACATCTCTTGCATCCATCTTCTCATACCTTTTAATACTTGCACATTCAAGTATCCATTTAAAAATTGTATCCACATGCAACGTTGCGTTTCTGCTTTCTCCATTATTTAACTTTAAAATGCCACTCTGGGAGTCGGTTAATATAATAATTTTCCTCCTCCCTCCATTCGTACCCAACTTTATGCATCCATTATACAGACGCCTTTATCGACCATTCGTACAGTTTCTTTCATTGTAATCCACTCTCTCTTAAAATAAGGACGTAGATCACCCAATGTAGCGTTACCGAGTGGGATCGGTCGAGCAAACTTGGCCACCACACAGATCGATTGGTGGCAACCCTTGTTGTTATCCGCTTTCTAAACTCCTATCCTACCCAAATATACTCACCTGTATAACAGCGAAAACCAAAATAAATACTAGAACAGAACAAATGTCGATTGTGAGTTTAATATTGAATTTATTAAACAAATTTTGTTTTATGTAACATGCTCCGAGAGCCCACGAGAGGTGCCCATTAAGGCGGAGTCGTAATTGAGCTAGTGAAGGCTAGATGGCGGAACATATGGGTTAGAGAAACGTCAAGTTTAGCGAAATCTCGAGCCGCTGAATTGGATACTTCTCAGTATTAGATATTTCTGGAGTATTAGATACACTCAACATATCTATATTCATAAAGGTTATTCTGTCCATACATCCTTCGTTGTAGTCCAATAAGTCATTTCTGACACAAATTCCTTCCAACGTTTTCTTTTAGCCTTGCGAATAGCTTTTTTCAAATGTCCATTTATTTTACCATACACATAGTTCTATTTTCTGAATTATTATTCCTGTTTAACTCACGCAAAGATATCCGCATTCTTTCATACCAATATTCAATCTCATTGTTCCACCATCCATTTATTCCAATTTTTTTCATATCGACGGTTTCCACACATGCTCTTGATATTTCGGCATTAAGTTGTTTCACGTTCAATTTATTTTCTCCGAGAGTCATTTCTCTTACCGATTTACCTTGATCAATAATCTCTTATTTTCTCTTATACACACGATTATCACCCATGATTAATTGAATCATGTAGTGATCCGAACCCAAATTCTCTTCCTCAACTTTCCAAATGACTTCGTAAGCTAACGCGTTGGATACTACTGAATGATGCAGTGCATTCGCTGTGCGTCTAATCTAGTTGGTCTTCCATCATTAAGAAATACCAAATCGGAATTCAAAATATTGTCAGACAACAGATTCCCTCTCGTACAGTCTTCCATTTAGCCCCACATTCGTGTGTACGCATTCCAGTCTCCACTCCACATACAACTAGGTTACTTTTTTCATTCACCCAGTCAAATAATTTTATATTGCAGAGGCGCGCCTAGTTTCTCTCTGAATTCTGAACTTGAGGTACGTACACACTCACTAATAATAGATTTCTGTCTAAATTGACTGTTTTTCCGGCTACTGCTTCCCAAAGGTGAAGTCTAGTTTTGGGGTCCAGTTTTTGATGATGTGGTTTGCTGTCGAAGTTGTGATAATATTGTTGTTGATGTTGATGTTGTTGTTGATGATGTTGTTGTTGTTTTGTCTCTTGTTGATGTATTTTGTTGTGTTTGTGATTATTGTATATATACTTGTCTCTTTTGGAGTGATTTTAGTTGTTGTGTTTTTGGCACTTGCGGTTTTGCTTGATTTTCACGATTAGTCTCTTGATGTTGTGTTATATTTTGTTCTGGTGGTTTATTAATTTGTTCTGGTTTTTTGATTTTTAGAAGCGTTTGCATTGATATTTGTTTTTAAAATCTCCGAAAAGGATTGCGTTTGATTTATGGCTGGTGTAATACTAGTATATAGTAACACTGGATTTTTGCTTCGTGAAATATTAATCGATCTTCAGTTCTAATTTTGATTATCTGCGCTTCTTTTTGGAATACCGGACAGTATTTTTCTGTTACCTTGAAGTCCTTCCCCACAATTTATCCATTTAATTACAATGCATTTCTTCATCGTGTGGTAATGGTTCATTACACTTAATGCATGTTTGAAAGCTTTTTATGCATCTTTTTTGGTGTGACAAAACTTTAAACACGTCGTACATTCTATTGTTTCACAAAACAGCAGCTGTTATTTTTTCTGGTAACGCAGGAGTGTTGAACCCATCTTTCAACCCATTGTTTGCTAACCCATCTTTCCATTTCTCTTAATTCGACGACCACTAGCTCTTTTAACCCTTCCAAGAGATCCTCCTCATTAATATCCATCAAGTCCATACAGAAAATTATCCTCTTGGGACTATTCACTGTTGGGTGTTCGATAACATCTACATCTACTATACCTCCTAACTTGGTAGCTTTTAAAAGGATGGTAGCAGCTGCCCCATTTTTTGCTAATATTAGCAGTTCACTCCCTCTGGTTCGTTGTAATTTCACGATATTCATCGTGATCATGTCCAATTCTTCACATCAATTTTTCTTCTTTTGGATATGGGATTGGTGTTTTTTCCCAATCCAATCAACGGCAAAAAACAGTTTTGGGTTGTTGCCATCGTGCTTACCAACTCCTCTAGGGCCAAAGCCCTATTTAAAGTTTATTTTCAAACAAAAAATTGTCATAAAACGAACTAACGTCACAAACACAATTTTTGATTGCTAAACTGATTTAAGCTCTTAATGGATCACCCTTTAAATAAAAGCGTTACAGCAGTGTTCTCGTCTAAACATAAAAGCTCATAATTTTAATGCTCGCGTTGTGTAATAAAATGTTTTAGATAATTTCAAATTTTGGTGTAATCAGACGAGTCGTATAATAAATATGGGGAATGACATAAAACGAAGAGACTCGCATGTGTATCTATTCGCGCTAATCATCTATTTATCTATATAATAAAACATAAGAAAATGAGGCTTGAACGTTGTTGTAGTGGTGTACAAGTCGATGATGAAAAGGCAATAAATTTTATGATTTAACTGGTAGGCAGAGAAGAAGAAAATCAAATAAATTATCGCATCATTCAATCCGAAACAGGAAGAGATTATTTATTAACACATGAATGGTTTTATTACACTTTGCTCGATGCCTTCTGCTCTCAATATTCGATTATCAATATTTTGTTATCAATAAGCAAAATTGATTAAATATAGTTATTATTTTAATTTATATAATGCTGATTGAAAATATCATAAAATACTGGGGAACGGATATTATACGATTCTGTGAGTCGAAATGATTTGATTGGATTAACTTAATATAGCAACTGACTGAATATAATGCATGCTAAGAATCTCGTCAATCTGTTCCATTATTTAATTGTTATCGGTGATATTGATTGATTGATATGAGTGCATGACCAAGCGCTCGTTACTGTTAACAAAAGACTATCACATTTCTAGTCTAGTAATCTGCAATTGCTAATCCGCAATCTAAACTATATTTTGATCTCGAACCTGTAATTTCATTATTTATTATTATGTTGTGCCTGAGCTTAAAAAATGAAACACCGATAACAGGCCGCAATATGTTTAATTACTGATTAATCTCATGTGTCTAAACCATTCAAAACACATTAAGAAATCGAAGGCCCCAATATGGTACATACTCTAACGAGATGTTTATGAAATCCAGCTTTGAACGTCATATTTACATTGAAGCCCCAGCGCAAATTTCCAAATGCTAATTTTTACAATTTACCTTCAAATCATATTAGTGTCTGTCAATGCTATTGCAGTGAATAAAAGTCAATATGATTCTGCGATGTTATGCTATGTCTGCATCACATGGTATCCTGAATATAGAAAATAAGTATTCCCTTTCACACATAGATGGCTCTATTAAGAATGAGGGGCATTATCGTTTCTTAGCAATAATCCGAGAGACTCAATTACTTTGAACCAGATTAACAAAGCAAAACTAGCAATGAATCGGGATGGTGATTTATCATGAGTATCAATCATGAAAATGCCAAGAATCCTAACGCCTAAAAGCGTAAGCTTAAAAGCCTTCCTATCGTTTACAAAAAACGTGTAATTTTTTAAGCACCATAAAAGAGAGAATAATGCAACTTCTTCCTATTATATTCCCATCTCTTCTTGGTTTCATGAGCTACGCAAATTAGAAGGTGTTGACCAGACCTTATTGATGAGATGGATTACCACCCATAAGGATCTCCGCCTTGAATACCTTGATCGGTTAGAAAAATACAAATATTTAACTCACACCGAGGATCATATTATGTTTACGATAAAACGCATTCTAGATGAAGAATGTCGAACAGACTATATCGTATTTCCAGCTGCTCTCTTGATTTGTCTAAAACTAAAGCTTTTGTCTGAATTGTATAAGTGTGAATCGTATAATTAGTGTTTGCTTATGGGAGCGTATCACCGTTAGATGGTTCAATATTTTTACCGAAAGGATTAGAAATAAAATAAAGGAGCTAAACAAGGATGTCATCTCTCAAGGTAATCCTTTTAACTTTATATTAAACGAGGTTTTGGTTACTGCCGCAGATTCATTTCCCGAGTTAAAATTGGAACAACGTGATCAACTGCAATTGGCACTCATCGTTGTATATGCTGAGCACGTCTTATTAGTCATGATGCAACTGCGCTGGAACCAATACTTGAAACATTGATTTCTTCATTAAGCGTGGTTGGTTTAGACATAAACCCCATAAATGTACTGTGTTCGTTCGAGATCCGGATACAACTCCTCCGGAACACTCCTTCGAATTTTACCTTAACCGGAATAACTTTTACTCGTGTCGAGGTAATGCGATATTTTGTTATTTACTTATCCACGTCTTTAGGTCGGCTCTATACTATTCGAACCTGTTGCCACCAAGCGTTAGGTATTACAAGATTTAATTAAAGCTTTATTTATCAATTATTGGGGTCATGTACACCGAATAGATCCAACACATATTTTAAATGGCACCCTAGCTTATGAAGCTGGGTTCGAAAAAAATTGGACAACCAAGTAATATACTTGGAATGATTCCCTAAATCCAGATTAAGGTTATTATAGTCGATTATCTACTGAATGCACGCATTGCTTACTAATCGACTTGAGCTTCGTATAGCGGCTAATGAGATCTATTTATGTAATGAATCCGATTCTAGTGAATTATTGGCTGATAACGATACAGAAAAAGGGAATGTAGACATTTAATTGCAATCCGTGATATATAAACAAAAACTTTATAATACAGATCGTCTTTGAGAAGGAAACAAATTCACGACTTTAAAAACGAACTACATAGGTATAGACGTTATCCGTTACCGAATGGTATAGGTTCTTAATAATTCAGTAAATTGACTCTACATCTCAAGTCAACAAGTTTCCAAATCGTGACATAATTATCATATTCTAGGTCGTGCTCCTCGAAATACTCAGACAAAACCCTCAATAATACTTATAGAGTAACTCTTAGTCTGTATTGCGCATTTGCTGAATAACTTAGAGTAACATGTCAGTGCTCTATAAGTTCAAATCGCGGTTACTGCTGCTTATTGATTATAATTTGGAACGTTAAGAACCGCTGCTCGTCTTACTATAATCCATGTCGTACACATTTATGATACTGCATGCTTACCAAGCATCTTAACTAAAAACATTCATTAGACCTTTCTACTGACATTTCTGTTTACTCAACCTCGTTTTTACTGTCGCGGACATCTGGAATAAATTTACAGTATATTTGGCATATAAAGTGAAGCCAGTCGAGCATTTTATTCGTTGGCTTGATTACATCATAAGCGATATCAAGCAAAATACTCTGACAGCAATAATTGTGAAAGATAAAATATAACTTAGAGGTGGATGCCAATGGATGTAATGGATCAGTGGTTAGCGTTACGCAGCTGTTGAATTCCTTGATGGAATTAGTTTAGTTATGTATTCCATGATGGGTGTATATGTTATCGAAAAACTAGTAAAGCTTCATGGATTTGCCAATGCCTATCAAGAAGCATAAAGTGTACGTTCGATCGAGAGTAATTATGTGAAGATATAATTGTTTACTTGTTAGTAAAAGTTAGCTCCGGTAAAGGAACGTAATGCTCATCGCACATATTTTCAACCGGAAAAAACATATTATTCCAGCTGCAATTATTGAGATGATGTATCGCCTGAGATACATCATCTCAATAATTGCAGCTGTATAAAATATAATTGCAGTTGTATAAGATGTAATATTGAGATTTTGGAAGTGGAGTGAAAAATACGACGCATAAAATGCTTTAACCTTGTCCAAAGAATTTAAAATGGTCAGAAAAACCGAGAACCACATTAATGCCTATAGCATTCTTAAAAATGCAATTTTCATGATTGATCTGGGGGTTAATTAGATTATTTTATCAAGTATGCCTAAACTGTCAAAATGCTTATCAAACCAATTAAAACTTCAATTTAGTAAATTGAATGTCACCGCACAGATTGCGCAGTGGTTTAAAAGCTGCGGCGTGGAGCGGGAGGTACCGGATTTGAATCCCAATAGGGCAGGATGCAAAAAGGGATTTTCACCATCACTAGTTTGGGCGGTGCGAATGAACTCATCTGAGACACAGTTGAGGTTAGAATCCGTATGCCATCTCATCTTCCATGTACTATATAGGCTGGCATGGAGCTATGCAATGTACAGATGGTTTCTACGTAAATCGGAACTATAGCCGGAACGTCAAGTAATATAGTGGCATGTCCTGATAACACTAGGAAAAAAGAGTGAATGACGGCCATACAGTTGTGTGTCCTCCTACGAAGGTGTTACTCATCAAAGTTGCTAGTGATCTCAAATAAATTTAGTAAACTTCTACACAGTGATATTTTTAGCGATTGTGACTCCAACCAATCTGAACTTATTGATGTATGTAAAATGATGTATCATTCAATTGAATGATACATCATTTTACATACATCAATAAGTTCAGATATGAGTCTCTTTTTTTTTTTTATTCTATGCAAGCTGTTTTGGGGCCCAACACTTCCGCGGTTCGCTTATTTACGTCCTACTTTACGTTTAACGGCCAATTCGAGGATGTACGGGTATAGGTCCGATTTTCGTAGAACCATCTGCGCATTGCATTGCTCCATTCCAGCCTATAATACTGACATGTAAGATGGGTCGGCCCATGAGTTACAGATGGCGCCCAAGCAGGGACATTTGTCTCAATGGACAATTGTCTACAATTCAAAATAACTTCACAACCAACTAATATTTTTTTTTGTTGTTATTCTTAATTCAATAATTTTATCAATAATTCACTATGCATTATGTGAGCGTAAACGTATTATTTCCGGTTAGACGTGAGTTTAATGCTATCAATCCTCCAAGTTATTGCATGGTGAATGTTTTATAAACAGCATTCTCGCATTGTTGTCTCTATTTTAGATTTCGATCATAATGTTAGTTACAGAATCTGTTTATTTATCTTCAAATATAGTGTCGTGAGACGCAATTGTTTCCAGCTGAAGCTGTTTGATTGAATTGTTTGTTCTATTCACGATATTATAGCTTAAAACTACAATATTTTCCTACTCCCTTTTCCTATACCTTATAAACAAACTACAATTTGACACTACACATACAAAACATTTTACAACCTATATAGCTGCTCATCCGGGTTGCATCCTCTTTTCTATATGAAATTGCCTATCGTGTAAATCTAAATATTATTTTCAAATAGCTACTCTAATAAAACTACATATATTATTTTTTTTTTATATACATATATTCTCATTGGTTGGATTTTCATTTTTCTTACTAGACTTATCTCGTTGGACGTAAATTTATTAATCAAATTTTCTTTTCGGTGTGTGGGTAATCGATTTCTATTATTTTTTTTATTATTTTTTTATTACAATTATATTTATTGACCTTCCAATACTTACAAACAATCACGATGAATGTGGAACATTTAGAGTTCGATGAATTTAAAATCGAATGTGATTTTCGGGATTTAAAGGGTAAACCCATTGATTTACTTAATCAATTAAAGGATAGGCTGTTGGAAGAAAAAGAGCATTCAGTGCTTATTCCGGTCCGACCTCATATTGCTGCCAGCAAAAATCCAAAGTCAGAAATTAACCGAATTAAATCTAAAGTTAAGGTTTTCCATACATTGCTTCAAGATTCTCTTAGGCCTGATTTTAAGGATGGAGAAGCGCAACGTTTTCAATTGTCTAGTAGACTAAAACATCTGCAAGACAGTTTACACCGTTTAATTTATTCAAAATCAGTTGCTAGTGACGTTCAGGAACTCAAGGAAACAACGGATAAATTACGTGACGTCCTTGAACGAATTATCAATGATCAAACATCGTTAGATGACTCAAGAAATGCGTTACAAGAAATTAGTGTGGATGATTTGGAGAGTGATAAATCTTCTGAGGAAGAATCAAGTAATAGAGTAAAATTTTCAACCAGACCTATTACATCAGGACTGATTAATGCACCTCGTATAATACGCAAGCATTATCAGAAATGGACACTCCAAATAATTCACGTGTTGGTGCAGAAGAGTTTAGCTCAAACCGAAAACCGATATCCGAGTTCTCACCAACTCGAGATAGTGCTTCACTCATTCTCGGCGTCATAATACTGAAACGAGTTCGTCATCCATTACAAATAAGCCAAATTATAAGGGTATATCGCCAGCTAAATGGAATATTAGATTTGACGGGTCAGTTACTGGAGAAAATATAAGACGATTTCTTTTCAAAGTTGAGAATTTGGCTACAAATAATTATATCCCCAGTTACCAAATGGTCACTGATTTAAATTATTTATTGAAAGATAGTGCCGCCGATTATTACTGAACGATTATAGAAAGGAATCCACATATTATGTGGTCTCAACTTATGTCCGCTATGACCAAACGTTTCCCAGATAGGCGAAGTTACGACGAAATTAGATGGACCTTAGAAGCCCGGAAACAAAAACCGCGAGAGTCATTTAATTAATTTTACAGTGATGTTTTAAAAATAGCTCTTCAATTTGAAATTGCCTTAAGTGACCAACAGATAATGAACATCATGCGTCGTAATATGAGAGCAGGTCTCCAGGACAAACTTGTCGATCAACAATTTTCCTCAATCGAAGAGATGGTACGTAGATGTGTGGCGTATGAGGACACATGGGCGAGAACTAGATTCGTTCCAGAAATGCTACATGTACAACTCGCAAATATTTGTCTGAAATGCACTATCAACTCAACGAAACTGACCAGGAGCTACAAACAAATAATTATTATGAACGTGAGTTATGTGACATTCAACAAAATCGTAATACAAATCATTCTCAACGATTCAATAAATCATCTAACTTTCGTCGCGGACCAAATCAACCATATTGTTATGGATGTGGTGAACCTGGAGTAGTAAGATCTGACTGTAGAAGATGCCAAAACCAAGGGGGAAACGAATGGCGGGTACAGAAACCTGGCAATGCTCCAATACCCAAAATCCATTTTGCCAGCCAATTAAATTCCAATCAAAAATCAAACAAAGTAGACTCGGCATCAAATACGGATCCCGAGTTAAGTCGGATGATATTAAAACATTCAACTTAATACCTGAAAATTACTCTACAATGTCACTACAAACTTCAGTTTCACAACAATCATTAATTCGACCCAGAACCTATAAATATTGGGCAAGTCGCCGACATATTAAATCTAACGTTTTAGCATCCATAATTACGGATAGTACCGATGGAAGGCCATTCGCGGAGGTACTTATTTTCGATAAAATTTATAGTGGCTTATTGGACAGTGGGGCGAATATATCTGCCTTAGGACAGGGGTGTGAAAAGTTCATGTCATTACCAAATATTAAATTTCGGCATATGCCATCTACACTAAAAACCGCCAATGGAGCGATTGTAACTATATTAGGGCATATATCAATACCTATCAGTTTCGAGGGGCAAACTCATTCCGTAACCCTTCATCTCGCTCCTCACCTAACTCAAAGCCTGTATTTAGGGATGGATTTTTGGAAGTTATTCGGATTTCAAATTCATATACCAAAACTAAATAACGAGTCCAATATTATCAGTGAAATCAAATACCTTCCACTCAAGTCCGATAAGATACCATTGCATCATAACTTATCACCGGAACAACATGCAATATTGCAGAATGTTATCAATGAGTTTCCTTCAATCGAAGCCTTAGGGTTAGGAAAAACTAAAAACGTTTCACACGTTATAGATGTTGGAAATTCCAAGCCAATAAAACAGAGGCATTATGCTGTATCGCCAGCCAAGGAAAAGGAGATTTATGCTGAACTTGATCGTATGCTTGCTCTTGGGGTGATAGAAGAGAGTTACAGCTCCTGGAGTAGTCCTGTTACCTTGGTTCGAAAAGCAAATGGCAAAGCCCGATTGTGCCATGATGCCAGGAAAGTGAACGCGGTCACAGTGAAGGATGCTTATCCTCCTCCCCTCATCGATGGATTGCTGGGGCGTCTAGACAAGACTAGATTCATTACGAGTCTCGACTTGAAAGACGCTTTCTGGCAAATACCATTAGATGAAGAGTCACGGGATAAGACAGCCTTCTCTGTTCCAGGTCGACCGTTGTATCACTTTACCGTCATGCCTTTCGGGCTTTGTAATGCCCCACAAACAATGTGTCGACTCATGAATCGTGTTATTCCGAACGAGTCACATCATCAAGTATTCGTCTATCTCGACGATTTACTAATTACAACGGCTACATTTGCGGAACACGTGACACTGTTAACTAAGGTAGCAGGATTACTAAAATGGGCCAATTTGACGATCAATATTGAGAAGAGTAAGTTTATGCTCCGTGAACTTCGCTACTTAGGGTATGTTGTAGGTGATGGGATTGTCAAGGTAGATCCGGATAAAGTTTCTGCAATTACTGCTTACCCAACGCCGAAGAATATCAAACAAGTCCGCCGATTCTTGGAAATGGCGGGTTGGTATCGCCGGTTCATTCGAAATTTTTCAGACGTGGCAGCTGGCCTTACAAACCTTTTGAAAAAGAACCAAAAGTTTATTTGGAGTAAAGCGGCAAGCGAATCATTTGAAAACTTAAAAGTAGCACTTTCCACATCTCCAGTGTTATGTAACGCGAATTATAATAAACATTTTTACATCCAATGTGATGCATCAACCACGGGAATTGGAGGAGTTTTATTCCAAAAATCTGATAGTGGGGAAGAACAGCCCATTGCCTATATTTCGGCCAAACTTAACGCAGCTCAGCGTCGCTATTCTATCACAGAACTGGAGTGTTATGCGGCTGTTGTCTCCGTTAAAAGATTCCGT
Source organism: Tipula lateralis (assembly GCA_963932295.1). NCBI lineage: Eukaryota > Metazoa > Arthropoda > Insecta > Diptera > Tipulidae > Tipula > Tipula lateralis. The sequence continues at coordinate 56,084,025 of OZ010737.1, forward strand.
CAATATGTGGAAGGTTTTCCTTTCACAATTATAACTGATCACGCCAGCCTAAAATGGTTGATGGGTCAGAATGATCTCTCCGGGCGACTGGCTCGCTGGAGCTTAAAATTACAAGCATTTGATTTCGATATTGAATATCGTAAGGGGAGCGAAAACGTTGTACCGGATGCCTTATCGCGACAAGCTGCAGATGAATTGGTATTGGGAAAAGCAGAATTGGAGAAATTTAGTGTCATTAACGAACAGGAGGCATTTAAGAGTAGTGAATACTTATCTTTAATAGATTCGATCATTCAACAACCAAAATTAGAACAAACTTTTCGTGTATATGATGGAAAGATTTATTTTAACGCTACGAACACTCCTTATGGAACGGATATTCTAGACTGGAAATTATCCGTACCGAACCAACTCGTTTCAAGTTTAATTAAGGAAACTCATTGTCCACCTAGTGCTGCCCATATGGGATTCAATAAAACGCTAGAATTATTACGCAGATCTTATTACTGGCCTACCATGAGTAGTGATGTACTAGAGTTTGTGAAAGCTTGAGTATTGTGTAAAACTACAAAAGCTCCTAACTATTCAACTCCTCCGCTTATGGGAAATTACTATCAGATAGATCGAACGTGGCAGAAATTATATATCGATTTCCTTGGACCGTATCCACGATCTCCTTCAGGAAATACTTCTCTCCTAATAGTAATGGATCAGTATTCGAGGTTTATTCTATTAGAACCAATGAGAGATGCTACTACAAAAAACGTAATTAAATACCTTGAACGGATTTTTCATTTATTTTCAACTCCAGAAATCATTCTAAGCGATAATGGAAAGCAATTTGTTTCAAAAATATTTCAAGAATTTCTCAACAAATATGGCATTAAACACTTGCTTACTCCGAAATATTCTCCTCAATTGAATGCCTCAGAGAGAGTAAATCGTTCAATAATTGCAGCTATACGTTCGTACATTAAAGGTGAACACCGTAATTGGGATTGTCATATATGAAATCGCGTCAGTATTAAGAAACGTATCTCATCAAAGCACGAAATACTCACCACATTATTTAGTTTTTGGTCAACATTTTATAGGGCATGGCACATACTACGCATTGTTGAGGAAATTAAATGAACTATCAGGTAGAGGCATGGCTATATCAAACCGCGATCGTTTGTCTCTAGCTCAAAATAAAGTAATAAGCAATCTTAAAGATGCTTACAGTCGGAATTCGCATAGTTACAACCTTCGCAGTAGACAACGTGATTTCAAGATACACCAAACAGTTTACGCACGAAACTTTGTTCAAAGTAACAAGATTCAAAAATTTAATGCCAAATTGGCTCCACAATTTATTGAGGCTAAAATAGTCAGACCTATTGGTACCGTCGCATTCGAGTTGATTGATAAAAATGGAAAACTATTGGGTATTTATCATCTAAAGGATATTAAAACTTAATATGTTATTTTGCCAGGCTTATGTTGAGACCTCTTCTCAAGGGTGTGGGACGTCACCACGATTTGTAGTGATTCAATTATTTTTTTTTTATACTATTGACCACTACAAGCGAGGGTTATGATTTTTTTTATAGTTATGCATTGGTAATAAAAGGTCAGTTGTTTTTGGCAGGATAAGCTTACTTGGAAAAATGGAAAAAGAAGAAAAAAAACCGGACCAAGTGAGTTGGTGGACGATATTTTTTTTGATAGTCAGTTTTTGAGAGAATTTCGTGAAAATAGTATGTCGAGTTAAAAGTAAAAAAAAACAGTAATTAAGAAAAAAAAAGTAACTGACTGACATATCGAAACTTAGTAATTAACAAACACAAAAACAAAATCTAAATTTAATTTGTAAATCTTCAAAGTATAAATGATAAATAAAGTTAAACTAGAAAGAAAACACTAATACAATCACAATAAATTTAATTGAATTAATTGTAATTTAATTATCATATGAAATATGGACAATAAACAGTGCGCGAGATAGCATTTTGGATGATGATGCGTCATTGTTATTGTACAAAGTGCATATATAATATTAACCGTGATATCATTACTGGATATTAGGTTATAGTATAGGACTGTTATGCCTACCATAAACGTATGCAGTTAAACTTACTCAAGCAGTTACATCGTCATATTAAGTATCATATTTTGACAATTTTTACTCATCAACGTAACCACGCGGCGATGAAGCAGTTACATCGAACTTAAGAAAATTTTTACCCATCAAAGGAACCACGCGGCGACGCCATCAAAATTCTTCAATGCACAAGGTTTTTTTTTCTAAATTCTCTTAATTTTTTTTATTAATTTATATTATATAATTTATTATATTATTATTTTCTTGCTTCTTGCGAATTATTCCTAAAAAATTTAGGAATAATTCGCAAGAAGCAAAAAAATTAAATAATAATAAAAAATAAAAAAATGAAAAATAAAAAATTAAATAAATAATTAATTAAAAATTAAATTAAATAATTTTGTGTCGAATATTGTTAACCGCAATCGGATTTCGGGAGGGTAGGAATAATTCGTACGAATTTTTACTAGTTTTAGGAACTAACACATTAGTGTTTATAGATTATAGTATTAAGAAACATTGTTATTTAGAAGTGTTTTCTTTCTATTCTTAAATCAATACTGAATTACTTAATAATCTATTGTGAAATAAACCACGAAATTGTATTGAATGAAAGTTAAATTTAGATTTTATTTATTCGATTTGAACTTATTTTTGTGTGTTGCGTTATTAAATTTTTTCGTAATGGGTTAATCAGGGTATAGGTTGAGGATGGAACTTAGGTGAGTATGTCCTAGGTGATTCTAGGTCAGTTGTAGTTTGGTTTCCTCTGTTGCCTTTGTTTGTTTTTTTTTTCATTGTCTTTTTCTCTTCTTATCCATTTTCCTTTTTCCTCTATATTCCTATGTGGTCAATCCAGCATCCATCTAACTTCGGAAAACCTCACCCCACCATCCGATGAGCCTTAGCCGGCCACATTAGTACCACACCGAAGCTCTTGGTGGATGAAACTTCTAGTAACGTTGCTAAAGTGAAAAATCCTTTTTTGCATCCTGCTCCTATAGGGATTCGAACCCGGTACCTCCCGCTCCAACTACCACAGCTTTAACAACTAAGCCACCTAGGCGGTTGAATGATTTTTTGTTTAATAGAAAGCTGTATATCCTGAATAACACCAAGTTGTTCAGTTGTAAATCGCTTCCAGAAAACTCGTTTTTGTGTTTCTGGATTGGTTTCTAGTATCGCTCGTGTTAATGATCCAAAATTAAAAAAATTCAGATTCGCAATTTCAAAAGCTACTTAATAGCTTTACCAGCTTCTAACTATTGTCATCCAAATTGAGGAGCTGATCAATATCTGCACATTTTGTGTTAAATAATCTGTTGTTATATAGAACTAAATCTTATAATTTTACATACCTCGTTAAGCAGTCGTCTCGTACCGATGCATTTTTTCACCAGTGTCGCAAAATATTTCATAAGAGCCTCTCTGCTGAATGACACCCGCTTTATGGTTGCAATAATTTCTTCTGTCGTGTTGTCTATTCCAGCATCCAAAAGAATACAAACAAATACATGCTTAATTGACTATTTTAGATGCGTCGTTTGTAGGTTAAAGAGATTGGGCCGGCATCTTTTATCCCGCATTTATTGATGCAGATATTTATAATAATTAAGGAAAATGATCAATCTACTAATCAAGAAATAAGATTTTGTTAGAATAATCGAATATTTTGACGTATTCGGCATTCGCTCATTATTGGTTGAATCAAATTCCCAATAATAATGGCATATTGGTTACTCGGGGATCCTTCCATAGCTCACAGTGAAAAAACTGAGTTTTATTTATGGGCCAAAACTTTAAAAAATACCTTTAGGTGCTCTGATCCAGACGATTATCCTCAAACTATACATGAGAACTTTGTACTAAGTTTGTCCTAATAATAAAAATTAGGACAAAATTAAGAAAAAGTTCACACTTCATAATACCTATAAGAAGTTTGTACTGAGTTTGTTCTAATCAAGTAAAACAATGTACTTGTTTATATGTATTTGTGAAATGTAGACATTTAGGCCAATACACTAAGTAATTGTTAAAATAAATCATGGAAGTAAAGAAATTGAATTAAAGAAAACCAGATTCTAAAAATTGCAAAAACTAATTTGTTTTTAATTAAATAAAGTAGCGGTATTCTAATCTTAGATAAATATTTTCTAAACATTCAAAATATTCTTAGTTATAAAATAAAAGCGAGAAACACGAACACATTAAAGATCATTCTCATCGGTTTCACTTGTAAGGGAAGAACTGACCTCAATCACTAAGTTTCATAAATTTGTCATGGAGCTCACTTAGTGAGACAGACGTTTATGTGAATTTATGTGTATAAATCGTATGAGGGTGCTACTTTAGGATAATATATTAAATAGGGTTACAGGTTATTCTCATGCCGAGTAAGACATACATAGCAAAATCAGAGAAAACTGCCGGAGGTTTTAAAGCATCACAAAATTGGGAAACACTTATTTTGTAGAAATGCTTCAGGCGACCGCAAGATGAAACCATTGCTTATTAACAAAGCACTTCGTCCACTTTAATAAACTTTCAATATTAATTGAGTACCCAACACCGATTGTTGTTCTAACAAAAAGAATATCACACCTCGAACCACAATGCTTTTAGAAATTTGTGACGGATTTGTAAAAAACTGATTTCGATGATTATAATATTTATTTGTATAGTAAGTAAACGAAATCTTCAAATATTAAGCCTTTATGTTTTTCCCATATTAACTGCATCATCCAATGTGTCAGGTAATTTACAATTGAGCGTTTCAGGATATTGCAACGTTAAAAAACCGGAAATAAATGCTGTACTACCGAACAGTAAAACTGGAAGTGATTTTGACACAGACTCTAGTAAAGGCGTTTGAGGGGCGAGCATAGCACCAAAACGACCAAATGTGGAACACCATCCGAGTAACCTATGTCTCATAACTGTTGGAAATAGTTCAGCTATATACAGGTACAACGTTTGAAATGAGATTGCGATGGCGGCTTTTCCAACCAAAAATAGAATTAATTTCCATATATAGGCGGGTGCGATCAATCCATTGCACAAACTTGAAATCCCACAAACAATTAATGCGGCAGAAAGTGTTACATTACGTCCAATTTTGTTAACTAGAAAATAGCCTAAAAAGTATCCCGGAATTTCTATCGCACATACAGCAATAAAATTGGTGTATTTGTTCCCACCCAATGCTACAGCGTTTAAGCTTAAACCATAGAAGCACAGTGTGTTAGTTATCCAAATGAATGATAAGCTCAAAACTCGGATGACTATAGTCGGATATTGGAATATCAATTTTATATTAGTCTTAGCTGGGTCGGCCCTATTATCATGGCTTGAGCTTGTTCCATCTATCCACCTTTCTAAACTATCTAGTGTGCTTCTTGATAACACAACTTTATTCATTTTAGCTGCTCGTTTAAGTTCATTCTCTGTTTGTTCGTGTTTATTTACTGATTGTAGCCATCTTACACTTTCTGGTAAAATCCAATAGTAGGAAATAAACAGAAACGCAAGAGAATAAGTGATTCGAAGAAGAAGTCTCCAATTTTGCGTCATCATTGCTAAAAATCCAAACATCACCTCACCAGTACCAAATCCTATAAATGTCATAACACTTACAAATGTGCGATAGTTTGGTGCACTCATTTCCATCGCTAAAAAATTAAAAGTTCGTAAAATTATTAATTAATATATTATTAATTTTATAATTATTTACCTAAGATAAATAGGGAACTGTAAATACCAGATCCAATTGCCGTTCCTAGAAACTCCAAAACTAGAAAAACTATAAAGCTTGGAGCAAACGACCGAACTAGTCCAAAAATCCCGGATGCAATAAAACCAAATACAAGTGCAAACCGTCTGCCATATTTATCCGACAGATAACCAGTTAGTGGAAGTGTAAAAAATTGACCAAACGTATCAATCGTTCCAACCAATGACAACTTCCATTTATTTTCATCGCAATGCAGGCCAAAATCATTAACAATTGTTATCTCCTCAGTTTCATAAACAAAATCGTCTTTACAATGTACGACTCGTGTTCGATCGAACATATGTTCGCTACAATTTCCATCGTCGCTATTATTATTCACACCATACATGTCACATTTTGCCAATTCACCATTTTTATATGGAATCGAAAAATTTACATGATCCGCACTATAACTGCTATCACTATTATCACAATGATTCACACGACACCTATAGTTAAGATCACCGGCTACAAATATGTACGATATTACGTACGGCGTTGAAATCACAATGGCCAAGAATATTAAAAAGTAGTTGAAGATTTGATATTTTCCAAAACTGCCGATCTCTTCGAGAATTGAATCTAAATCAATCGAACTGGTTCTCTGATCGTTTTCCATTTAATACAACATTTTATGTCGAATTAATTGTGCTGATTTTTAATTGCGAGTACACAGAAAAAAATTCGGGATGTATCCCCAAAAAGTTTTAAATAAAATTTTTATTTTTCTAAAATAATGTTTTAGGCTGTTTTCGAAGGGTATACTTATATGTGGTGACATTCTTATTCAAATAAGTAAACTGGCGAGGTGACTTATTTTCTGTCTCTTTCTTACAAAAAAAACTAATTGAAAATTTAAAAATGTCAGTTGTCATAGATACTAGTAAAGTAAAAAAATATGTTATGAATAGAGAAATTTAATTTTTTAGGAAAATGAGTAAGCGTAACGCATAAACTAGCCGATGTAAGTTGCATTCATTATACATAATATATTTCTTTGGTTTGGATTTTTCCAGACACTAAGTCATGTCCCACACAACTAAAACCACGCGCAGTTAATATGTCGCAATCAGGGGAAAACCTCACAACTTCCTAGGGCATGAAAATTCCAACGAAACATAAAACGCGTAATTTATTTCTAATATAATATTTTATTTATTTTTTTATATTTTATACTATGCTAACTTTTTTGGGGCTCAAGGCTCTCCCAGCTCTTTCGCGGTTCGCTTATTTACGTCCTACTTTACGCCTTAACGGCCAAATCGAGGACGTACGGCTATAGGTTCGATTTTCGTAGAACCATCTGCATTGCATAGCTCCATGCCAGCCTATACTACTGACATGGAAGATGGGTCGGCCCATGAGTTCTGCACTCCAACAGAGGGTCATAGATGTGTTCATTAACACCATCGATCGTAATCAGATGGCGAAAAGTTTCATTTGCATCCTGCCCTTATCGGGATGCTATTCGAACCCGGTACCTCCCGCTCCAACTGCCACAGCTTTAACCACTGAGCCACCTGGGCGGTATATTTTATTCTTGTTACATTTTTTTTCTTACCTTGCAAATATAAATAAGTTTTATGCATTTAATGCACTTTCATATTCAATTTCTTTAAATCAAACTTTGAACTCATTTACAATTTATTTTTTTACTTACTTTTCTGTGAACAGTAAAAAACATAGTTTAATTTTTTTTTTGTTTTAATTTTATTTAATAATCCTTGGATCTACCGTAGTTTATTTACGTGAGTTAAAAAGTGTCCAAGTGACCGCAGTTATAAAAATAAAATTCTATGCCTACTGTGACATCAGATTCAGAATCAGAAAGTGAATTTTTAGAAGTGAATGATAAGTTAGAATCAGAATAAGATTTATATAACAGGGAATTACCAAGTTATCGTAAATTTGTCGACGAACAAACAAAGACATATCTCCAACCTCATAAAATAACGACAGTTTACGAGAATACGTAGAAAACCCTACAGAATTTATTAGAAATAGTTCACCGATACAGAGAATAGAATTAGGGAAATTATTTAAAAAACATAAGGATAAGATAAAGATGGATAAAGTTATCGAAATATTCAAAGTGAACAACATCACGAAAAACACAAACTCCTATGATGGAGATAAATCGGAGAATTATAATTTTATAAATTCGGTCGACGAAACTCTCCTTCTATGCGAAGAGATAAAACAATTAGACGCATTTAAAGTAATCCAACGTCACATAAGACAAAAAATTATTGGTAGGGCTAACCAATCAATAACGAATCATAATATATCGAATGAATGGGTAGACATTATAAAACACTTAATCGATCAATTCGCCGACAAGCGCGACGAATCAAATTTATTGTTTGACTTATACGGGATAATTAAACAAAACTTAGAACCAAAACCGTTATACGACAAAGTTTGTTCTATAAATAGTCTGCTTTCAAATCAGTTGAAAATAAAAGGTTTGAAAGTAGAAAATAGTTGAATACCAGCTAAAACAATATAGGAATACATGTTTAATAATTTTTATGGCTAGTCTCAAAGAACCGCTGGGATCCTGGCTTAGAGCAAGGGACCCAAAGAGTTTAGAAGACGCATACGAGCATGTCGTGAAAGAAGTCAACATTAAAACTTTGAAAGGCTCATCACAGGAACAAAGTAAGAAACCCTATAAAAATTTCACCAGATACCCAAACAATTCAAATAAATACCAAATTAAATCAGAACAAGGCACTACTAGTAAATAAATTCGTAAAAACAGAACCAAGAACATACGTAAGACCCTATTCTCCAATTAAAATGGAAAAGGAAAAGACTTATAACATAGAGGCAGCCATTGAGGATGAAAATTTTCAGGCAGAAGCCTCAGAAAATGCACAGTAGCAATGAATCTAATTAAAACTAGTGGATTGGGCTTTATAGTTCTGATCTGCGGTACTCAACATTATAAATTCTTGATCGATTCAGGTTCAAACAAATCGTTTATTCACTCTGATTTCGCTAAAGAAATAATACCAGCAGACTTAACTATAGCTAACTAGAAAGATGACATTACCCATATTAAGCATAAAACTATCAAAAAGTTTGAAGAGTTAAATAAACCAATAGAACTTTACAGATTTAACTTCAATAAAGTATATGATGGATTATTAGGCCTTGAAACTTTAAATTAGAAACTTTACTGTGGTCTTGTGTTCCACCAATAATGGTAGAGCCAAAATCTGAGCAAGTTTTAGAAGTACCAGTCAACCAAAAGAAAGGGGAATTCTATACAGACCAAATTAAGATCCAGAACGATTTATTTATTTATCCAGGGATCTATAAAATTATTAAACCAAACGTAGCTTTAATGGAAGTCATCAATTTTTCAAACAATTCACTACAGTTTTACTTATTACGACCACTAAACGTACAACAATTTAATACAAAATACGAGGAAACAACAAATTCCGTTAAGTATAAGACATCTAAATAAGGAAGAAAAAAGTTAAACTATCCCATTATGACAAAAATTTAAAGACAATTTTTATAATGATAAACAAAAGTTAACTTTTAGTAATCAAATTAAACACGAAATACAACTATCAGACTCGAAACCGGTGTATGTCAAGCAATATAGACAGCCGCAAAATCTGAAAGAGGAAATTAAAAACCAAATAGAAAAACTGTTAGATAATTGTATAATTAGGCCACCATTTTCTCCCTGGTCCAGTCCAATTTGGATGTTACCGATTTCAGGAAATTAAATAACCAAACAATCGATGACAAATACCCTCTGCCTAATATCACAAACATCCTAGATAGTTTGGGAAAAGTAACCAATTTCTCAACTATTGACCTGGTGAGTGGATTCCACCAGATTGAAAGCTACAGGGTACCAAAAACAGGATTTTCAGTGGAATCAGGCCTTTTGGCTTAAAAAATGTACATTTCAGCGTATAATGGACAATATACTAGAAGATTTGCAGGGCAAGCAGGTTTTATGTTATATGGATGACATAATAGTATTTAGTCCTAATCTTCAAGAACATGTGGTACATATGAAAGTATTTAGTAAACTTCGTCAAGCAAATTTAAAAATTCAAGTTGAAAAAACATTCTTTCTTCAAAGGGAAATAGGATTTCTTGGTCGTATAGTTTCAAAAGATGGAGGAGCAAACCCATCAAAAATAGAAGCTATTGTGCAGTATCCTATACCCAAAACGGTAAAAGAAATCCAAATTTTTCTAGCGATTACAGGTTACTATAGGAAGTACATAAAAGATTACGTAAGACTTGCAAAGCCGCTAACATCATGTTTTAAAAAAAGGTTCAAAAATCATACATACTACTGAATTCGTTGAATGTGTAAAACAATTCAAACAGATCTTATCAAGCAATCCGTTGCTACAATTTCCTGATTTCACCATTTGTGCTAACGACGGATGCGGCAAATTATGCATTGGGAGCGATTCTAAGCCAAGGAGTAATCGGATCTGACAAACCTCTGCAGAAACAAACTACTCCACAATAGATAAAGAATGCCTAGGAATAGTTTGGGCATGCAAGTATTTCAGACCGTACTTGTATGGCAGAAAGTTTACTATTGTGACTGACCACAAACCTCTAATACACCTCTTCAATATAAAGGATACTACATCTAAAATGATAAGGTGGAGGCTTCAATAAGAGGAATACGATTTTACTATTTATTATAAAAAGGGAATTAATAACACAAATGCAGATGCATTATCTCGCATTAGATTAAATCAAATATTAGAATCAAAATTGTTGAAAGTTCCGGAAACAATAGATTCATTCGCAAGTCGCTCAAAAGAAACATTTAAAACTGATGACATGTCGCATATTAATATGAACATAGTTCATAGTGGTTTGATGGACACAGCCACAAGTACTAAAGCAAATGCAAATGCCTATTGTTATCCCAGTGCCAGGGTAATATCAAAGACTATATAAAATACAAAGACTTTTCATTTCATACAAAATACGAGTAAATTATTTTGGGTACGACCAATTTTATTTTGGGTACGATCGCATCAAAGAAGCCTGAAATCCAAACCTTGTTATAATAGTAAAATAATTGTATGCATTTGTTTCTGATTTTAAAATTTTTTCGTTTTAGAAGTTGCACTGTAAAACATCAATTTGAAAATGTATACTTTTTTATGTTATTATGGGAAGTCTTTGTATATTTATAGTTTTTGGTAATATGGTCACAGAAGTGTCTGACTTAGCTACTCAGCACGAAATCCAAAAACATGCACAAATACAAATCCGCACAGTGATTTAAAAAGCAAAAGTTTCAATATAAAAGAAACAACAACCTCTTTGAACGAGTTTAGGAACCAATTAGAAATTATCATTGACCCTAACCACGACAAAATCAAAGAGACATTTTTTATAAAACACGAAGTATTTCAGCGTTTTGTAATTAAAAAATCAACATACAACTCTGATGACGTTATATACATACTGAATAAATATCTTCGCCAAAAGCATGTTACAGCATTATTTTGTAATGATGCAGTATTTGCCCAAATCGATAGTGTATATACTAACAGCTTCTCCGATGCAAGTCTGAGAATAGTTCGAGCAAAAATTCAAAGGATTGATGTAGGCGATCCCTAAAAACAAGCCGAAATTATCATTAAGGAACATAACACAGCTCATAGGGGTATTAATGAAACTATTTCTCGTAGATATATTTTGCATGAAATGAAAAACATTTCCAACACTGATCGACAAATTCTCCAAATATGGAATGGTAGAATTTCTGCCAGACAGAAGGACAACCACCATAATAAAAGTATTGAAAAATATATTTTCCAGAGAAGGAATTCCGAAGGAACTTGTATTTGACAATGCCGCAGAGTTTACATCAGAATTAATGGAAACCTTTTTAAAGTTTTACGAGGTAAAAGTTCACATAACTACCGCAAAATCCTCTACAGGTAATAGTCCCGTTGAAAGACTGCATAGTACCTTAACGGAAATTTGCAGAATAATTTTCCAACAAAATAAGATCCTTGAAACACAGGAACTATTAACGGATGCAATATTAGCTTATAATAACTCAGTACACTCGACAACGTGATTGTCTGCTAATAGTAGTTTAGTAACGATTTGCCAGGTGATGTAACCGGGTCGTTCTCTCCTTACTAACATACCTTCCCATCCTTACCTATTGTTTTATGTAAACGGGTGTAGGAATAGGCCCGGCGTTATCCGGGAATTTTGCCTAGCGCTTGGTCCTCCAGTCCTATCAATCAATCAATCAATCAATATAAATTATCACGGACAAATTCTGTTTGTTTCAAAAATGACAACAAAAAAATCTCCTAAGCGATTGTAGTGCCTCTGGTGGTAAGTAGAAAATATAGTTTTGCTGGATTTTATTCTGCTATCTTATACAGCATATGTTTTCATTATGTTGAGTGTAAGAAACGTGATTTGGAGATGTTTTTTTCTTTTGTCTTTCTTAGTCTGTACAGTTACATATATCGTCTCTTGGCCTGAAATCGTCTTTTAACTCAAACTAAGAATAGTTATTACTTTCACAGTTGTAAGTTTCATATAGTTTGAAACCCTGCATAATTAGCTAAATTTGGGAGCATAATTAGCTAAATTTGGTCCGAACTCACGTGATTGTGCCATTGGTGGCTACCTCAGACCAATAAACAACAAACTGTTCCTCAGACCAACAAACGACATCACATTGTACCAACCCTGAAGATTAATGGGATAGTTTATACTAGGAAGTTTTGCAGCTAGCTTTTGACCTGGTGATCGCAAACAATTTGTATTGTCCCTGATATTCTTCTTACTTCTGGCTTTCCAACCAATTTTTCAAAACTTTGGTAAGCAGGCTTCGGTTTATCCTTTTAAAGTTCCATTCTGACGGTTTTCTTGGGAATCAGAATATATGTTGGGAAGTTTTCTGACATTGATCAATAATTTTGTTGCTAAGCTCGGGTGGGTTTGCTGCTGTTGGGCTCCATTACAACGACGGTAGTTTGGTTACCGGATCATATTTATAGAACCAAGATTCGTCGCTCTCGTTGCAGAGAAGGTAGCGTACTTGCTCTGTCATTCGAGGGTCTCGGGTTCGATTCCCGGTGTGGTGACCATTCATCAATCACGGTTGGGTGTTTTTAATCTGCATGTGTATGTGGGTTGAACCGTGGGCCTCTAGTAGCATTGAGTTCTGGAATAATTTCCGCCTTCTTTAATTTAAAAAAAAAAAAAGATTCTTCAACAAATTTTAACGATTGAAATTCGAGGCACCCACCGCAATGCAGCCATGCTATGAAGTTTTGTAGCTATACCCCTGGTGATCGCAAATAATTTGTATTGTTCCTGATTTTCTAAATCTTAAATTGAGAGGTAATTCTTATAGGCATTGCGTTCCCCAATGTTGGGGTTCTAATTACTATAATGGATAACTACTGTGACGGAATTGTATGAGAGGTAAAACATGCGAGAGGTACATTTGATAGGTAAAACTTGCGTTTGATATATAACCCGTAATAAATTATAGAATTGCGATTACACTGGTTAAAGGTTAAAGCTGCGGCACTTGGAGCAGCAGGTACCGGGTTCGAATCCCGATAGGGACAGGATGCAAAAGGGATTTTTAACCATGAGATTACGATCTGTGGTGTGAATGAACACAACTATTACCCTCTGTTAGAGTGCAGAACTCATGGGCCGACCCATCTTCCATCTCAGCACTATAGGCATGGAGCTATGCAATGTGCAGATGGTAAGAAAATCGGACCTATAGCCGTACATCCTCGAATTGGCTGTAATGGCGTAAAAGTAAGGACGTAAATAAGCGAACCGCGAACAAGTAGGGAGTACCTTGAGCCCCAAAACAGATTAGAGATAAAAAAAACACTGGTTTAAGTTTGATCACGTTCCTTGAATCATTCACATACCTTAATTTACCTTCAATATCCAAATAAATATTCGAAGTTTTTCATTTCAGGTTGCGATAAACATGTAAAATGTAGCTACATTTATTTATACAGTTAATACTTATAATCTTTTGTGTTTTAAAAATTTTTAATCAAGATTAATTGTATCCTAATTTGCTTAAACGAAACGAACCAAAAATGGGAAAAAAATCGAATGGCTTCAGGCCATCAATATTGATGATTCTGATTTTTTTTCCAAATTCAATTCGTTTCACAATAATATTCTGGTCTGTTATCAATGGCATACGCAAAGTACTTGAAGCTACACAAATTTTTATTTCTGCTGTTTATGGTATACGAGGTTTTTTTTACAATAGACGGATTAGATAACGAAAGCAATTCATGCCTCTTATCCATTTTTTGCATTTTTATCTGTTCTACAGTTTTTTTGTGAGACCAATATATAACAAAATCTGAGATAAAAATGTGCTTAATTGCTCGTGCTTGGGGGGTTTTATGCTCCCTTTAGAGTTTCAAAACAATTTTATTCACAACAAAAATAAAAAAAATAAAAAGTTTTGGTGTTATGGTTTTCTGTCCAAGTGGGAATCGCGAATTTATATTTCTAAACACAATTCTTGTGTTTTATTATCTCTTAGCAAATTTTAATGGAATAACTGAAAGTTATGGTGGCTTTGATTGGCCCATCCCAGCGGGCAATCGTATAAATATTATATGAATAAGAATTTATATTGAGATAAACGCTGTACCATAGTGTACGACCGGCAGTTTAAAAGACTGTTTATGTATGTAACATAAGGTATTTCCAATCATGCAATCAACCAAAACCCGAATCAATCATATCACTAGTTAAGTCAAGTCAATTCGACTATCTAAGAGACCTGAATTGAACCACGAGCTAGGTAGATAGATAATAGATAGGTTTCAAACAGTATTCTCAAGAGAAGGGTGGAAGCTCTTCTGAGAACTACGAGATATTTTTATCATCATCCTTGAATATCTGACAGGAAAAATAACTGGTCTATAACCTGCTACACTGCAGCAATTTAATTAAGAGCTTTTTTTTCTAGTTCGTAAACATGTCCTTAGATCCTGTTAAGAGATATCCCTTATAAGTGGCAAATTTATCAAATTTTGGAGAGGTCTTGATACAAAATCCAAGATATATAGACCAATTAGCATTACCTGATGGAGAATCTATTGAATAAATATTAGCAGTGAGGATTTTTTTAAATCTTATAACCAGTTCAATTTGTCAGTTGGTAGTTCATAATGGTGGCTTTAATCAGTCGCTTATAGGATGTCTGTGAAACTAGCACGAAAAACGATGTGGCAACCCTAATGGTTTTTAAAATGGATTTTTTACTTTTTATTTATAATTATTTGAGTAAATTTTAGTTAGCACGAAAAAATCATTTTTTCTCATATTTATTTCATGATATAATTCAGACGAAAACAATAAATATCATATAAAAAATTACACATACACTATCAAAAACAAAACCACTACAAGAAAAATTAAACAACACATATGTGTAATAATTTAAATTAAACAATTTTAAAGTATTTAAACCTAAACAAGTTAATTTTGAAACGTATATGCAAAATAACCAACTATGACCCATGTAAAATCTATAGGATTTAAACTCATATTGGTACTAAACGATTTATTGTAATTGAATCATAAATTTATCAACCGTGGATGTTATTGCACTATCTAGAACAATGTTTCACCACCACGTCTATTAAATTTCAAGAGATTTCTATGACCCATTCAAAAGTTATAGAGGGTTGAGTATGTCATGTTATGGAGGGTTGAGAATGTAATCAAATCTATTAAGGATTTGAGCTCAAAGAGCTCATAGAACACGATTTATTGTAATTTAACCATAAATTTGCCTTAGCGATAGCTTAAACTTGAACAATTGTTTGCTTCTGTTCTGTATTTGTTTTCAGACTAAAGTAGAAGTTTGCTGCCACTACATTTTTGACCTCTTATTAAACTTGATCTATTACAGAGCACCATTTAACTCTGTTGATGTGAAGTCGATCCTGAAAGCACGATTGTTTCTTTGAATTAATCCGATAGGAAACAATCGATTACCCCAGATCATACATAACTCTGGATATCAAGCCAATGTTGGTGGCTCAGCTTATATCCGTTAAACATTTCTATCTATCAATAGAATCATAAAAAGTGTTATCGAAAGTTCCGCAACGTTTATAAAAACAGAGAACGATTTTAACGATTGTTATCTAAATCATAGAAACGAGACTGGTTAAAGCTGATTTCCAATATGTATTTGTTAGATACATTAAGAAAACTCCTGGAACGGATTGTATGAGGCTACAGGAGGCTATTATGGGCAGGCAACCAAACTAATATAGTTTCGGAAGGGCGCGTTCGGCGGTGGATGCGATTTAATGTGTGGTAGATGCGGTGCGAAAGCCGATATCTGGTTCAAGAATCTTGCGTGGCAGCAAATAATACTTATTGCCTTCAATATCGCTAATTATAATTATATATTTAACGCACTCATTGTGGACATTTGTAACAGAACCTTACTACGCATTCAGCAATGGTTAGCTTTTGCTGTTAACAGAACATAAGACAGAAATAGTCCTAACCACTAACAGAAAAGCTATGAAGAGCATAACGTTAGAGATTGATGCCTAAAACATATAGTAACCCAACCGGCCACTACGTATCTAGGAGTAATTATTGGCACTAGACTGTCATACAACACATATCGTTACCTCCAGTGAAAGAACAAGCAGGGTGAACGCAGCATTGAATACCAGAGAAGCTCGACCAAGCAGAAAAACTAGCTAGCGTAGTTACATTTCCTCTGATGTATGCCGCACCAATTTGGACTAATGCAGTGCAACAGGCGACGTATAAGATAAAAATTGAAATCTTTTTAAAGATTAAGTGCATTAAGTGTAACAAGAGAAGGGATTCGTATAAAAGCATAGAGCAAATCTATAACAGCATGGCAACCAATGGCCTATATACTTTTAGACCATAACTTTTTAACTTTATGCTGGAATCAGAAGGCATATAGAATAACGTAAGAGGCGCTGATCACAAAGTGAAAAAGATTATAGAAATTTTAAAATAAGCAGAAACGCGATGAGAACCTATTTCTAGTCGAATAGGTCGCAGCTTCTAGCTGAGCCAACCTCGAGATGGTCCAGATTTGATGTATATCGAGATTAGACATGACATGTGGACAATAAGGCTTATTGCTCAATATGTCGTAGACTTTTCTATGTGGTGATGCAATATTGCAAGAACATACCGTCTCCACCAAGAAATTTGAAAAGATTAAACGAGTTTTAAAGGTTCAATGTTCCCATCATGAAGTAGGTATATAATATTACAAAAAGTTTGGAATGTGGATCTCAAAGAGTGATGATTGAAGTTTTTTTTATCGTTTTCTAAACATGAAACAAAATTTAACTTAAATACTTTGAAACTCATATGGGTACTAAACAATTTTTTCTAATCCTTCAAAGATTTGATTCTAAACATACTCAAGCCTTTGTATTTTTTGAATGGGTCATAGAAACCTCTTGAAATTTGGTATACGTGATGGACAAACATTGTTCTAGATAGTGCAATAACATCCAGTACCAATATGAATTTAAATCCTATAGATTTTACATGGGTCATAGACATATGTTAAAAACCATTAGTGTTGCCACATCGTTTTTCGTGCTATCTTTTCGTGCTAATTTCACAGACATGCTTATAGGAATGAAAATTAAATACCAGAAAAACAAATGGCTATCTGTGCTATTATTTATATTAATAGAGATTTTGACAACACCTCTTACTCTATTTTCTTCTACGGTTCGATAATTCCTCTAACGACGGAAGTGTCGAGACGTAGAAGAAAATAGACTGCCATATACTACGGTAAAATAAAATTGTTTGATATGGTGGTTCAGGATTGAAATGATAAATTGTATAGTCTGAAGGAAAACTAAGCTCCGGCCATCTAGTGGGTTATCCTAGTGAATTTTTAAATCACCTAACCCCTGGCATGCCCTCCGACATGAATGCTAGCCAAAACTGTGATTTTATATTAGGTGCTTTTGGAACCAGAAGCTACTATGATGTCACTGGAAACCTGTTTCTTTCTATTCCAGGTCTTAAACGATCTAAGAGTTTGATCTTTTTTATTTAAACAGCGAAAATGTTTCTCACCGAACATCATCAGAAATGATGACTTCTCTACTCAATTTGTTTGACTTATCAAAGAAGCCAGATGATCTGAATGGAGAAATAATTGAAACAGAAGTTTCTAAATCCAGATTATATCTTGATCCAAAAAGCTTTTGAACATTTTGAAAATATTTGTATTACTGCCGCATAATAGTAATGGCACTTTTCAAAAATAAAAATCGTGCTACTGTTAAAGATCTATCTCTTCAAATTTGTTATCGTTTTTGAAAATAACGAAAAATCACAAGATCTGCGGAATATGGTGCTGGCCGTATTTCTTCGATACCAGAGATCGCAATAAAGTTACTTTTTATTTCAACAGTGTGAAATGGTGCGTTGTCATGATATAAATCTTTTCTATTCTGGCTTTTCAACCAATTTTTAAAAACTATTGGTAAGCAGTCTTCGGTATACCCTTTCGAAGTTACATTTTGATAGTTTCCTTGGGAATCAGAATGTAAGTTGGGATGTTTTCTGACATCGATCAATAATTTTGTTGCTAAGCTCGGGTGGGTTTGCTCCTGTTGGACTCCATACCAACGATGACTGTTTGGTTTCCGGATCATATTTATAGAACCAAGATTCGTCAACATTAACGATTAAAATTCGAGCAACCCACCGAAGAGTTCAAGGCCAACACAACAGCAATAGTTTTTTGTGTGAATCGTGGATCGTCGTTAACTTTTACCAGAGCCATAGCATAACGACGTCAATTTAATTACAATTTTACGAAGACGTCAGATTACCGCTGGTATGTGGGCTGACCACATATTGCTATAGGAGATATAACTTCAATATTTTCTTTCTATTTAACATATTCTTCATTCGTAACCTTTCTTCATCACAGAGTTCCATTTTGGCTCGTAGAAGTAACACCACATGTCGTTTTCCCTAAACCCATAACTTATGGTTCAACCAATGACTCATGTCAGTACTTGGTATAGACTTACATAGGGCTATGTAAGATTTTCAACCTAAATCGAAATTAAAGCCAAATCACAAATGTCCTCAATTTAGTTTGCCGTGGATTGAAGTAGAAAGTTAAGAGATAACTAGTTAAACCACTGATCGTTAACTGTATCTGTTATAGGCAAAGACTTTCGACAAAAAACTTAAGAGACACTTTGATTGGTTAACCATAAATCATTTCAACTGGTTAGCGTTTCAAATCTCTGACTCAGTGTGAGGCTACAAGTTTTGTCAACTCGTGAAAAGCGTGAGCTCAAATTACGTTCCTTGATCAGTTGTGATATTGAGTGGTACACCCAATCATGATTTATAATGTTAAACGATATCGATGTGGATATGATAATAACGATCACGTGGCAATACGAAATGTTCAGAAGAATCACGTCTTTGTTTATACTAGGACATAAATTGTGAGCAGTTATCAGTTTGCAGATATCGTAAAGACTCTAAGATGCAAGATATTATGTATTGTATCAAACATTGTGAGTCGTAACGGTTATGCGATGTATGGGCAATAAGTGTCTGTTGATATTTCGCTATATGTATATATATGTAAACTATATGTATACAGTATAGCCACTCTTTTGGCTTAGTTAATTGTATAACAGTCGAAAATGAGTATAGACTGTGGTCATTTTGATGTCTGTGATGCTGGATAGAGTGTCGCGTTGTCATTACCGAGCACTTGTTTTATGTTTTAGTTCTAAATTTACTCATATAATTTATGTAGAAGTTCTGGCCTTAGATTAATTTAAGCTTCAGTCTGAATTGATCTTGTCAAAGGCTTGTTGTTAGTGTAAATAGTGAAATCCGAATCATCAATAAAATATGTATCAAATAATAGTTTGACGTGCTAGCTTCGCCAATTTTTGTGCCCTGGCTTTGTTGAGTAAAGAAGCATCCGTTGGAATTTTCCTCCATGACTGTGGTATAGACCAATGACTAAACGACTGGAAAAATGCGTTGACAATGACCAGCGTTTAATCAACGGTCTAGATTCTATTGGAATTGCTTTGAAGGTCGATGTCCAGAGCTAGTTAGAGCGAGAGGTCATCTATGACATCCTGTTGGATAGAATGAACATATCTAAGACACCCTGTTGGAGTGTTGAATTCATGGCCCAACCCATCTTCAATATCAGTTTTATAGGCTCGCATAAATCGGACCTATAGCCTTACGTCATCGATTTTGCAATGTAATGTTGTAAAGTAAGACATAAACAATCGAATCGCGAAAGCGTTGTGAGAGCTGTGAGCCCCAAAAACAGATTACAAAAATAAAAGACACACAGACATACACTCTAAATAAACATTATTCAAACATTCTGTTTTGACAATTTTTGACTCATCGATATATTCCGAGTGATTCCCAATTTATTTCGCGGCATCCGATTATTTCTTTGAGAAAAATCCCAGTCACTCTAAACAATCGGTATTGTACAGATGCAGAATAGTTAAATTGACTGTGTTCAACAGTTCATTGGTCACACTGTATATTGCCATTCTACGCGCCAAGTGAAGTTATTTGACATGTTGAGGTTTTTGAGTAGAACCTTCAAGTGTCTCAGAATGGTTTAATATAAATCTATGGTAGTAGATGACATTCCAATAAATTGACGAATGCGTCTAATTGATGTTATAGAGGGACATTTCGTTATGATATTCTTTATACATAAGGTTTTATTATGTAGCTAGCGGATTCAATCGTGGTGTGTAACTTGTGATATTTTGTACGTTGGGGATCGAGTAATGGTCAGGTAAATGATCGGGTAAAGGCATTGACTTTTGGATGACAAATACAAGTTCTCCAAACTAATCCAGTAGTAATGGTGCTGATTCTAATCCTTTAATGGCAACGGAATACACTACGTTGTTTAAAATTGATAAATAATAGTTGGGCTCCCTTGTTACGAAAGGATACTTCTTTAGCGGTGTCCCATAGTCTACTTTGATCATAGTGGCATTGATTGGCAGCTATGGAATCAGGATACGCAATAGGTCAAATGAACACTGAAAAGGTTGTTCGTTAAAATGCAGTGATCCGAAATATCATTTCGACAGCGGATGCTTTGAATAATTTTTTTTTGATTTAAAGGCAGAACCATCCATGAAATAAAATAAAATAAGAAAATAAAAAATTTTAACGAAAATTGTTATTTTATATTTTTTTGACAAATGAGCCATGAAAACTTAAAAAAAAATAATATTGTGCAAAACTAGAAAAACAGCTGTTTTGTTTGAAAAAATATAAAAGTGGAATAGGTAGATGCGAAAATTATTTCAAGACGGTAGGTGGACATTTTTATTTTTTAAATTTTTTTATCGTTTAAATTTCTTTGCGTTATTATTATTTATTATATTTTTTAAATTTACCAGAATTTATATACAGTTTAAACATCGAATCAATTAATAAAATGAATCAAGAAGTAGTATTATCACAACTTGAAGATTTAAACCAATTAAATGATCTCTTGAACGAAATTGAAAATTTAGAAGAGGTGAGACCTAGAAAAAAAATTAAAAGGTCATGTGGTATGCATGAAATAAATAAAACTAGGAATGTGAACGGTTACTTAAAGGTAACCTTTTTACCAATGAAGGAGGTCGATCCAGATCAATTTTTTATTCATACAAGAATGACTAAATAAATCTTTCAAATGTTGTTGGAACTAATAGGGCCACAACTAAAAAAATCAGAAAAAATTACAATAAATATTGAATGTCGCTTAGCATTAACTTTACTGTAAGTAATTTATTTTAATTTAATCTCATTTCGTAAAAAAATTTATTTCTTCAATTTATTTTCAGATATCTTTCTCAAGGATGCTCTATTCAAGCTTTAGCGTGGAGCTGGAAAATTTTAATTTTAATTATAAAAAAATTTTCAGTATTGTTTTAATGGCTACATGTGACGCAAGATATATATTCACGAACATCGACATTGGTGCTTATGGATCACAAAGTGATGGAGGTAATTTTTGTTTATTTAAACTAAATATTTTATTTATATAAATTTTAATTTATTTGATTTATAGGTATTTTCAACGTCAGCGACTTTGGCAAAAGAATTTGTACCCGAAAATTACCAATACCACCACCAAAAACATTATCGGGAACCAGTACAAAACTACCTCATTATTTTGTTGGAGATGCAGCGTTTACTCTAACCAAAAACTTAATGAAACCATACCCTGGCACAGATTTAACAGAGGCTAAGCAGATTTTTAATAAGAGATTGTCAAGAGCACGCAGAATCATCGAAAATTCATTTGGAATATTGGTCAGTAGATGGAGAATTTTACTAACAACAATAAATATGATGCCAGACAATGCAGAGAAGCTAGTGCTTGGTTGTGTTGCTTTACACAATTTTCTTCGTCTCTACAAAGAAAGCTCTCAACTTTACGTCCCTTCAAATTATGTGGACTGGGAAGATTCCAACCACGTAGTGCAGAACGAATTATGGCGCACTAAAGCAACACAATCTCTGCAGTCAATTATACCTTCACAGCATCTTCACGTTCTTGGAGGTAAAACTCCTTTACAAATAAGGGATCAACTTTGTTCGTTTGTAAATAATGAAGGACGACTGGATTGGATGTGGTATAAATAATCTGTAATATTTAAAAAATATTATATGGCTTAAAGGCCGTGAACGACTTTAACCGCGTCTCAACTGAGACCTTACAAATGAAAGCAATTGTGTGTAAACTTATTCGTCAGGCTGACCACCTACAATGTGTACCTATACGTTAAAATCGTGCTTTAACACACAGTCGCTTTTTGTGTCATCTATATTTATGTCATCTATATATACGTTATATTTATAATTAAATAAGAAGTATTAATTTTATAAAAAAGAAAAATAGTCAAAGCATAATTTATTTGTTTAATTTTATTATAAGAAGAAATTTATATTTAGAATATATACATAAATATCACGATTCATATATTTCTTCGATTAAATCGTCCGAATTAAATTGTTGTTCATTGTTAGTTTTTGGTCGGATGCAGCAGTGTTTTTCTCAATTCCATTACGAACTGTAGCATTTGTGATAATGCATAATCTTGATCAGCCTGTTGTCATGGTGCGATTAAACCGATAACTGACTTCATAAAGTTCTCATGAACCGAATTGCTAGTAATCGTACACGGAACTTCATTACGTTTGCTGATGCTTTCGGCGGCCGATTTTATCGCTTGACGAACATCAACGTACGAAGCGCCATCATCCGTACTTTCACTAAGGTTTTTCGATCGCATGAATTTATTCCGCTGATACTACCTTTATTAGAAAAATCATTGGAATTATGAGAATGTTCGTTCTGGCACTCTGACTCATGAAATATATTTTTTCTTGTTCTAATGAAATTAAAAACACATATATTTATGTATAGAATAGATATGATATAGAAAACTTACTTTCTAGGCTTTATAAATTCCTTTAAAAAGCTCATACTTTGAAAGTATGGTCATTCTTCGATAAAAACATTTTCGGTGCCTGATGATAAATCATATTTTTTTATTTCTTTCGAATATCTTTCACGGAGCATCATCCATTTTCTACGAACATGCTCCACTAAATATTTAAAAATTAGATAAAATATATGAATTTTGTTGGATTTGTTATACATACTTGTTTCGCCGGTGGCTGTGGCTACTGTTTTCCAAGCGTTTAATTTATACGCATTATTTTTAAAATTCTTGCCCTTTTTATCATAGATACAATTATGACATCTAACGTTTTCAATTAACGTGTCATAAAAATTATCATCCATTCTAAAAAATTTCTTGCAAAATATCAACACAATTATTTGGCACCTCAATTTTCGTAGAATTCCTCAATACAATGTTTCCGTCAAAGTTATTTCATAAAATAGTTGGTATATCTAAAATTCCTACCTCAAAAAAATGTAAACTTGATCAATTAAGTAAATAAAATCAATTTACAAAATAAAAATAATGACATTGACAAATTAATAAACGATACAAAATTTAAAAAATTAAAATGGCTACCTACCGCCTCAAAATAATTTTGTCGTGTTTTTGTAATTTTTCTTATGGTTTTCGCGAGTTTTATCGCACAATTATTTTTTATTAAGTGACAGATAAATTAAAAAAATTATTTTTGCTATAGTTGCCACTTAAGGCTCTATTCCATGGGAAAAATTGACTGACAGTCAAAAAAGACGAAGAGAGAAAATAATTATGAAACTCCAACTAAAAGACAGAGACATCGTTATTGATTTTTTTATTTATTTGTAGCAAATTATGGCAAGATTTTGACCGCTATTTAAGAAACCATAGCCAAAAAAATCATTTAATTCATTCTTGGAGTTTTTTTTAATTCTTAATTATAATTTAGTATTAATTATCACAATGCTAAACAAATATGAATTTTATTTCAATTTCATTATAATTTTACCAAACTAATATATGGACTAGTTGACCCTTGACTATAAAATTGGTTGTGTGCGAAAATAATTTCTTGTCTTACACAAATTTTATGTAGAAGGCTGAGTGTGACCGCAATAAAAAGAATTCAATTTTATACTTTTTATGGCAGTCACACTACTACAAACACAAATATTTATTACCAGTCAAGTTTGACTGAGATATCTTTCTGTTTCACTTACACTACTATAAAATCTATATTAGTGTCCCATTTTGATATTTACTGACAGTCAATTTTTCTCATGTAAAAGGGCCTAGATTCTGGTGTAAAAAGCCTAAAATTTTCGTCGGATCAATAAATCATCAAGGGCTCCAGACGATCTTGAATTATGATAGACGCACTTTGAGGATCTTGCTGAACATTATTCCATGAATAATTATTTGTTCCGAATGAAAATCTGAAACACCGCCAACTTCGAACTGTGTGAGGGAGAGAGAATATGTAACTGTTCAGCATTATTGTGTTCTTGTTCTGCATACTCTTCCCATGCACTTCACAGTTTTTGATCTTAATTTATATTTTAGGATCAACTGAGACCTAAAAGATACCAGATACCTTGGACTTCATTAGTAAATCAAAGAAACTTTGGACTGAAAGTGTACGTTTGGGAAGGGAGGTCACAATGGGCTAGCCACGAAGAGCGAACATTTACTGAAGCTAAATGAGCCACATATATAAAGACATAGCTTTCAACTGAATAAAGTCAGTCAACCACTTCAAAGACACCCGGTATTGGGAAAATAAACACGATATCCATCCAATAAAGTAAAACATGAATGAGAATATTATAACAGGATACAATCTACTTACAACATGATAATACCGAAAACGATAATGATACATATTAAAACAATTGAAAAGCAATTGAAAGCACAACATTCGATGAAATTGTATTAAGTACATTGATTAAATTACATTTAAAATTTAGATAACTTTAAAAGAGAACCAAAATACCATCATCATCGTTGGCAACAACAAACAAAAAGCTTTTTGTCTTATTAGGACCGACCGACCACCCAAAAAAAAACAACAAACTGACGACATATATCGAAAAAAAGCTCGCTGGTCAAACAACAAATTTTTTGTTGTTGGATATACGGAAATAGAAAATAGAAAGGAAGGAAGATGGACGAGAAAAACAAAAAGCAATCACATTACTGTACAATTCAATTAGAGCTAAAACTATATAAAATTTCTTATATTTAAGGAATTTGCTCTGTATTCGGTACTGTCGATGTAGAACTTTTTGCCATATTTTAGGACAAAACAATTGGAAAAACTATTTTCCATTCAGGTAAACAGCAGTAATATACGTGTAATTACACATGTATTGTAGAAAATATCTATTTTCATTAACTTATGTACGTAAACGTATCACAACATACGGTATTCGTTGTGCTGAAAATGAACTTCAACAGTGGAGAGTGAATTAGGAAAAGCAATGGAAATTACTTGTTTGTGGTTTTAATGTTTAACTTTTCCAAATTGAAAGAAAAATTTAAAATGGTTTTTATTGACATTGTTTATGGTTGGGTGTACAGTAGATAAGGGGTACGGTTTTGTCATATTAATGTAGCAAAATAATGTTAACATTTTTTTAGCTTCAATTGGGCTTGCAGAGAGGAATATAATATCTTCCTAACCATTTGTGCCATTCGTAGCTGGGCGTTGCGCAATTCTTTAAGTATAAATATTAATCGACGATCTAATATGACCCCATCATTCGAGAACGTTTAAGAATGTACACGTATAGTAAAAGATACAAAATATACAGTAGCTCGTATACAAATACAAAGAATCGAAACTCTTGCTCTAATTTACATTTTATCATTTTGACGAGTTGAATGAGGAAAAAATAATATTCGTTAAAATTAGGGTGATGTGGTATACCACCTCCTACTTTCAAAAAAATTTGATTCGAATAACGATATACGCTTTCAGCAGGTTCTTATAGGTTTAGGTTTATTAGGTCAACAATGTGACTCTATTGATTTTATTCATGAGGTCTTCGTCGCCAACAAAGGCCTCTTTATCTACCAATGTAGGTTAAAATCGCTGAATAATTCGGTTCGGATTAACGTGATTGAAAAGAACTTGGTATATTCGTCATGATCTCGTAAGCCTCGACATCTTGTCCCACACTCTTATCATGAGTAATGAGAGATCTAAGATACTTGAATCTAATCACTCCTCCGAGTGTGTGGTTACCACTACTAAAATCAATTGCGTCTTGGTCGATAAAGCTGAATACTATTCTACTATGGATATTGTATTCCCTTCACTCCCATTTTATCCAATCACTCCATACGCCAAAAGTTGATTGGATATTGTCGGAATAAGATGTTGTCTTAAACTGGCTCACTTTTACGACGGATATATTTCGAGAAAATATAATAAGCGGGCACAGCGCATCTCCTTGTTGAACACTAGAAGTAATTGCAAAAGTTCTCGATAGCCTGTTATCAACTTTAACACAGTATTGATCTCTAGGGATATCTGTAGTGAAAAAACATGATCAATGACTGATCTATTTCAACGGAATTTCTCTGGGTAGTAACCGATAATTTCTCCCTTTAAAGAAACAACTTTATTTCTCCTTGCGATTGTAAATCAAGAGTTTGGTGGGTGACATCGACGACCGTTGTTGTTAATACCTTCCAGACGGTCTACCTCATCAGACTGGTAGCTAGATCGCAAAACGTATTGCTGACAAGATCTTGATATTTTCGTTTTATTTCAAACCTTTATTATATATTCCTTTTTCATCCCTGACTTGTACAAAAATTTCAATCGTACCTTTGCAATGATCGGGTTTGCCCTCTTAACCTTTTGAAATGAACCCACGGCCATTTGGATGTGTTTATGTTTCCAAATCGATGTTTTCATGAGGAGAAAATGTACTTACCACTTTGATATCATGAGCGATCGTTAAGTACATTATTGTTTTTCCATTTTCGATCGCAATATCGGCCTCCTACGACAAACTCTGGTTACTGTGGTGGTTTTCTATGGGTCTTATGTTTCATTCGCGAGATATTTACGAAACATGGATGCCCTCCATGGCTATAAGCAAGATTATGCTTATTTTTGAAACTCATTTTACAACAATGAGTCATCTCATGATTACGCGATACAGCATTTATGATACAAAGGGTGTTCATAGAAAACTAGTATAAGCCAAAATGTGTCACAATTTATATTCTTATCAACCTGCTGTATTAATAACACGCTTAACATCCCAAGTAACAATTTGTGTAAAAAATTTGGTCACACTGACCAGTTTTTGTTGGCTAATTAGCATTGCTATTAATGCTAAAATGTCAAGATAACGTCAAAATGACTGACAAAAACGTGTCACGCTGATCAAAGTGGGGAATGATTTTAGCTTTCTCAACTGCTAATTTTTTAGGCTATAATGCTGTGAGTTTATCTAAAATACTATAAATTATAATTAGTCATTTACATAGCTAAATAGGTTTTGTAGCTTATTTGAAATATTCATGACAAAATAGCATTTATGATAAACTAGTCATTTGAAAAGCAAAAGTATTATTTGGCATAATAGCATTTCGTGTAGCCATTTCGTCAAATAAGCATTTCAGTATTGTACATGGTTAAGACTCTAAAATGACCATATGGTTATAAAAAAATTAAATTGTTTGCAAAAATTACAAAGCAACATTTGTCAAAGCATATTTGTGTAAAATATTATTACTTTAGTATTTTTATTCATATTTTTTTTTATTGACACTTTATTATTTTTAACACTATTATTTTTAAACGGAAAGAAATTATAATGGTAGTATCTTCTAATAAATATGCTCATATGTTGACCTAAAATTAGTTGGGAAGAAAGTTTGATCAGGTAGTTTTTAAAAGTAGGTTTAAAAAGTATATTGCCCCGTAGAAATACGTCTTATTTATTGTATCCAGATAATAGATTTTTGGAAGAAATTCCAAAATATTGAATAATTGGGAGTAGTTTGTGAATACAATCGATAGGAAATTGAAAAATCGGAGTGAAAATGAATAAACGACAGAGAAAAACAAAGAAAACTAAGAAAATATGTAATGCAAAAATCTGAAAAGATGGCAGTTCTGGCATATTAACAGAAAAAGATGGCACCCATTTCATAATAGCATTAGCAGAAGCAAGAATGTTAATATATTATAATAATCACGTAGATTGCTAAATATTAATTCTGCAGCTAATTATTTATTCTGGGGACAAAAATGCAACGAAAAAGTGGTATTGTGTCACCAAAGGTTTACCAATAGCTTTTATAGCAAATTAGTCGTCGGAAATGCAAAATGGGTTTTCCCTATGACTTAATAGCTATTAACACCACAAAACTGTCATTAAACAAATAACTTTTCAAGATGCGCATGGCATATTAGCTGTAGAAGAGGCAGAAATATCAATATGGCAAAATGGTCACGTAGAATGCTAAGTAGTCATTCTACAGTTAATTAGCTATTCGGATGGCAAAAATGCTATAAATGATTCTCACAACAACATAACACAAATTAATGGTATTAATAAACTTTTTCTCGCCTTTTTTGATATGAATTATTTTTTTTAAATTATTATTTTCTAAATTTTTTTATTAATCTTAAATAAAAGTGTATGCATTCCCACTATATTTTTTTAAAAATCTGAATCAGTCAAATCTAACAAATTAAATATTAAATGGTATGCATCAATGGGACGAATACATAGCTTTCTTTTAGGTTCACTTAATACTCAATGCATACAAATTTTGATTTTACTTGCGCGGGTGTATACAGTACATCAATATTCATGATATGATCCGAAACAAATATTAAATAAGTCCAGAATTGTCCTTTAATTTCCGAATTTCCCAAAGTATATACTTTATTCTTGATATCAACAGCATATTTCATTGCAACTATATCGCCAGTAGTAGTTAAAAACCAATTATTTCCCTTTGTAATTGTCAAAGATAATCTACTTCTTATTTCGCTCTTTTTGTAGAATTTAGTCCTATCTGGTAATTAAGGGTAAATGGTTTTAACGGTGCTATATAGATTATGATAATTATTAGTATTTTCTACGTTTCCTAAAAGATACATATGATTGATCTCTGCCATTAGGCAGGCCACTGGGGCTATTGGCCTCGCACCACTGCGCAGTAAATTTTAATTTACTTTCAAAATCGTATGCACTTAATGTAGATAACGGTTCAAATCGTGATACTGTTAAATGATACAAATTACATGAACTAGAATCTACACCAAAAATATTCTGTAGTATGTCGAAGAGTATTTATTTTTTTTAATGTATTTTTCCATTTAGTTTTTGCTATAACTTAAAAAGTACAAATTACAAAATACAACTTGGAAATGATGTCAAAAATTATGTTCTTTAAACAGCTGATTTTCTAAAATAACCAAGTATTGACCAATGTTTTATTATCCTGGTTATTGTGTTATTTTTATTCTTGTTAATTTGCCGACATAAATGCAAATTAGCAACAATATAAGATATTACCTTTTATGGTAACTTATTTGCTATTTAGCCAAATGGCTATCAAAGTGACTACTCTGCAATTATTGTGGGAGTAAATTGCTCCTTTAAAATCTTTTTAGTAATATCCAATAATTAACTATATTTTTGGTCAAAAAATCGTTTTCCTGACATATGAATAATGTTAAAAGGCTATTAACTATTTAGTCATAGAAACTGGTCAATCTGACCAAAAAAGTGATAAAATAATGCCATAAAAGCTAACAAGAAATTTCATTGTTACTTGGGATGTGACGTGCGCGTCCGCAAATAAAAGAGTTGACTTGTATCACTAAAGTTCTAATTAAATTTAATTATATAATTAAACACCAACGAAACTTTGATTTGGGCCATCCTCTCCCCTTACTTTTTTTCCACCTCCCAATTTAGAAGGCAAATTATTTTTTTTGGGCGCCAGCCTGCGCGCACGAATGTGGCTAGACCTTCGGGCTGGGTGTAACAATGTGAGGGTTTACTTTTGAGATATGGGGTTACTACACTTAGAAACTTCGAAAAAGAGGATGAAATAGCACTAACTTGTTATCCACTCCTACAGTTTCCAATCTCCTTTTACCACCTGCGATCACCCTTTTTTCTTTTTGCCACTGTTCACTTTATTTATCTTTTTATGCTCTTTCTTTTTATATAATTATATTTCACTGGTTGCTTCCACAATTCCTCTTTATAGATACCTTGTTTCGATCGTATCGCCTCGCAACAATCAAGCAGAAACTCCCTCTCCCTCCATACGTATCACCTTATATAACTTTTTTTCGTATCGCACTGTTCATCGGGCAATTAGTTATCCTTTTCGCGTTCCTTCCGCCATCTACATTCTAGCACCAAATTCAGCTACAGTTGCTTATCAAGATGCTCCAACCAACTTGAAGGTATATTTGACATTGATGTGACGTATATCAGGGTCGCTGTGTGTTTTGTGCTATTTTGTGGTGATTTGTCATTTGTGTTTTTGTTTACCATGATTTATGCCATCGGTTCGTAATAATTATTCGTTCATTGTGATTATTGTTTTCTGTGAACGTTTGTACTAAAACGTCTCATATGTTATGTGTGTTCGGTTGACCATAGTACCTATTTGTTCGTTCCATCCTCAATATGATCAATGTTTCATGTATGTGACTTGCCATGTTTCGTTTATCTTTGACAGGTTAATGCCTAAGGAAAGAATAGAACTGGATACATGGACCGAGGTATCCTCGACCAACCGGACAACAGGTATGTAGCTTTTGTTTTACCTATTTATGTTTGATTTTAATATTTTCAGTTTTATTTCAGACCCCGTTTCAAACAAGATATTTCTAAAACCTAGATTCCTGACTCCTCAACAAAATAATTGATTTCAATTTAGGTCAGCAATAATAAGCGAGTGTTCCCTAACCTTATACTGTAATACAAGCCCATATAAGATTGCTCAGTCAACTAGTTTATTTCTAGATTCACAAACCTTCTGCGAATATTAAGGACGTGATGTTGAATTTCGACAATACCTTAAAAGACTCACTACTAACATCACACGCGTCCGATGTTACGGCCTATACGCTCTGTCTCTTCAATATCACATTCAGCCTACATTATATTCACATCACATTTACTCGTCGTAAACTTACATGTGAGCCTTAATATTATGGCATTGGGTTGACATTGGGTTAACTATGGCATGCGTTCTCGTTCTACATGTATTGGCCCGAACATTGACAGTTTTGAGTTAAATACTGTCTCGAAGCTCCTCAAACGTTACTGGTGTATTACCTTTTTGAACTGGATACAGTTCATGAGAAATACCTACCGAAAGGCATATGATTGAAAGCTTACAAGTCCGTATAATTTTTTATTAATAATTCAAGACAAACTGAGAAGACTTTTCACCTTCACTATTGAGCCATCGGATGATGCTATATCCTGTTAAACTGATCGAACGCAATATGTTGATTTTACTAGGGTAAAATCCAATTATTTGTCTTACATGCAGGACTACCATAGGGTTCAATTATGGGCTCTGTAACATTTGCTATGTATCTAACTTAAACGATGTTGAAAGCTCCTTTAACTTTATCCGAGGGTAAATTTCATTGACCCATCGAATTTTTGACGCTTCAAAAGACAAGAGGCATTTTTTCCACTAGGATTTATGCTGATTTATTGATCCAAATAAAATTTTGGGTTAACTGATTGATCCAAATAAGAGTTTGGGGATTGTCACACCTCATCTGGTGCAAATCACCAACCATCGATATCTCTCATAGATGGTCAGTCTTATTAAAAGTGAAAGCTTCACCCAAATGGGTTTATTTATATCAGAATATACATTTCTTTCGATATTCCTGTGACTGGGTCCACTGAATCCATTGAAGCTTAACTTCATTACGACTGCCTAGTCGATTGAAGGCAATTATCGTCGCCCAATTAACATCATATATGGATTATATCGCTTGTAGTCTCATTTTTTGCTTTACGGTAATAGTTACACGAAATAAATTATCGAAAAAAAAATTGTCACTATATCGCCGAGGGCATATGGTCTGGCTCACATACCTGCAGGATTTGCAGTGCCCAGAAATACACCTTCTGATTCAATGAACAAGCAGTAGCACACCAACATGCATCTCTAGAGCTGCAGTGAGTGTGGTGTCCAAAGCTCGAACAATACCCAGTGTTTGAAAGTGATTAATAGCTCTCCCTCCAACCATTGTTCTAGGCCATCAGACAAATGTGGAAAATGAGATTATGGATAACCGAAACATATATAACCACTACACGGGGTTGACCCTTTGCGTTTTCAATAAATGTTACATGGTTTCGTTAACAATAGAGGTTCTGCTCTGCTAAACTATCTAAGTTCCTCTGAGTTGGGAATCCTCAATGCTGTATGCGAGCCTACTTTTGTTAACTTTGCACGTAGGGAGGTAATAGACATTAGTTTGCGTTCTATGCTCTTTACCAAATTTATATTAAACTGGAGAGTGACGAATGATATTCTCACTTCCGATCACAGGTGCATTTCCTTTAATCTAAATCTTAAAAGAACACCGCTTAAACCTTACCGTAACAGGAAGCTTACCAACTGAGAAACATTTTCTCATGCGCTTGTTTCCTTACTAGAATCACCTATGATGATTCATTCGTCTGTGGATATACAGCTGCAGGCTTCTGCACTATGTAAAGAAATCTCAACTTCGTTTGAGATTTCGTGTTCACTTATTTCACATCAAAAAACTCAGAACAAACCTTTATGCTTTAAAACGGTTAAAGATGATAACCAGAAAGCTGAAGAACAAGGCGTACAAGTGTACAAAAACGAACTAAGAACATCACTGAGATCCTCCTGGATAATCTTCTGTGGTGAAATTAATAGCTTACCTGCTGCAGTTAGACTTAACAAGTCAATGAGCAGGAATAATACTTGTAGACTTGATTCACTTCGTCAAGCTACTGGCAAGTTCACTTCTTCTAAAAAGGCAGTTGACGATTTACTTCTCACTACCTATTTTTCGGGTTGTAAAACTATTTCAATCGACAATACTGGTGTAGTCACCACCGATTTTGAGGTAATTCCCAACTGGGACCTAGACTGCAGGTTAATTAGTTTTAAGGTCCTACGTTGGAGCTTGTTCTCTTTAAACCCTTCAAATCTGCCGGCCTGATGGTATATTTCCTGCTTTTTTACAGCATGATATTCATGCTCTCATTAGGAAACATCTATTGCATCTGCTCCAGGCATGTATCGGTTTTAGTTTTGTTCCACAATCTTGAAGCAGAAGTAAAGTAATTTTTATTCCAAAAATTGGCAAGTCGGATTACACCGACCCCAATTTATTTCGACCGATATGTCTGTCTTCAACTTTTCTGAAATTTTTAGAAAGGATTGTTGATAGGTTCATTAGGGACCAATTTTTAGTTACCGCTTCACTCAGTAGCATGCAATATGCTTACAGAATGGGCAAATCCTGTGAGACTGCCATAACATGATCTTTGAACAACTAGGAGTTTCTTGTAAGTACCTTTCTGGATATTGGAGGAGCCTTTGTTGTGGCTTCTGGTCATTGACGAACTTCTTGTTATTCTTCGTGAGTCCGGTTTTACAGCTCCAAGTTATGTCTGAGATGCAGTCCAAGGATGCAAGGTTAATAGCTCACTCTACTTCAAACACCTTGGAGTTTTTCTGGATAGTAAATTTTCTTGGAAGTATCATCTGGATTTCAAACTACAAAAAGCCACTGCGATTTTTTGGCAATGTTGTAGAGCTTTTGGTAATAAGTGGGGATTATCCCTGAAAATGCTTTATTTTTTCTACAAGTCACTGGTTCTACCAATGCTAACTTATGCATCTATTGTTTGATGGCCAGTGGTTAAAGTAAAATCTTTATTTGGCAAACTCAACTATTTGCAAAATATCGCTTGTCGGGATGTAACTCGAGCCATGTCTTCAACTACGCTCCTGGCCATGTCCCTACCACAGTTACAATACTTCATTTAAGGTCCGTCTTGTTCGGCTGCCTTGCGCTTGAGGAATGCTGGGGCATGGAATGCTTTCGGCACTACTTCAGATCATAGATCAATTCTTAATGAATTTACACGAGCTATACCAGAAATCGACATGGAGACTTATTGGCTTCAGCCTGTATTTAATTTCCACAGATCATATGAGGTGGTTTATCCATCCAGGGATATGTGGTTCTCACCAGACTTGCTGAAACAGATATCCGAATCGCATGATTTGAGAATCTCTAGCGGTTTGGGGTTGTACTGTACTATTCATCAAGCAGAATAATTTGCGGTTACTCACTTTCCGTCGACAATTTTGTACGGACAGTAAAACTGTCCTTAACTCATTGAACAGTTCTCCAACTAGCTCTAAACTGGTAGGGGAGTGTAAAGATTTGCTGAAACTCCTTGGTTGTAATAATAAGGTAACGGTCATGTTGGTTCCCACCCATGGAGACATTGAAGACAACGAAGATGCAGACAGTTTGGCAAAAACTGGTTCTCGCTTATTTTTCATAGGCCCTGAACCAGCTGCTCCTGTACCTCTTCACTCTTCAACAATCAAAACCGTTACCATATCGAACGTAAAACTACCGTGGCTAACCACCGCTACTTGCCGTAAGGCAAAATATTTTATAACGGAGCTTAACCTGAAGCTGACCAAATACGTTCGTTGAAAAAAAGTCATCTTCATCGCATGGGACTTGCTAGTGATGCCGTATGCGACGAATGTTTTGAGGATGTTGATGAAAGCCTACACTTCATCAGCAGTTGTTCGGCTTTCGACCGCATTAGATCCCTTGTTTAACTCCAGGAATATTCTTGTTAATCAACTGTCTTCTCTGCCCTGCTTCAAACTGCTCCAGTTTGCTAAGGTTGCAGAAAGCACCTGTGCGCTTTGATGAAATTCTAGAGGCTTCAGTTGCTGATTTGTTTAGATCTTGTAAGGGTGCGAACCAAAATTTGTCTCAAACTATTTTGAGAGATACTTTGACCTTGGTGCATTGTCTCACTGGCACAGGAATATTCGATAGTTTAGATTTAGACAGTTTATGACAAACATTTAAGGGTGCGTTCCTTTATAAATACAAAATATTTCTAATATTCATATTACAAAGCCTGATACAAATACATTGATCCATAAATAATGATCGATACACTGATAAAATTCCTATACACTCATCCCATATTCATCGTTGAATGAAGTGCTTGCTTAAGAGCGAACCAAATAATTCGAGCAACAAAGTTAAATTTGAATAAATATAACTTTAATCCGAGTTAATTTCATTTCACTTGACTGTAATCCGTTTTAATGGGGAACAAAATGAAGAAAATTCCCATTACCGATGATGCTGTTTTTCCCACTTTTTTGTTGTTTGCTTTATCTCAATCAAAAGAATTACTTAAAAAAGTTATAAAAAGAAAATTCATTATCCCATTTAAAGGCAAGTCAGCACACATTGAGTACATACATATGAGAATGTAAAAAAAAAGCTTTTCGCTTTGCATACAAAAATTGTCTCGTACGGGAACGAAAACTATATTATTCGATAGAAGAACGAGACACGGTGAACTATTTTCATTAATAGGTCAGTACATTAAAGTGGAATTTTCACTGCAAATAAATGTTTAGAATTTTTAATTGAAAACCGGATCTGCACATTCAGCGCTCATTCGAAATGGGAAAGAGGAAAATATTTATTGGAAAAATTTCGCAAAAAAAGCTTTTAGAATGCAAGTTGCAGTACAATTTAGACAAATATATTTTTTACTTGGTGATTCTTTTCAAATAAGACCACAAAACGAACGAAATTGTCACATCCTTTATAAGGAGAGATTCCTTAAAGTTTAAAAACGATTCGCTTGGGGTTTTATGTCAGAATTTACGTTAAGTTAAAGTTTATAGTGGCCTGAAAATAAAAGCACATTTCGTAGTAGTAGTAGTAGTTGTAGTAGCATAAAGTTTAGCAATTTTTCGATGACTTGCTAATTTGCCTCCTAGTTCATTCTTATAACAATATTTAGGGTTGAGGCAAATGATAAACAGATTTTATATTCTAACTAGACATATTGACTGGTAATGGTGTCGGGACTGGCATTATTAGGCTTAATTTTGACGCACAATGTTTTTGATTTGTTTTTGTGAGTTTTGACCCAGAATAAATTGAGGTTGTATATAGATACATTTTTGATGAGCAAAAAATCAAAAATCATTTTGTAATCTAAAATACAATATTTTGGTTTATGTTCGTTGCGGATAGCTGAATTTAAAAGAAAACGAGATTGTTGAACTCGCATTTTACATCTTACCAAGTTGTATGATAATTTTTTATTTACACATCATGGAAACAGATTGCTTAAGACGTTGGAAATATATGCACAGTGGTTAGAGCTGTGGCAATTGGAGTAGGAGGTACCGGGTTCGCATCCGATAAGAGCTGAATGAACAGGGATTTTGTGTGAAAGAACACATCTACGACCTCTTGTGGGAGTTCAGAATTTAAGGGCCAATCATCTTTCGTGTCAGTACTTTATGCTGTCATGGAGTTATGCTATGTGCAGATAGTTCTACGTCTCGAGGAAAGTTCATAGCACATTATGACTAAAATGATCTTGGTTAATACGCTTTGGTAGGAAAGTGGTTGTATAAAGTTGTAAGTATAAAGTTGAATTCATAGCCTACCTAGGCTTAACAAAAAGGAGGCAGTAACTGCAGTTTTAATGATCCAGACAAAAAGAACCTTAGCCACCTGGATATTCTCCAAAGACGTGCGAGTTCAGGTAGTTCTAAAGAAAGAAGTCTCAAGACATTAAATCGTATAATATTAGTAACCAGTTCATATCGCCACCACGTGTGACACGTCCTGTTGAAACCACACGCTCTCAGAATTCATATAATTTGGTTTATGCCACAAGTTGTGGCTTGGTCATTAATACCAGTTAATACCAGTTCCGTTTTAAACCTTCGTTATATGCAATTCGATAGATGTCGCTTTAGTTAAGTTGTCTGTTATAATATAATAAATTTCAACCATCCTTATTGAAAGACCATTTATATTGGTGGTTAATGAAGTTCATACATGCTTCTGAATATTACAGCCTGCTCCTCAAAAAAATACGATCATTTCTTTCCATTTTTCTAACTAATCATATCGTAGCTATGTATTCTCGTATCAACTTTTTTCATCTTAAGCCTTAAAGACTGAACACATGTCATTTAGAGGACGTGTTACTTCTTTCGGCATCTTTTAATCGTTGGTGTTACATTTTTAAGAACTGCTTAATTTGAATTTGTTATTTTACCAGGTTGTAGGTATTGTACACGCTAGCATCTCTCATTGCACTAACATCTTGTAATGATGTAAGGAATATCCATCACCTTACCCACTTGTATCCACTAGGTCTGACTACCGTACTTAACTTTCTAGACTTTAACCATTAAATATTCAATGTGTAAAGTTTCTCGACAACGACATCATTCCTGGCTTCATTCACTCTTCGAAAGTCGACCACTAGAAAAACCATATTCTGCAGAAGAAGCTGCTGATAGGGAAGGTGGCGTAGTATCGACCGCTTCACAGTAGCATAAACAAGGTTGTCAACTGATATAGTGCTTATTGCAAATTTTCTGGGGGTATGTATCAATGCAGATGTTGATGCCTCTGCACATTCCAATTTTATTCCGAAAGAAGTGTCTATAAGCTCAAATTATTCCAGTGGTCCAGCAACTTAAATGAGAAATGTATCACTGAAATAACAACGGGAGTTAAACCATTTGTGTGTTGGTTTCTTTAAACGATAACCAATCATTAAATGTTCATCGCACTGAAAATTGCAATTAACTTGCCGGATACATCGACTTGCCGGATACATCAGCACTTTCCTCTGTTGTTTTTGATTGGGCTACGATCTTCTTAAAACAAAAATATTTTGAAATAACGTAATTATACAAGGTTTTGCTGACAAGAAAATACGGAACATTAATG
Source organism: Tipula lateralis (assembly GCA_963932295.1). NCBI lineage: Eukaryota > Metazoa > Arthropoda > Insecta > Diptera > Tipulidae > Tipula > Tipula lateralis. Next base: position 56,122,487 of record OZ010737.1, read on the forward strand.
TCAACGCATATAGATAGTAACGGCAAGACTAGCTAAAAAACATTACATACCATCACCTGGAACTATTAGTATTTTATAATTTTTTAACAAACCGGTTGACTTCTTAACAAGCCGGTCAGACTTCTAAACAAGCCTGTCGGACTTCGTTGTGGCATAGCTGACCAATTTGTTAAAATTTTTTATCGCCAACCGGAATAATATAGGCGGAAATTTAAATCTAGAAGTACATCTTCATAAAATGAATGTCTTCGATTGACTAACGATGTAAAAAATTTTCTGGACTAGCTTAAGAGCTTGTTGAACTTAACATAAAAGCTTTCTTGAATCATTGGCACTTTTCATTGTTTCAATCGCGGGATTGTTCGGGATTCTTCGGATTTATCCTTGGTCCCAAAAACTTAACTTTCCAACCAGCCAAGCATTTTTGTTCAACACCGGTACTTATACAATCGCTTAAGTATAATATAAATACCTATAGACTATGTCAACTATATGGACTACTACCATGTACATTCTGGCCTGTGTATCGTAAAACTCATACCAGAAAGATAATGTCAATGGATTCAAGATAATGTCAATGGATTTGATGCTTTAAATTAAAGCTAAATAATGACGCAAGAGGTCGATATTCGAAGTGTTACCAACTGCACGCTGATGTAGCAACCAAACAGTGAATGACTCTGTGGTTTACAACCCAACGGTCTCATGCACTTAAAAGAATTCATCGAAATGAAACTGAATGGATAAAAATTTAACATAACCGTTGATGACGGAATAAGATATGAAAATATGGAAAGAGTAATCGAGGTAATTGACCGATGTCCTTTACAAAGTTGACATATTTTCAGAATTTTAATTTGGTTACACATCGAGTGCCGACCCCTGTATAATGTCTGTTTTATTATGAATTACAGAAGCTATATTTAATTATCGGATGCAATGTAAACTCACACCACTAGATGTTATGCTGGAACAGCTTCGATATAAATCCTAGAAGCATTTCACCGTGGAATACCTATCTATGTTTGACCTACTCATTTTGAATGAGCAATAGACATACCCTTTTGATTTGCTCAAGGCAGGAAGTAATTGATATTACTCTTGCCTCAAGGAGTCTTAGTAAGAGAGTCTCATTTTGGATGGTCGTAGATGACGATTCTCTGTCAGATTATTGCTACATTTTCTCTGTAACCAGCGAGGAACTTGAAATTAGAGAATTAAGGAACCCAAAAAACACTGATTAGGAAATTTATAGACTCTTTCTCAACCAGCTTCTTCGATATCAGTAATAAAAATCAGAAAGTTCGGAGGAATGGAAAGGATACTTATCAGTGCCTATGTCACAATCTGTCCTCTAAATAAGCCTCAAATAACTGGGACACCATGGCAGACTGAGGAAGCATAAAAGAAAACTTTTCGTTTCACGAAAGATTGGTAGCTGCACAAATCTTCAGAGAGCTCAAGAAATGAATCTAAAGTGAAAATATCGAAATGGGGTTCTTTCTGCGAGTGAGCGGATAATCTAATGGTGACCGCTAAACTCAAGAGACTTCTCTTTGGTAATATAACGGCCACTATCAGAACTCTAGGGAAACCTGATGAAACTTACACAAGTACAAATCAGGAATCCCAAAGGTTCTAATGAAAACAAATTTTCGCAAAAGTGAGAGTTTAAATGATGGAAATTATTTATCATACCGACTATAAAGTTTCAGAAATTGGAACCTGGTGGTAAAGGGAGTGGCAAAAGAGAGAATTCTATCTTTAGATCAGAAGGTGTGCAGTGCAAGCAGCGCACTAAGATAATCAATTCAGCCCTCCTGGGCACTGTCAAATATGGAGAGAGACGAACCAGAGCAAACCAGCCTACATGTCCTCGGACACTCAGGTGTACGTTTTAGAGAAATACTTTCGTGTGATAATTAGTAATAAGCAGAAATGGGACCACAGCAACCCATTCTATCTCTGAGGTCACGATATGATGATCTTTACTGATGGATCACTATGCTGAAATCTAGCTGGTGACGGGAAATACATGCTAAATTCTGAGATGAAAATATTTCTTACACTTAGTAAGTACGTTATTGTCCGTCAGGTGGGAGTTGCTGCAACTTTCGGAGCAGCACTCTAGCAAAGGAAAAGAATTGCGGAGATCATCGTCTAACGTCTATGCATTCCAGGCTGATCTAACAAGTAATTCCCTTGAATCTACTAGGCGGTATGATTCAAGTAAGACTGTTCTGGATACCGATTCACATGAATATAATTGTGGCCGTATTGGTTGATAAATTGCCCCATTTGGAAGTAGCTTCCTATTTTGTAGGATATGAGACTGCTCTAGTTATTACATCTTAAGAGAGATATCGACTATCATTTTTGTGGTTTGCACCAGAAGAGATGGGACGACCTCAACCAAAATAGTTTTTGGAACAACAAATCAAGACCTCATGCCTTTTTGAATTATGATAAACGCATTTTGAGAATTTCACTGGATATTATCACGGAACACTGAATATTCCCATGTTCAAAATAAAAATTCGGAACAGTGCAAACTGCGAACCGTGGGTGGTGAAGAAGCATACACTTTTGAGCATTTCTTAACCAATCACTCACATTTCGTTTACAACATCACCCAATAATAGAACCGATACGCTCAACTACTCAGTCACAATATTTTAACCGTATCAAAAAGAATAGTATAACCGGGGTAGCAAAGAATTTTAATCCGTTGAGTTTTTATGTAATAATATTGGATGATCCTCTTCTGCAACATGTGTCAGAATTGTGAATAGATTTGATCCATGAATTACCAGCAATTCAAGAACTTTAATGTCCCAGCTAGATTAATATTGATAGGAATGAACCAAGTTACATGGTTTTGCTGAGTCAAGCAAATACGGAGCCTTTATATAAAATGCATAGATGGTAACAGTAACGCTATCTTACAAACATTACAAATACCATCACAATAATGAATCGCTTTGGACAGACTAAACTATCTCTCAGGATATTAGACGTGAGGTTCTAGTGATCTCCGCTTCTTTCTTGTACTATTAGGAGCTCCATACTCCTACTCAAGAGATTATCAAATCTAAAAAGTACGCAAACCGTAATGCTGGGCCGGTTTCGATACAAATCCTAGAGATATTTTCCTCCTTGAATACCTATCTACGTCTTACCTACTCATCTTGAATGTGGGCAATAGATCTGCTCTTTTGACGATTCCAAGACAGGAGGTAATTGATATTACTCTTTCCTTAAAGAATCTAAGTAGGTCTCATCTTGACTGATCCTATCTCCTCCCTTACCAGTGAGAAAACTGAAATCAAAAAATTTAAAAACCCAAGAATCACTGATTTGGAACCTTATAGACTTCATTTTAACCAGCCAGTTCTATCGTCAGTAATGAAAATCGGAAAGTGCAAAGGAATGGAAAAACGAGCTCTAATCATCGCCTATGAAAAGAACTTAGAGGTTAAGTAAGCCTAAAATAACTGGGACACCATGGTTGACCATGGAACTGGAAAGACTGAAGAAGCAAATAAAACAAACGTTCTCACTTTTAATGGAGATTTTTCTGAGAAAGTGGATAACCGTATGGTAACCACTCAACTCAAGAAAAGTTCTCTGTGATAATATGAAGGCCAGTATCGGAACTCTATAGAGAAACCTGATGGAACTTATACGTGTAAAAATCAGGAAGCCCTAGAAATTCGTATGATAGCTCATTTTCCTGAAAATGAAAATTCTAATGTTGTATATGGAAATTAATTTCCACACCAACTACCTAGTTTCATGAATTTTAACTTGATGGCAAAGGAAGTGACAAAAGTTAAAATCAGTGGCATGCAGACTACATTTTTCAGTGGTTCTCCAGTAGTTATCGCTGTAAATTTGCTGCCGCTTGATCTGTGGATCAGAAGGTGTGCAGTAGAAACACCCGCCTGTCTCCAAGGAAGAAACAATCAATCCTTGGCACTGAAAAATATTGAGGGAGGTGGGTCTGAAGAAAATTGTCTACGTGCCATACAATATGGTGTCAAAGCACGTTTTCGGGAAATTATTGCGTGTAATTATAACCGATAAGTACAAATGAGACTCCAGCAACCGATTCTATGTCTCCGGTGGCGATATAATGATCTTTACTAATGGATCACTATCCTGTTTTCTACCTGGTGGCAGGTTATACATACGGGTATTATTACCCTTGGTAGATAAGTTATTTTCAACAATTTTGTAAATTGCAACAATTTTGAGATCAGCACAATTTCTTGAATCATCTATGGAGTCTGAATAAAGTTTCACTGGATACCGAGTCACATGGATTTCATAGGAAACGTATTGGCTGATAAATTGTCGTTTGGGTGCAGCTTCCACTTGTTTGTTACAAGGTTCTCTTTTAGGAGTAGCGTTATTACCTCTTTAGAGAGATATCGACTGTCACTTTGGTGTTATGCACCAGAAGAAATGAGACAACCTAACCAAAATGTTTTTCGGCAAATGTTTGTAAGAATAAACTGTTGCGAACTTCTTGTGTTTTGAATCACGTTCCTTATTTAAGAATTAACTGATGACCTTGCAGATACGTGGGACTTAAAGAAACCGTCTGGGAGAGACACAATTGGCCAATCGCGTCTGAGTTATGTTTATTTTAAGCCAATAAAGAAAAATCATTCAAAAATCGTTCACATCTTAGAATAATTAACTTAAAGATTTTGTTCCATTGTTTAATCACATCTATACAAGCTAGCTATGTCGTTTTAGCGTCAACTAAGTATGAATTCAAATATTTAAACTTTATTTTATTGAATATTTAAAACAAAATTAATTTAAATATTTTCTAAATATTGTATTTTCACCGAAACGACGAGCTTTATTCAAAAGTTTGAATTTCTTCTGTATGAACATGTAAAACTTTTTAAAAATAATAAAAAAACAACTTTTTAAGATAAACTTTACGAACAGAGATATTCATTTTTAAAAACTTTCAAGTTATAACGAATAATTATTTTTACTATTTCATCGTTAAGACTTTATACATACTTGTACTTGTACACAGTTTTATTGTTATCATTTTTATTTTTATACATTTCAGATTATAGAGCTTCATGTTCAGTTGCATTTCTTAGTTTTCTTTTGTTATTTTCTTGGTATTTAGCACTTGCGGATTAGAACGATCTAGAAACATTGTTATTACTATATATACATGTACGTATACTTGTTAATCGTATTTTAAGCACGTTTAATTGCCAATAAAGAATATTAACAGCTGAAGGATGAATAATGGGATGAAAAGATCAGTTTCTACACCAAGACATATAAATTTTTCAAGTTACAACTATTTACCATACTCGTATATATAGGAAATTTATAATCTGGAAAGATATGAACCATCTTCTGTTGTTGTAATGCAAATAGTTTTATAAGCTTTTTAATAGTTGTTTCAATTTACTGTTATGCAAAACTGTTTCAATGATGTTTTGTAAGATAATGATTTGCACCATCATTCTGACATTATTTTATACTTTTTCCACTATTAAATTGAATGAAGCGATGCATTAGTAAATTAAATAGTGATGCATCTGAACTTATTTAGTGTTTCCTATATTATAAATAAATTACCATCATAGTGAAAAGATATTGACGTGGGATTGTCGGAAGTCCAGATATTTTTTTAAATACCTTATCGCTGGGATAGTGTAGTCGGGATCCCAAACTCTCTTGACACCACAGTTGCTGGAATGGTTCTCTGAAATCGATTTTCATTTTCTGTATTCGCCCCTTCTATTGACTGAAGATTATGCTTTGAATTTCCCAAATATCAGCACATATTTCGAAAAATGATAATGAAAATGTGAGAATTGTATAATGAAAAGAAAGAAGGTAACAGGTTTAGCCTCTCGTTTCATAAGTGGAAAACTGTTAACACGTTACAGCATTGGCCAAATGAGCTTCACGTAACTCGGGTTCCTCAATAGATGCAGACGGTTTTTTAGATCGCATCAGGTTCTCCATATGTATAACATGCACAAGTTTAAGGCAGCTATCAGCCTTTACTTGAAGGAACGCGCGTTGGGTGCACTGCAGGAGCTCTGATAGTTACATCGAGCTAGGACAGTCTAACAGTCCTTCCTACACCCAATTAAACCTAAACGTAAAAAAATGTAGGTGTAAATTACACGATGTAATTTACGCAGTTTTTTACATTTTGAAACGAGACCTAAAATAGAAAAGACAAGATCAGAGTCGAACATAAATAGACTAAAGAAAATTTACATACCTGGGTCCGGTTGGTCGGGAATATCTCAGTCCATGTATCCAATCCTGTCCTTTCCTTAGGTGCTAACCTGTAAAATATGAATGAGACATGACAAGCCACATACATCGAACATTGAACAAATATAAGAAACATTTTACAATAAACAGCCACAGAAAACAATAATCACAAGCAACGAACACTGATTACATGGATAAATTACATAAACACAAATTCACGGTAGACAAAAACACAAATGACAATCACCATACAACACCACAAGTGGAACACAACTTTCCCCATGACAGTGACACTGATACGTCAGACAAGATGTCAAACAAGTTGGTTGCATCTCGACCTCAACCGTACTCAACCTTGATGCTACAAGATAGATGGCGTAAGGGGAACGAAGAAGAATGTGTATTGCCCGATGTACCGTGAGAGGTCGAAAACTTATAAAAGGTGATGCGGATTGGCGAAGAGTTTTTTTTTTGATTGATTGTGGCTTGGTGATAAGATCGAGGAATTAGATTTGGTTTTTGGAAGATAACTCGAGTAAGCAACAAATGTTGTATAAAAAGAAATAAAAGTGTATAAGTGAATGTGGAAAGTAAAGTGGAAGAAAATAAAATAAGAGAGAAAGAGAAGGTGGTGAATCACGCTGTCGGAGAAAGGTAAAGGTGGGTCGTGTCAAGAGCCACGTGGAATGACAAGAGAGCTCGGGAACGAGCCATAGAAAGAGGCGAAAAGGCGACGCGGTGATATACAGGTTAGTGCCACTTTCATATTTTCACTTACAAGCTTCCAGTGTAACAATTTTCCATTTCAATAGTACAAACCCTCCCCAAAATTGTTACACCCATCCCGAGTGTCTCTAGCCAACCGGAGAGAGCTAGCTACATTCGTGCGCGCAGGCTGGCGCCCAAAATTATCGATTTAAATTGTCTGCAAAATTGGGAGGTGGAGGAAGAGCAAGGAGAGAGGACGGCCCAAATCAATATACCAGTCGTGATTGTAAAAAAAATTTAAATATAGTGTCAAAAACAGAATTAATTTTTTTATTTTGTTAACGCGCACGTCACAATTTGAAAAATGTGTAATTTACAAAAGGCTATTTTTACATTTTATATGTAAAAATGAGTTCATGTAAACTGACGCACCATCTCTTATCAAATCTAATAAGTAATTAAGCACCATCTATTAAAAACTCTTCTTATTATTTTATTAATATAATTTGTAAACTAATTAACTGTGAACAATTTTTTCCGAATATGGACTGAATGTCACAATAATTGGTTGTAGATTAGAAATATAACCTGGTTTATTCCGTAAAAAACCTTTAATATCTCAGGTGAAGCTAAAATAAAACCCTTTCCAACTAATAACGTGGACAAGAAGACTAATTGATTTGATTAATTTGACCAAATTGAGCGTTGGCAGATTTTTGACATTTTAAAACAGTATTTTACACGTAGAATTATACGCAGACGGAAAGTGTCAGTACGGAGAACGTTATAGCCCATACATTGGTAAAGTGGATAGTTAACGATCAACGTTAAGTTTCAGCACCATTGTCACTAATTTTAAAGATGTTTTGAACGACCAGCACTGTTTAAAAACTCCGTTGTACAGATCTCCTTAACCAGTTGTACAGATCTGGAAAGTAGAGGATATAGATTATTCCAGAATTCCCTTAGACTGTTATGCAGTTTTTTTCATCGTAATTTTAAAAGATGGCGAATCCCCCAAATTCAATGCGTCTCTTTAGTTCATAAGACCTCTATTGTCCCTGGTGGTTTTGTGGCACCTATTATTTTATTTTAAAGGCTTGTTTATTTGACGGAATGTCCCCAGTCTTATAGTTGTTGCTGTTGTGTCGTGGTGAAATTGACATTATTCCAAAATGCCTATTTCGTTATCTCTCATAACATCAAACATCACAATGGGGTGTATAATATGTCGCTGTTGGTGAAGAATCTCAACCAATTTTGTGGCTGCATACCAAAATATGCAATCGAAGCTACATAGTGAGTGACATGAATTGGGAATCAAATAATTAAATGTTTTGTTCTAAATTTATTTTTATAAATTTGAGGGTCTTGTGGCTCATTTTAAAATTTTAAATTTATTTCACGAATCGTTTTAAAATAAAGATCAGTTCACAATACAAAGGCAGATGATCTTGAGTAAGACTGTAATATGTGTCACCTATCTCGAACAACCCGTAAGATATTATGATGGCTGTTTTTGGAATGTCATATAGAACCATTAGAATCTATGCTCGTAATTGTAATGTAGTGAATATGTAGTTGCCATAAAGTTGATATATAAAGCCTTGGAGACGTAATTTAATGACCGGCAGGTGGATTTTTCACGTCTTTTGTTGTTCCAAGTTAAACGGAGTATAGAATATGCGCCAATACTTGGTCTATATATTTCTCGAGACATATTCTCAAAATAATCTATGTGTGGTCTTTGTTATTTACATAAAATTAACGATTTGTAAAATTTACGTTGTTTTTTACATAATTTACATAAAATGTAAAGAAACGTTGGGTTAACAGTTTGTTGATACCATCCAAGCAAAATACCAGCAAATTATAGTTGCAACAAAAATTTTAAATAAAAATACTGTTCAAATTCGAGAGATTGAGAAAAAATTGGGGGTTACACGTGAGAGAAGCAGAAGTTGTTCAAAATGCCATTTTTATCGCAGAAATTGGTAAGTAAAAATTACCAATGTCTGCCATCCAAACACAACATCCTGCTACAAGAGCCTTAGTTATAGGTTGAAGGCGAAATTCTATGCGGGTCTGCATTGGCGTTTTGAGATGTTTACAATGTCAGCTATCTAATATTTCTTCATTCGGTGATCTTCCAAACCCAAACTTTCGATCATTTATGCAATCTCATTTGACTCAATCGGAACATTTGACTGAACATTTATTGAGCTTGTATAAAAACGGTTTAATCGTTCAAACGAATAACACGAAAGTTATTTTGGATGAAGCAGATGTGCAATAATATGTATTAAGATTTATTTGAAAAAAAATTAGAAATTATTAATTTTTTACGGCCGTCAAACAAAAGCCACGTCCTTCCATAGTTAAATCAAGAACGTAGGACAATAGGTCCAATTTACGTAGAACCGTCTGTACATTGCATAATGCCAGCCTATAGTACTGACATGGATATTCTGCACTGCAATAGGGAGAATAGATGTGTTCAGTAACGCCAGCGATTGTAACCAGATGGTGAAAAATCTCTTTTACATTCTGCCTCTATCGGGATTTGAACCCGATGCCTTTCGCTCCAACTATTGCGTCCTTTCGTCTGTAAGGGCAGCTTACCCAAACAATACAAACTTATTCTTATTGTTTGGCTTACCTCTTCTTTATGTACTCGTCCTCAGTTTAATGTATAAACTTATCGTTTTTCTCTGTCGACATATCAGAGTGGAATATTTTTACATATTTCCAACTTCAACGCCAGTTCATGCTTTTAACATGAACAAGTCGAGTGATCTACAATAAATGCATTTATAAACAAATAATTTCACGTTCATTCCATCAAATCGGGAGATTTAATTTAATATTCTATTTTTATGAAACTGGCAATGGTTTATATAAAATTCAAAAGGTATTATTCAACAACCTCTAAAGCACTTAAGTTAGATGAGCGGTTCAATACTAACTTTCATCAGTTGATCAAGACCCATTTTCTCGAATTGTGAGTAGAACCCTCTTTGGCGGTCGAATTTTGGTGTTCTTATGTCTCAACGTCAGATGGGTTTGTGGTGTACACAGCTTTAATCCATTCGTCATGGCTCACAATTTACAATGATCACGATACACTTCATATTTAGGAACCGCGTAGGAACACTACTCATGAGTTCGAAACTGGCCTGAGAAAATTGAGTAAAATGTACAGCAGCAGTGTATAACAAATAATAGAAGCATCAGACTTTTATAGATCATCGTCTGAATTTTTTTACAAAACTCACGTAATGTACTCTTTATTTATGCAGTTCCAATATACAGTGTCAAGCGAAGAAATTGAGTATCTTAAGCGAGAGAATGAACTTCTAAAAATGAATCGGGATGCTAAAGAACATAGCGAACCAGAGAGTATTGATCCAGAGAAACTCTACTATTTCACTGATGAGGATGAATTAGAAAGGGAAACGGACTGGAAAAGAAAAGCTGAATCGTCACCTGAGGTTGATCAACTAATTGGTAGTGGAACTTCAAGTACCGAACCGAAAGTTTTCCAACCCAAGGTCAATCGACCAGAAGGTCAATCTACCGAGAATATTGCACCAAAACTGGTGCATCCGAAAAAAACCCACCCCCACTAATAAATATTGTGAACAGTTACCCAAAAATTCAGTGTATAATGAAATCGGTTACAGACAAATTGGAAAACTAATACTCTGGACTCAGAATCCTATAGAACATTATAGAACATCTATGAAACTGAATGCTGGAAAGTATCAGTGGTTTATCTATGAGGACAAACAGGCTCGACCTTTAAAGGTTATGGCAAAAGGTTTGCATCACACTTGCTCAACTCAAGAAATAATGGAAGACTTACATAATAAAGGCCTTCAAATACTAGATGCTGTGAATATTGATAAAAAGGAGAGAACAGAAAACCAGGAAGGAATCTCAACTCTCAGTAAAAGGAGACTCCCTCTTTTTATGCTGCTTTTTGATAACAAAGAGAATGTTCAAAACATTCTTCACATGAAAATTGAACCAATGAGAAGAACAAGTATACCCCAATGCAAGAAATGTCAGAGATTAAATTACACCCAAAGATATTGCAGCCGGGATCCGGGATGTGTAAAATGCTCAGATGAACATATTCCCCAGGCATGTACAATAGGGAGAGATGTACCATTTAAGTGTATAAATTGTAAGGGTCAACATCCGGCCAATTATCGAGTCTGCGAGGTTGCTAAACAACTACAAAAATTAAGAGATACATCACGAAAAAAAACACAAAATCATGAAAAGGATTCACACCTCAAATCAGATGGATCAAAATCCACAACCAAGCAACGCAGGGCAAAGAAGAACATTTGCTCAGGTAGTGAAAGGCTCAGGTTCAACCAAATATTATGGAAAACATTATGAACAACATTGAAGCTATTACAAAGCGACTAGATGACCAAAGTAATATGAACAACATGATATTTGATCAACTGAAGAAAATGTAACTCCCACAACGCAATCCGATAAAAAATGTTAAGTAAGAACTCAACTTTCAGAAAAGCAATCTGGAATGCGATTGGGCTTATGAAACACATTCCAGAAATAGAAATATTTTTAAATACAGAAAAAATCGACATTTTCCTAATATCCGAAAGCCATTTTGTTAAATCTTCATTTGTTAAAATCCGGGGTTATAACTTATATCATTCCATTCATCCAGTGGAAAGAGCAAGGCGTGGTTCGGCATTACTAATAAAACAAAATATAAAACACTATGTAGAAGCAAAAATCGAAGAAGAATCAATGCAAGTCACTACTGTAAGGATTCACATTAAACACAGACAGCTTACTGTCCTCCCCGGTATAACTTGAAAAGGGAGGACTATATTAAACTATTTAAATCACTAGGACGTGATTTTATTATTGGAGGTGACTTTAATGCACAAAAACACCTATTGGGGATCTGACTTACGACGTCAAAGGGTAAAGAATTGTTTCAAGCTGGTCAGACATCAAAATGTAAATTTTACTCTGATGGTTCCCCAACATACTGGCCCAGTGACGAAGCTTAGATACCGGACCTAATGGACTTTAATGTAGCAAGAGGTATATTCAAAAACAAACTGGGATCTCTTTCGTAAATTAATGGAGGAGAAAATCAATCTTCAGGTACCGATAAGAAATTTTCGACAGTTGGAAGACGAATTAGAACAACTCAATGAAGTAATTCACTATGCTGCGTTGGCAAGTACCCCACAAAATTAGAAGACGCTTAACGTATCGCACCCAATGGAAATTAGAGAGTTGATAAGAGTAAAGCGACGGGCTCGTAAAACCTGGCAAATCAATCAAACACCGGAGAACAAAACAATTCTTAACAATCTATGTAACAGTCTTAAATCCCTTCCTTAAGAAGTTAAAAATGGATTAATCAACAGATATCTAGTTAGCCTAACTGATGAAAAAAATCTGATTATTCACTGTGGAAGGCGACGAAGGGACTTAAAAGACCTAAAATTCAAGGACCTGCACTTAAAAAGGATGATGGGACCTGGGCAAGAGGTCACAAAGAGAAGCCTGATTTGTTTGCGGAGTATCTGCAGGAAACCTTCCAACCGCTACCAAGACAAACTGCCAATGAAAATATAATGCCAATTCACAAGCTGGATGAGTTTGACATACCGCCAGTAACTCTCATAGTACTATAAGAAGAAGTGAAAAGTAACATGAATGTTAAGAAAGCCCCAGGGGACTTGATTACTTGCCAAATTATCAAAACTCTACCAGTCAAAAGATTTCGTAAGCTACTACACGGTTAAAATATGTTCCGCATCAATGGAAAGTAGCAGAAGTAATCATGATACCAAAACCTGATAAATCACCTAACGATAAAAAATCATACAGGCCAATTTCTCTGCTGCCAATTATGTCAAAATTTTTTGAAAAATTATTACTAAAGAGACTTAAACCAATAATTGAGGACCGACAACTAATTCCTCCACATCAATTTGGATTCAGAGAAAAGCATTCTACAATTGAACAGGTGCATAGTATAACAAATATAATTGAAAGAACGTAAGAACATAAAAAAGTATGCTCAAGCATATTTCTGGACGTCGCGCAAGCATAAAGTTTGGCACAGTGGTCTGGAACACAAGCTGCATAGAGATCAGCCGAGGCAATTCTACGCCATACTCAGATCTTATTTATCCAAAAGACATTTTCGAGTGAAATATGAGGATGGATAAGTTAAGTTGATGTGGCTGCTATCGCACACTTAGACCAAATTTTGATCCGTTGTGATACCACTCTATACGGCTATAGGTCCGAGTCTTTCCGTAGAGCCATCCGCGCATTGCATAGATCCATGTCAGTCCTATAGTACTGACATGGAAGATGGGTCGGCCCAAGGATTCTAAACACGACAGAGGATCCAAATTATGTTTATTTTTCACCACCGATCGCACCGCCCAAACGATCGAAGGTGAAAAACCCATTTTGCATCCTGCCTCGAATCGGATTCGAACCCGGTACCTCCCGCTCCAACTGCAGTTTTAACCACTGCGCCACCTGGGCGGTTCTTTTTTTTTTTTTAAATGAGGATGGATACTCTGAGCAAAATAAAATCTCTGCCGGTGTCCCGCAGGGGAGTGTATTAGGACCAATCCTGTATTTACTATATACAAGAGACATACCAACCACAAATGAAGGAACCAAAGCCACCTTGTAGATGACACAGCAATTATGGCAATTGGAAGTAATGTCGCCGATGCAACGAGCAAACTCCAAAGGATGACCAATGCGGTTTATAACTGGACAAAGTGTTGGCGAATCAAGTTTAATGAGACAAAATCGCATATTACCTTTACATATAAAAAGGATTACCATCTACCTATAGAAATTAACTCGCGACACGTACCATATGCAAATACAGCTAAATATCTTGACATGATCCTCAACGCCAAGCTCAAGTGGAGAGAGCATGTCAAAAAGAAAAAAGAAGAACTTAACATAAAGTTCAGAAAAATGTATTGGCTCATAGGTAGAGGCTCTGAGCTTACAATTCATAATAAGCTGCTGCATTATCGGTAAATTCTGAAACCGACATGGACCTACAGTATACAACTCTGGGGATGTACCAAGCAAACAAACGCCAAAATGATACAGACGTTTCAAAACATGGTTCTTCGTAGCATCGTCAATGGTTCATAAGAAATTAAGACCTTCACAGGGACTTTCGGATGGAATACATTTATTCGCCATATGATAGATAACCCTATCGTTGAAAGAAGACTCCAAAGAACGAGGCCACTTGACCTAGTGAACCTACAAAATTAAAATTAGGAAATAGATTTAATTAATTATGGGACTAACCAGTGGGTTACATCCCAACTAAAATGAATTATACTAGAAACGTAAAAATATGTATTTGAAAGAAAACTTGCTAGATGAGCGTAGTCTCAGTTGGATAAAAAAGTACCAATTTACCCAAAATCAACATTGTGCCAAAGACATACAAGACCAAGATCTCTCTTTCATGATGCTTAACTTCCAAAATTATACAACCCTTCGACTGTATCTTACTGTCGGTTAGTTTATTATAACCTTTTCCCTTTTTTTATAAACCATATGGCATTCAGAATGGAAAAAACTGTCAAACCTTATCTCGCTTCATATTTAGTCATTGAGTTACAAGAAAGTTCAGCTTTTCCAAGTATTGATCCTAGTTGACTTCACTTGTGCTGTACCAGAAATTTAAATATGGTAAATTATACAGGGCACTATTAGCGCACCGTCTCCGCCACTAGTACTGGTGTTAGAACTACTGATCTATGCATAAGAGGACTGAAGAGCAATGACTTCATCCGTTTTGTTTGCAGTCTACCGGTTTTTGAAAAGCTCGTTTTCAGTGTTCAACTCTAAGTCAGTTATAATAAGTCAAACTACTAGCCTTCCTCTGATCAAACGTGTTCAGTTTTAGATGGTAAGAGTGGGCTTTTCTAAACAGAAGCCTTGTCGTCATTTGTAGCATTGAGAACAAATATTTCGAATGCATAATGGCAGATTATGTAAACTGTAATGGAATTTTAATACACTCTGTCCTATGCAAGCCAAGACATTCTTTTGTGTAGTGGACACATCCATAGCCATCTAGATGTGCATTCTCTCGAAAACAATGATAACATGATTCATGGGTTTACTAAGCTACAATCTATGGATAAAGCTTCGTTTTGTACATCTTCATCGTCATCAGTATTTTATTCGATTCCTCCGTTGTTTGTGTTTCGAATACATAAAAATGCTTTTCGAACGTTTAGCGGCTTATATAATCTATGTACGAGAAGAATGCATACCGAAACTGAATTTTTCGTATCATAATTTTAATGCTGTTACCCGAATATATGTATGTATGTACATATATTATTATGTGTATATGATCTACTCTAGCTATATGGCAAAATTATTTCAAAATCTCGAAACACATTACTGCGGTTGAAAAGTATTGTAAATGACGGCCTGGTTTCGCAAACCAATTTATCATAAATTTAATTCACAATTATCATAAATATTTGACTCCTCTCGAGTTCCATAAAAAATTTCAGTGCTATATACTTTCCTCTTTATCTCGCTGGGGAAAGGATGTGATGTGTACAGAAAATAAAGGAAACTGTATAGTTTTCTGTCTGACTGACTCTGAGTGTATATTCCAGATACATACAAAAAATCTACAATAAAATATAGTTGATTGTTATTTTCAATGCACAGTCTTATCTAGAAACTTGAAATTTATATTTTATATGCCATGTGGAGTGAATAAAAGGATACATATCCATTGTTTATTTTTAACGTGATCTGTAGAGTCCAAGATGAAAAAAAAAATGTTTTGGTAATCTTAAGAGATGGAATAATGGAATCCTGATTTTCAATTTTGTGAAGTATAATTTTTTGGAGACTCAATATGTAAATTAGTAATTATCCTGGTATAATAAATTCCACTAATTTACGCTTCGGCTGTGATTTAAAACGCTTTGAGAATCTATTGGGACTAACATCATTGTCGTGGTTAACCTTGATTAACTGTATTAGATTTTCTACAGTCGCCACTACCAGTTTTACGGCTGAAGCTCTTGTATCTTTTTCGGAGGCTAGTTTTCTGGTCAAACCCTACGCCAAAGCCAAATCGAGGACGAACGGCTGCAGGTCCGATTGACGTACACCATCTGCACATTGCAATGCTTCGTTACAGCTAAAATTACTGACGTGGAAAAGCTGAAAAATTTTCTAATCATCTGACAGATATTTTCAAACCGACTGAGACCGAAGCTGAGATTATAATCGAAAATGGAAGCAACGATTATGGGGATGGAATCCCTGTAATAGCCTGGAGAGAAGTTAATAGGAAAATAAAAATTAATCTTATGACAGCAAAGGCTCAAAGAATATGACCTTTTACCGGGAGAAAATCTAAAGCAACTATACCAAAGAAAGCTTTAGATAAACTAACTCATTTGCTTAATGTTACGATTAGATTATGGCATGTTCTTTCTGCCTAGAAAGTTGCGAAAGTTATGTTACCGAATCCAGGTAAACCACCAAATAAAGCCTAATCGTATCGTCTGATATCCCTGCTTCCTATCATTTCAAAGCTAATGGAGAGACTACTCCTGATAGGAATGAAGTCAATAATAGAAATTAGAGACCTATTACCGGATCACCTAATACCGAATCATCCAGTCCTATAACTATTATACTATATGCAAATAATATACCACAGTCCGACCATGTAAGCAAAGCAACGTTTTCTGATGACATCGTTATACTAGGAATAGGACAAACTGTGGAAGAAGCGGCGAACGAAATTGTGTTTGAATGTTTTGAATGTGCAAGTGAAGAAAAGCGCCAGTGGATCAAGCGATGGAAAATCAAACTTAATGAATTAAAATCTGCCCATGTCAACTTTACGAATAAATCGTTGCTTAATCCGCCGCCAATCAGCTTAATCAATGTGATGGTGTCGTACGAGAACTCTATTAAATACTTCGGCATGACACTGGATGTAAAGCTTAAATGTAGAAGAAAAGAAAAGAGCTTGTTCTTAAAAATAGCAATTGTACTGCAAGTTGGGCGAAGGTCAAAATTAAGAATATATAACAAAATACTGACTTACTGACTAAAGCCGATCTGGCTATATAGCATTCAGCTTTGGGGCTGTATTTAGAATACTATTATAACATCTAACTTTTAAAAACTTCCAGAATAAGATACTTCGGGGTATATATAGTCAATGCATCCTGGTACATTCGAAAAAGTGCTTTACATCGTGATTTGGGGATTCCGGATATAACATGTCTATGCGGAAGCCTCTCGACTACAGGATAATGAACATTTGTTAAGGAGACTACCCATCGAGCTCGTTAGCATGACGAGCAGCTATCTATCAACTGACAGGAATTGGTGCATAACTAGAGCAACAATGACCACATTATAGTGTAGTTCTTAAGAAGTCAGATGTAAATTGATGGTAAGCCTGGAAGGACTATTTTCAATATAATAACAAAAAAATATTTCCACCGCCAATTTTAATCAGATGTGAGAAATTTCTTAGCATCCTGCCCCTTTCGGGATTTGAATCCGATAACTCCCACTCCACTGCCGCAGCTTTAACTATTGTGCCATCTGGTTGGTGAAAGAGGCTTGCAAATATATTAAATAACAAGTTTAAGAAGTGTTTCAAATCGAAAACCACTTTAAGTTCCGATCAAAAATTTTCATTTGGAAGCGTTATTATCTTTCTTAGTGTTGGTTCTTTTAATGTCTTTATACTTCCGAATCGCATAAATGAGAACTAGCAGAAAAACTCAGCCTCAGTTTTGTAAGGTAGTTTCTTAAAACATTTTGAAGCAACTCGCAGCGCTTTATCAATACGCTGTGAAATCCACTTGTACGCTTGCAGAACGGTTTAAGGTCAATACCAGATCACCATCGACCTCATTACCTTCAACTTGAGCATGCCCGGCATCTACAAACCAGATATCTTATTCCTAGTAGCCAGTTATTTAATTTATTATCGAGTTTAAACCGTCCCAAATTAACTTTTACCCGCAGCTGTTATAATGTACATTTTTGGACTATTTAGGCCTCGATTATAAATAGCTAAGCAGCCTGGTGTAGTGTTCAGAGACTATCAGTCTATCCGAAAAAACTGAGATTCCTCTTTAGGAAATTAAAATGAGTAATTCGTACCTCAAATCATATATGGGACTACAACAGCCCATCCTACTTCTTCGGTGACGATATGACGATTTTTACCGACGAATAAGTTTAATGTAAAATTATCTATCTCCCTTGGTATTTTTTTTTTTTTTTTTTTTTTTAACGGTTTTTACAGGCCATTATTGGCCCGTACCGTGTCAACAATTTGACTCCATCGGTTTCGATCACGAGCCAGCTCTTCAAACCGTTGTAGGCAGTTTGAAGATGCCAGATCGCTCTCTACGCCGTGGAGCCATCGTCGCCGACAGCGACCTCTTCGCCTACCGAAAGGCGGTTCTCCCTTTAAAGATCACTGTATCATTCGGTTCGGATCAGCACGCAGAACGTGTCCGAGCCAGCGTACTCGCTGTCCTTTAATTTCATGCACGATATCAGGAATTTGCATTAAATTCCTGATCTCGTGATTGAATAGAACTCGGTAAGTGCCATCGACGTCGCGTTTTGGACCATATATCACACGCATGATTCTTCTCTCGAATGTTAGAAGCCATCTTTCGTACTCATCCGTCAAGGTTCAACTCTCACATCCATACATGACAACGGGTCTGATCAACACCCTGTACAGCTTCAGCTTATCCGTATTTGCAAGATATTTTGATTTCAGCAGTGGACGTAGAGGATACAAAGCCCGATTGCCAGCGGCAAGGTGGACCTTGATATTCTCTCCCACACTATTATCGTGAGTGATGAGAGATCCAAGATACTTGAATCTCATCACTCCTTCAATCGTGTGGTTACCATTACTGAAATCAATTGCGTCTTGGTCTCTAAAACCTGAGATTAGATATTTGGTTTTTGACTCGTTGATTTTGAGACCAACAGAAGCTGAACACTGTTCCAGTGGATCAAGTATCTCTTTCACTCCGTTGCCATTTAATCCAATCACACAGATATCATCTGCATAAGCAAGAAGTTGATTGGATTGTCGGAATAAGATGTTGTCCTGAGGTGTTTCACTTTTACGAAGGATGTATTCCAACATGAGATTAAAAAGTATCGGGGACAGCACATCTCCTTGTCGAACACCGGAATTAATTGCAAAAGTTCTCGATAGCCTGTTCTCAACTTTGACACAGCATTGTGACTGCGTTACTGTCATTTTACAAAGATGTACATATTTTTTCGGTATTCCTAAATATTCAAGCGCATACCATAGCCTCTCTCGATTGATCGAGTCATAGGCTTGCTTGAAATCTAGGAATACCTGGTGTACATCGCGAGATGTTTCGTAGTACTTGGAAAGAATCATCCGCAGCGAAAAAACTTGATCAGTGACTGACCGATTTGGACGGAATCCTCCTTGGTAGTCACCGACAATTTCCTCCGCTAGAGGAGTAATTCTTCCCAAGATAATGTATGACAGTAACTTATATGCTGTGCAAAGGAGAGCTATACCGCGATAATTCTCACATTTCAAGCGATCACCCTTCTTGAAAATTGGGCATAACGCGGCCACTTTCCATTCTTCGGGCATAACTTCATTTCGCCATACCAATCGAACAAGGTCGAAAAGACAGTTCCACAAAGTAAGCCCTACGAATATCAAGAGCTCTGAATTAATGCAATCAACTCCTGGTAAACGATTTTTCTTTAATTTCTGCATGGCCATTGTGAATTCCTCATAGGATGGATCCTCAATGAACATTTCTGCGGTCTGTATTTGAGGGTATTCAAACACAGCTTGTGATACATGTGAAACATTAAGTAGATCAGAGAAATGTTCACGCCATGTATCGAGTATCGCATCGACGTTAACACAGAGGTTTCCATCCTGGTCCCGAATGGCAGTTGACCGAGATCTTAAGGTATGGTGCAATTCGGTGATTCCTTTAAAGAAACCACGCGAATTGTGCTCATTGCTGAGTTGTTGTACTCTTAAGACCTTAGCCTTCCATCCATTCTCGCTTCTTCAGTCTACAAATGCGTTTCGCTGTCCTCCTAGCGAGAACTGCTTTGTTTTTCCTTGCGATTGTAAACCGAGTCTGCGCTTCATTTTAGGCTATATTTCGTTGCTCAACAGCAAGACGACACTCCTCATCAAACCAATCATTTTTGGGCTTAGTTTTCACTATACCGAGAGTGTGCTGGGCAGCATCGACAACCGAGGTTTTCAATACTTCCCAGACACTGTTCACATCATCAGATTGGTAATTGTATTGTATAATGCTATTGCTGACAAGATCTTGATATTTTCGTTGCGTTTCCTCATTTCCCTTGGTATAGGTCACTTAAAAAGAATAATCTTCAATATTGTTTCATCGAAACTTGTTTTGGAATGGCCTTAAATCGACTATGCGTCTCAATGAAGTTAGTCTTCAATCTTCTTGGGATGGTTAAATCAGCAAAGATTCCAGACCTTCTTGAATTATGATAAATGCTCTTTGAGAAACTTGCCGGGCATTCTCACGAAACATTGTCTCTTGAATAATCACATGTTCCGAATTAAAATTAGGAACATCGCAAACAGGCGAACTGTGTGGGAGAGGAGATAATGAAACTGTTGAGCGCTTCTTGTGCTCCTGTTCTTCATACTCTTCCCATATACTGTTGATCACAATTTCTATTTGAGGATCAACTAACGACTCTGAGGATATCTGAATTGAGAGTGTATTTATTGGAACAGATATTTCACAATGGGCCAAACGAACCAAAAAAATCACCTTTTCTTCCTCTGCTGGTCTACCAGGGGAATCGTTACAAATATTGTCGAAACCTCCATCCAATGCCAAATAGCAATTTCTTTCTTTCACACACAAGGAATCTAATTTAAACAAGAAACGAAGAGACTATTCTAATCCTTACTACAGAAAAGCAAATAAAATACAGGGTGGAGCAAAAGTCATTATTAAAGTCACCATTTTGATTGCCTATAACATTGTACAAAGAAAAGATAAGTAGGTTAAGTTACGTAAAAAGTTTATTTGGTCGTTACAGTTTGTTTCGTTATGATTTTATCGGCTAAATGGTGACCGCCGAAATTTGTAAAATTTAAAATACGAAGAAATTTGTAAATGGGAACCTCGTCTCCGGATTGATGCTTCTGGATACTCTGCAACATAATCGCGCAACTTAGCCACATTTTCAGCTTAACGAGACGTCCGTTATCTTCCAGAACGAGGTCTATCTGCGCTGTCACACCGTACTGTCGAACATTCGCAAGGAAATGATAAATTGTGGTTTTGTGAACGATTAGGATATTTTTGACGCAATTTCCGTTGACTGGCAATAATGGAACGATTAATTTCAATAAATATTGTCACTATTTCTGCTCGTTCTTGTAAACGTCACATAACGGAGATGGCGTGCAGATGGCTATTTGTAAGAGATGCACAGTAAAGATGATCCTGAGTGTACCTTTTGACACCTGCCTACTGTGAGCAGTTCATCGATTCATATTATAACGTGCCTCAATGATATAACGTGCCTCAATGGTGGACAAAAATCAAATTTTTTATGTAATACATTTTTTATGTAAAATACGTAAAAAACAGCGTTAATAACATAAAACTTAAAGTACATGTAAAAAATGAAGACATCATTCGCAGTGCCCTCTATTTTAAAATGTCAAAAATTTACCAATATTGGCAGTTAAAATGATTTTTAACCTCTTAATAATTTTAATTTTAATCAAAAATTATAGTGACATTCAGGATAAGTATAGTTGAAAAAAATTATACACAGTTAATTCTATATTTCTATTTATAAAATAGTAAGAAGATTTTCTAACAGATGGTGTTTTAGTTACAATTAGATTTAATAAGAGATGGCGCGTCAGTTTTTATTTCCATAAAATCGTTTTTTACGTTTTTTACATAACGAATGTAAAAAATAACCTTATGTAAACAACACGTTATTTACATGTAAAAACTGTGTTTGTTACATCGTTTAATTTACACGCCCAACAGTGAGGCGGGTTTACGCACAAGATCTCATGGAAACCACCACCATGAAACACCAACCCAATACTGAGAAGGGAATGCGGTACAGAAGCGAAGGACGTGCTTAAACAACTCAACATATATGCCTTTTTCTCGTGGTTTCTTATAGTTCACTCAATCTTTTCTTTGTAGTATGAAGAATAAACATCATTTACATCTGCCGTCCGATTGGTCCACCGAGTCAAACCATTCCATAATCTATATTGACTATGCGATGAAAGATACCTTTGTCCGGTTTCTTGAATACACATTTTGCTCCTCTTTTCCCATTTTGCCACACGCTCCTTTTTTAACCTTGTTGTTCTCGTAGTCAAGAACGTTTCTACCTTCTAGAAATAAATCAATTAAACGTTGGACTACATTTTAATCTACTCTAAACTTTGTAATGACATAATGATAGTTTTTTGTATATACTCTGTTTGTTTGTGTTGAGCATTTTAATCCGAAAAGTTTTTGTTTTTCGTGTATAGCTTAAGAAAAAGGTATACTTTCTTAACCTTCAAACTTTATGTTCCTTTCGGTTCGTTAAAATTTTGAACAGACTTATCCATATACACATACATATAAACAAACAACATAGAGTAGAGACGGAAAATTATCAAAACATTGACCCATGTCATCTTATATACGAGTACGATATAATCTAATATTAATCTCAAAAACCAGGAGTGCAAAGAAAAGTGAATTCAGTTTCTTATTTCTAATTTGGTTTCGATACGCCCAACGTTCTACATAAACCAAATCTTGATGTTTATGATAATGCTCTTATCCATTTCACGTACAGTTGTTGCGGTAAGTTTGAGTTGACAAACGAGACAGGAAACACAAATTTTCGGTCGTTGTTGCCCGGTCCGGTTTGTAGCCATAAATAGAATAAAAATATTCAAAAAATTTTACATGACCAGTGTTACGACCAAAATCAAATTGGTTTATGATTTCTGTCGACATTTTGGTTGGACGTACACATATTTTGTGTATGTGCACGTAAATAACGACATAAAGTTATAACTTTATATGATATAGGTTGTTACGAGTTGAGCGAAAAGGTTGATGAGTTTACGTATGAATGTTAACATAATATTCCGTCTACACATGGTTTTCGAAACTACATATAACGAATAAGTTATTTATGCTAAATATATACAATTATGTATACAGCATATTAGTCTCCATTAAATTGTAATAAATATTGTATTTATGTACAGAGTGTCGCCAATTTGTCGTACCAATAGACTACTGGGACTTGTTCGAACGAATAGGCAGCATTATTGAACACAGAATGATTAATGAAGAAGCCCGAATCACCGAGGCCTAAACTAAGATATTTATGACTAGTGCCAAATTACAAAAAGATGGCCAGCAAAAGCTCTTTCTTTTGTGGGTGGGATAAAACCTTATTTTAAGCTACACCTTATAAATGGTTTCAGTGGTGGCCAATATGTCATGTTCTTATGTTTTGGCTTATTTGCTTAAATATGCCAATCCCCATTTCTTTTTAGATTGATTGCTATCGCACACTTAGATCGGCGAAGGTCCGTTGTGAAACCACTGCATATGTACGGCTATAGGTTCCACTAACGTAGAACCATATGCCCATGTCAGCCTATAGTACTGACATGGATGATGGGACGGCCCATGGTTTCTAAGCTCAACAGGGGATCCAGATGAGTTAATTCACACTGCGCCACCTGGGTGGTTGCCACCCCATTTACACATAGATATTTTCTTTTGGGCGTCCACTAGACTAGCATCTGCCTGTATTTGGCGTTAGTGTTTTTTCCATTTCAGCCAAACTTGATCTATTCCAAATAATTTCCTGTCTTCCGACTTTCCTCTTTCATTGTAGATTCCATTCGAATGATATTCGTACTAAGTCATTCGGGACTTTCTCAGTTTGTGACCGATTCATCTCCACTTGCACTTCCTAATTTCAGTTTCATTCGTTTGACTCAGAAGCTCTTTATATCTGGTCAGAACCGTTTAATTCTTCTTCTCATTCATTTGTTTCTGTCAAACACCTATAGTTGTTGTATCTTCGGTTTTTTTGCAGACTCTGTGAACAATTGTAGCTTTGTTTTTATTGACAAGACAAATTAATTTCAAGCTTTCTGGAGTACGTTAAATAAATTCCTGGTTTTAATGCGTTAATTGATGTCTTCTTCTGTGCCGCCTGGTTTTGTTATTGTACAACCGAGGTTTGGCACCTTCTGTATACTTTCTACTGTATGTTGGTAAATTTATGTGTTAGCGCAGGCAAATGTAATCTGAGAAGCGCAGATCATCTAGTTTACACCTTATACTATCAATGGTTATTAGAAATAGTAGCGGAGATAATACACAGCCTCGCAAATTGAAGAATGTAACACTTTGGTTTCCTTTGTATTAAACTTTGATTCTGACATTCCGATTCCCGATCTTTATGATTGGTTCTATTATTTGTTTCGATATGCCTATTTTGCAAAGTGCCTTCCAGATTGCTTTCTACTGATTGATTCAAACGAAGAGTAGGTACAGCGGTGAAGTACGTTGGTCGACTAGTATATTGTTGTTGTTAATGTGGTTCATTAATTGGGTTTTAACTACTCGTTCTAATACAGTTTCATATGTTGGTAGCATATTTATTAGACGTAGTTCTTCTGGTGTTTTTGGATTAGAAGTTTTCGGAATTGGAATAACCGTTGATATTTTCCATGATTTCTGAACTTTAGCTTCATTTAAACTCTTATTGATTAAATGCGTACATTTTGATGCAACATGATATTACGGTTTATACCATCAATCCCAGCATTCACCTTCAAACTACTTAATATAGTTTTAATTACCTCTTGGCATGTAATGTTTTGGAAACTAAATGGAGCTGTGTAAAGAAAACCGTTCGATTCATTAAAATTCTTTACATCCGGAATATTTCTATGGATGTCAACCATACAAATGTGTTATTTAGAGATTCTGCAAATTCTTGTTTATCGGTTGGTACGTTATTGTTAAATTGAATATCCCATTGTGTTGTGGTTTTGGCTTCATACATAGATTTTAACGTTCTCCATAGTTCTTTTGGATTATTTTGGTTTTCTACGAATTTGCTTTGCTAATAGTCTGTTGCTTCCTTAAAGATTGTTTATATATGTTTCTGGCTCTTTTGTAACTATCCCAGCTCTCCTTGCATTTATAATTTTCATAATATTATAACATTTGTATAACATAACATTTGTATTGCTATAAACCAAGTTCGATCCTTCTCACAGTTGGAGATTATTTTGAAATTTATGTTTTCTTGAATATATATAGCAACTCCACCTGTATGTCACCTGCACGGCTATCCGAATCGCAGCGTATAAATTTGTAGTTATCAATATAAAATTCCGAATCGTACATGTCGTCAGTTGTTTTGGTTTCACTGAGTAATACTAATAATTGAACTGGTTTATAATTGAACATTATTTCTTTTGATTCCATGAAGTTTGACGATAGACTTTGGATGTTGGTGTATAATGCATCTTGTTTTCGAAACTGCTATTGGTAATTTATTTGGTTTCTTAGTATTTTTAACTTACGCTGATACAATCTTCTGTTACAGTCCGAAAATTTGTGCTCTTCGCTACATTTTGGGCACGTTAGCTTGCTCGTACATTTATCTCCGTGATTTGCATTTGTAACATCTTGTTATGCCAATTGACTCTACTACATGGCATCTATTAAAATTTATATTGAGTTTTTCACACTCCATTATTTTCTTAAAGCAAGTGGCATCAACTTCAATGATTGTACCGATTTTCTGCGTATTTCTTCTTCGATAAGTCGTTACTACTTTTATGTCGTTATCAGCTAAGAACGAATTTTGTTGCTTCAACGCTGATATAATTTCATCTCCTTATAGTAGTTCTGACGGTAATTTGATATCATATTGAGTTTCTAATTTATCTGTCGCGATTTGCTTCAGCTTTTTTTTTGCTTCATGAGAATCGCACTGTAGAATAATTCCTCCATTCGAAACATTTCTGTATCCCGCATTAAAGGAATGCTCTTATGATCAATCTGGCTTACGATATCTTCTTTGGTTTTTTTATTCTCTTGTGGTTTTTTTTGGCTGTTACAGAACTAATTTGGTTGGACTGGTTTTGACGACTGTTGCAAAAGATTTCGTCTCAGCAGGTTTCTGAATTTCTTCTTCGTGAGTTTTAATTTGCCCTATCTGTTCATTAAGCTTCAAATGATTTGCACATAAATGTTGCTTAAATCCTTCAATGAATTTGTGCATCTTATTGAATTCCTCATAAATAATATCCTCCTCATGATTTTAGCATTCTGCACATACATATCTAGCATAAGGGCATTCCTGGAACAATTTCTTATCCTTTTCGAAATTCCAATCAAAACATGTATAGTGAAACACTTTTTTGCATCGCCCAAAACATCGAAAAGTTGTTCTTTGCCTTGAGTCAATCATTTGTTTACACAAATCATTTGTTTCATTATAGTTAATTTCTTTATTGGTGACATGTTTGTAAATTTTCCAGTTACATTTCTAACACATTGCTGTAATTTACACATTCTTGCAGCTTCATGCGAGTTCATTTCGTAAACTCGAATTTCTTCTTAACTTCTTTCAATGTTTCCTCATTTTTTTCTAATTTCCGTTATATCCTGGTGTCTTAATAGTACCCTTAGTTTGTGACGTTCTTTTATTTTCTTCCACGCCTGTTGACAATTAATTGTTTGCATAATTTTTGACATTGTCTAGGTCAAATTTGATTATCTACACTTAAGTGTGAATTGTGAAGAGGAATAACACTAAGCACGTGAGAATTTGGGGCCTCACCGTAATTATAATTTTTATAACGTAGAAAAGGTTTTAAAAATTCTCCTCATCTTTTTGTTGTGAACCAGAGGCGCCAATGGTATCAGCGGTGACTAAGGCAAGCAAGTTTTGTAAAAACCCTAGGATATTCTTAAGAGGGACTAATAAAGTAGTTATTGTTTTATTTCTTAACGATATATGATATTTAATTCTCTATTAGGGGGTTGTATGTTACAATCCACATCTAGACTAGAATCCGATCCATTTGTGATGTCATATATTTAACTGATAAGGGTACTAATTCTCTCCAACTGGAAAAATTCACTTTGCATCTCGTCGTGATTGGGATTCAAACACAATATCTTTCCCTCTATAACACTGGAATTCCTTAATTATAAAACCCATCTTAAATGGCCCATCCCGTTTACTTCTACCATTTTCTCTAAACTGAACTCGAACCGACGACGCAAGGTTAATTGGTGCACACCATCAACACATTAAATTTCTTCGTGGTGCTTCAGATCTCTAGCACAATTTTAGCTTTTTAAACCAGTTGCTAAACCAGATGTTGAATTATAGAAATTTTCATTAATCGCATTACAGAAGCCATCCGACATTCAAAGACAATATATAGCGACGTTTTATCTTAGTCTATTTAGCCTTAACACTGATAAGTATAAATCATTATGATTCTGTAGCGACCGATTTTAATGTTTTCTAAATTTATATGAAAAAACATTACAATCGCGCTTCAATTTAAAATAAAATAAAATCACTTTTCTTTTTGTTACTACATCTAGTGTTGAATAGAAACACTATCGTATATTTGGATTTATGTCAATAGGCTTAATTTTTATTGATACGCATGCTCTTGTTATTTAACGCTTGGAGACATAAGTATTAAATCAAGTTCATTGCTGTTTAGCCTGTAATCGATTTTTTTATCATTGCATAATCAAACTCACATTCACTTTGCTATTATCATTTCCGGCATCTCGCCGTACTTTTCGTGACAAACCCGATACTTTGCACGAATAATATACTTGGTGCGTGACGAAAACTACGCACACAGGTTTAATTCTCAAATAGGAGAATTTATGTCATTTTGTTTACTCTGTTTGCCGCAACATACATATAAACTAGTGAACTTCTATACTGATATTCGGTTGCAATTTTCTCCTTCGAATATTAAATGTATTTTACTTTAGGTATAGTAGTAGAATTTTGAATTTCAAGTGGTGTACCTCGCACCACCTTACTTTAGTTTTCACCAGTGGAAACATTAGTGCGTTCCGGTTACATTATGTACCGTGAACAATTTTTATTGAAAAATTATATATATTTTAAAAATAAATAATTAAATAATTAAAATAAATATTAAATTAATAAATTATAATCAAATAATAATTTTAATTTTATATATTATATATAAATTAAGTGTATGAGACATTACAATTCCATCGCAAAGCTAATCGTGTACAACAATCTAAAATAAATTATGCACTTCTTCAGAAAGATACTTGAATTCATAAATTGTCCTCAGAAGCCTGATTTGAGGCCCTTTCGATTATAATTCTTGATACATGTTGTGTTGTAGCTTGTTGTGCTAGAAAGTGGGTTATGAAAGGTGGTACTGGAAACTTGAGGGTCGTCGGAATTATAAATGAAGCACCACGTACGGTGTATTGCGTGAAATTATATGGTGCCATTGGTTGACCGTTGGGAATCTTTGGATTAATTAGTGGCATGTTAAGAATCTGTGTTATTATCAGTATCGTTGTTTCGTTATCTTAGTTAGTTCCAGTCTGAAACCGTTGTTGAATCATACATATACGACTTGCATAATATTTTTACTATACAATTCGTTTGTTAAGACTATGACGAGGTCGTTTGTGGTTGTGAACGCTTCAAATTGGTAAAGCCTTCATATGGAATATATTATGGTCAAAAATGGAGAAAATATACGTTAAAAGAAGTAACGTCGTGTAGAAGAGCGGCAGATTGGAGAATGTCGTTAGACAAAATTTTCGCTTATTTTTTAAAACCCTGACGAATTAACATATACGCAAGTTGAAAGATGAAGAATTGGCAAAAGCAATTGTTCCACACTGTTGACACACGGTTAGCAATCGTTTTACATTCATGCCAATAAGACCAACATAAAGAAGAGCTCTTATGAGATAGAACCGAATTCATGTTGAGGTTCATCAGAAACGCCATAATTTTCAGTGGCCAAGAAGAGAAAATGCAATACATTAAATTGAAATTGGGGACATACCGGGTTAACGTGTTCAGCTTATTTTGCTAATTGTTAGGTTCAACAAATCACTAAATATATGCATCATATATTTACGAAAATGGCAGACATGATAAAATCTGATATCAACGTTGATAATTTACTATCGAGTTACAACTTTGATGAAGAAGCGGTTAAAGTATGCCGAGTGAAATCAATTAGAGCTCAAATAGCTAGAAATTTCTCGACAGCTAAACTGAGAAGAAATTATTACTCATTTGATGATTCATATTGATATGTAACACTTGGAACTGGCTAATTGACAAACAACAGTGTATTTACCCTTCATGTTTCAGACATACATCTTACGGCAAGTTCACAAAAGTGAGTTTATGCTGTGTGGTAAACTGTTCGACTTAATAGCTTCAAAATTTTGTTTCAATCATTCTGGTTGACCAAAATAGAATGGGATAGATCTACTTCGAGACGACATAAATCGAACTTGGTCTTCAATCCAAAACGAGCTGTCCCAGTACACTAACGAAGAATATATTTCATTCATATAATCACCTCCAAATCACGTCCAAGTAAACAGGCTCCCCTAAAGCAAGCAACACGAGCACTGTCCTATAAAATAACTTTTAGTTATTCCAAGGAAATTGAGTATAATTTCTACCAACAGCCATTATTTCAATGTCATCTGTGAATATATCAACAGTGCTATTTTCTGGTATAAGTAAAGGACCAATCCAACTACGTTCTTCAAGAACACCTGCATTTATTTTCTTCCGTTCAAAGCATTACTCACTTAAGCTTTGATCTGAAGTATCATACCTGCCATACTTCGAGAAAAAGCCACATCTAAGTGTATTGGCGAGCATAATTTTTTTCTTCCATTTCCTTTTCAGTAATTTTCGTAATTCGATGAACTTGGCCAATTTTAGAGTAATTACGAAGGAATCCAAATATATGATTTCGACTAAGATTCCTCTTCTTCTGTTTTTACTGTTTTAGTTCCCAAGGCACTCCCTACTTGTTCGCGGTTCGCTTATTTACGACCTTACTTTTACGCCATTACAGCATATTCGAGGACGTACGGCTATATAGGTCTGATTTTCCTAACCATCTGCACATTGCATAGCTCCATGCCAGCCTAAAGTGCTACCATTGAAGATGAGTTGGCCCATGAGTTTTGCACTCCAACAGGGGGTCATAGTTGTGTTCATTCACACCACAGATCGTAATCTCAAGGTGAAAAATCCCTTTTGCATCTTGCCCCTATCGGGATTCGAACCCGATACTTCCCACTCCAACTGCCGCAGCTTTAACCACTGCGCCACCTTAGCATCCTTTTCAATAACAGCTACTCACACGGTTTAGACATTATCGGAAATGTGATATTGGTGTTGCAGATGCAGTTCCATCCTGACTTAAGTATCATATCAGCTTTGGCCACCTTTCTCAGTTGCGGTACATGGTTAAGTCTAAATGAACCGTTAATCAAATTTCAGAGCTTTTCGAGGGAATTCTTACATGATTTGACCAGCTATTAAATAGAATCGAAGACCTTTTCTTTGGACCTCATACTTCTCATGAAATTTTCTATTACCAACCCGTTCATTGGCGGCTGTATGTCCTTGTTTACTTCATGAATTCCATCTTTAATGTCTTGAATCGGTTGAAGAGCATTGGCATAGTAAAATATATGCCAATGCTCCTCAATCTTTCACGTGGCTACAAAAAAAAGTCTAAAGGTGTTAGATCACAAAATCTCGGTGGCCAACTGTGATCACATTTTCGAGAAATAACAAGGTCAGAAAACTTTTTTGGCACAATTGTGATTATTTCGTGGCTTTTATGGCACGTAACGTCGTCTTTCTAAAAAAAAAACGTCGGTCGCATCAATCATAGTTCGATAGCGCAAATCTTTCACCGTAACAGTTGCACTAGCCTTATTTTCAAAAGAGCAAGGTCCAATCACACCGCCAACTCATAGTCTGCACCAATCAGTGACACGTTGAGGATGGAGAGGCTTTTCAACAATCATTCTTGGATTTTCTGAGCCCCAAATGTGGCAAGTTTGCATATTATTGTAGCCTGCGAGGTGAAACTTGGCCTCACTACTGAAGATGATTTTTCGATGAAAATCCGGATCATTTTGATGCATTTATAGGACCAAATCAGCGAAGATACGACGTTTATTGTGATCGACTGGGTTGTGCTAACTGGACTTCAAAAGCCTTCAGTTCTATGTATTTATCCAAAATACCTTGTAAACGAGTCGAGAAACGGACTAAAACAGCAATATTATCAGTTGTTCTTGAGCGTCACACACGGTTTCTATTCTTTATGTAATGGCGTAGTTTTTGCCTGTCAAATGTCAAAGACAGATTCAAAATTTACATCTGCCCAAAAATAAGTCCTTCCAGAGTAAAAATTATGCTTTTGCCTTTTTTTGGTTATGATTCCGAATTGATTTCTCCTTTCAAGTGGCTTACAGTCTTACACTTTGGTTGTTAAGTCTGTTGAATATTATAATGATGCTGGATGAAATAATCGTGACAGCTAATGATAATGATAGGAGTTAAACTTGAACTCCACACACAGAGTGGCATTGATTGACAAAGCTAGGGCGGGGCGCTGAATCAACCAGCCGATGAAGACCGTTGTCTTGAAATGTATGGCATATATCTGTTTGTGATCTGTAATGTTCGTTTCGCTAGGACGGTTTCGATCTGTAACCGTCATTGATTGGTTGTGTGATCGAAAAGATCAAATCAATCTCATCAGGCATATGCGACCGGACTTGATGTATATTACATTTCGTTTCTATATATATTGTGAGGCTATGTTGCAACAGTTCTAGCGAATTACAGAATTTTTGAATCGAAATCTTTTTGCGATTATTTTATTTTTACTTCACTATTGTGGCGTGACTATTCGTCGTATTTATGAACGCCCATTCTATAGTTTTACCTTGTAGAGTTTGATGCCACTTCCTGCTTGCTTCTCATTTTTAAGTGAGCAATTTTTCCAAGCTGCTCGTTGAACGACACGCAACTTTGGCTTGTCTTATGAAATGGGGTTCTGCCAACCATCAATTCTTATTGGTTCAGTACATTTTTATTCCAAAACGTAATGTTCAGGCTGTTGACATTTGCTTGACAACTCTTTTGTTAATGAACTGTAAAAAGAGTTTGATTTTTTTTACTGTCTAAACCGAACGCAGATCGTAAATATCTGTTCTATATACATAGTATTTACTGAATAATAAGACTACTCAGTAAACCATCTTAGAGTAGTATCATAAATTCCATACGCCCTCATATATAATTCGAAACAACTCATATTTCCGCCTTCTCCGCACATACATTCATACTTGTATGTAACACGTATATGAACGAGTATGTAC
Organism: Tipula lateralis; assembly: GCA_963932295.1. Taxonomy (NCBI): domain Eukaryota; kingdom Metazoa; phylum Arthropoda; class Insecta; order Diptera; family Tipulidae; genus Tipula; species Tipula lateralis. The sequence goes on from OZ010737.1 coordinate 56,155,117, forward strand.
ATTTCTGGAATTTCGATTTCTTTAGTGTCACATAAACCACAAAATATGCAGATTAAGACAAAATGAAAAATCTCTCTATGGCTGGTATTATACCATGTGTGTTGTATATGTGTATACTCCTCGTATATACGTTAAAAGTTTGATCTAGAATCAATGGAGTTTTATTTTGTTGGCTTGGTTCTCTCGTTACTTGTGAAACATCTGAAAACCATAACACATATACCAACACACCAAAGTCTATTATGAATTTTTATGCTTTTTTTATATTGAAACTTTTGGGATTTTTCATTAGTTTTTTTTTTGTGTCATCTTGTTGTTGCTGTGAAAAACCATAAAAATGCTGTACAGTATATTCTTTAAAAAATAAAACGAACGGAATGAAATAAATATTATTGTGTACACATTCTTATATATGTTAGATCAAACCAGCTACCACTGTACAAGTTAAAGTTGCTAAACTAGAAAACTAGCTATACACGAGATATAGAATTCTAATCTATTTATTGCCAAAGATAGTTTGACATTCGATAATTTTTTTGTTTTGGTACAGCAAAAACCAAACAAAAGTATTTATTCGTTGGATTATGCTGGTCTTTCTTACAATTTTTATTCGCTTTTATTTCCTGGTTTACAATAAGGATAAACTTTGTTTCTTTTTCATTGATTTTTATTTGGTTCAACGGAAAATTTTCCACCACCAACAATAAGAACAACAACAATAAGTAAAAGTGTAATAAAAGTTTACGCGATGGAACAGTAAGAGTGCTGCTCTATATGTATGGGAAGATAATAAAATTTTTTTGTGAACATCATAAAAATTTATTCTTGTAATCAATCTTTATCTGTAGGACAAAATATCAAAATGCTACCTATATATAGTGTATAGCAGCATTTGAGTACTATCCGGAAGTTTTCTCGTATAATTTAAGGACCGTTGTTACGCTACAAAAATACTTTTTTTTAAGGCCAAATTAACGACATTTGTGGCAGCTTATACTGGTCAGTATTGAAGTACTGCGTTAGAATAACGATTTTATTATTATTATGGAAGGGGACTAATATATAACAGCCGTAGAGCACCGTGACCTAAAAGATGTGCTTTGTTCCTATATACGCTAGCCGTCCAGCATATTTTGCCTTCAATCCATTCGAACCGATTGTTCTATCTCTGAGATGGCGCAGTTCCTAGCAGGTTCGACTTCCAAATCGGAATACCAATAATTGGACTGGGCCGAACTCAGCCCAATTTTGTATCGAGAAACTGCTGATCCTATTGATCAAAGGAGAGCCCAATCTTTAGAGTGAATATGTGGTTCAATTTAAAACGACCATGCGTTCCTATCGCTCTGCGATGTTCTGTTGCGATCCCACAGAACGTTTCACGTCCAATAAATGTAACTATATATCTCAATTACATTATGCCTACATTAAAGTTATTTTGGCACCAGCTTTCATCGACAGGTATTTGACCTGATTGCATATAAAGGGTGTGTTTTAGAGATTCACAATTTTGACTTAGCAACACCGCTTTATTAGGCAAACCGCTGACATTTAACAGCTGACAGTTGCTTCTTGTTTAGTTTGGTTTGACATTTCATTACGGATATAATTGCATCACAGCAAATTGTTGAAATCTTTTATCATTATAATGGTTCTATTCGTCAAACTTATTGTGCACTTCGTTCATTTGATGGCGTACACAATCGTCATTCAGAGCGGCTAATTTGTGTATCCCGCGAGCGCACTGAAGAAGCTGTAGTCGCTGTACAGGAAAGCATTGGAGAAGATCATTAATGAATTCATCGCCGTTCTCAGCAACTGGGGTTGTGTTCTTCCACTTTATGAGATATTTTACGAAAGGATCTTGACTTAAAAGCTTTGATTCAACTTGTGTAGGAATTAAAGGCAAATGACCATCGCCAATTCGGCGAATGGGCTGAAGCACAACTAGATATTGGTATTGAATAACCATTAAAAATTTTGTTCGATGAGGATTATTTTTGGTTGAATATGTACGTAAATAAGCAGAATTGTCGCATTTGAGAAGAGGGAAATGCACAAACTTTTGTCGAAACAACATTTCATCTACAGAAAATACTGTTTGGTGCGCTTATGGGTTTGGCGAAGCCATTGGTGCATATGTTTTCAAAATCGATGATAGTCAGAATGTTACTGTGAATAGGGAAATGATTACAAATTTTTGCGTTCCTCGATTAGCTGGCATTAATATTTGTGACATTTGTTCCAATAGGACCGATCCACATGCCACACAGCGTGAACAGAATAATTTCACGTAATGGTCCAATTAATTGGCTACCAAGATCGCGTGATTTAACCCTATTAGAAAATTTTCTTTGAGACTGTGTAAAGCCATTTGTCTACGTCGATAAACCAGAGACAATTGAACACATGGAAATCAACATTCGAATAGTTATTGGCGGAATACGGTCGTAAATGTTGCGAAAAGATGAAAATTGGTGTTCCAGATTACGCCTTATAACACGTCAGCCATAGCGGCCACATGCCCGATCTTAATTAGACCTTTATCATAAAATTTTCTATCACTCGATCAGAATATACCATATAAAAATCTTTGTTTAGATCTCTCTCAGATTTACTTTTTAACGCAAAAGGGAGCTTATATTTTGATATGCATGTGCAGTGGAGGCAGTCTAATAGGGCCTCTATTACTGAAGTCGGACATGTTCCCATCGATCCAATAGTACCAACTATCCGATACATCAAGGGTACATATGTGTCATTTGATCAGATAATGATTAAATCTCTTTAAGCTTTATTTTAAGCTTTTGACAGTCCCAAAACGCAACTATAGCTTGTTTATAAACTTTGGTCGTATGTTGATTCTTAGCCAGTTTATGATCTAGGATAACTCCTAGATATTTCGCTTCTATAGAAAATTGGAACTTTGTGCTAAACCTCGACGTTAAGTCCCACTTGTATGCACCATAATGCTGTACTATGTCCATGACTTCTTGCATTAGCTGAAAAACTTACCTCAAATTTCCCCCCATGATTATCACCAGATCATCATTCATCCCCGTACACTCGGACATCAAATTCGAGGTTGCTCAATCAATGAGGCACTATTACATATTTTTTGTAACCCCAAAATGATTATTGCCAATAGGTTCATAGAAGTAAAGATGATCAGCTGTAGTTATCACTTTATCATCAATTGTGGCTTGGGCTTTAAAACTGTGGCGCATGTTTCTAATTTAAACCCGCCTATACCTTAACTGATGTGTTTCCAGATTGCAACATCACTTTCATCGTACATAATATAACGCAGAGGTCGAAGCTAACACGTAACCTTGTGGAACTCCGGAGTTATTTTTTTTTGCCCCATTGCTATCATATTTTAGTTACAAATCCGAACTGGTGGTCTAACAGCTGCTTGTGTGCATGGCGTCAGCAAATAATATTTTCTTTTAATTTTCCCTTAACATGGAGGCATACGGCCGGCTATACGACGTCGTTAGAACTGGAAGTTTACCCGCTTCAAAAATAAGAGTTTTTTCTCTGCAATATCACTAGGAAAAATCCATCTTTTAAGTGTGATTCCTTCATCTCGACGAACTAAAGATTTTAGGATGCATTTGAAGTTAAAATTTTAGTGCCATTGGTTGCTGTTTATAGCTTTTTGCAAGCAGTACCCTGTATCTAATTTTTTTTGAAACACTTGAAGGTTTTTCAAAGATTATTTATTATTCGACTGGCCCTTCAAGTAGATTATATAGGTATATCCAAATCCAATTTCGTTTATTGACAGTTAATACAAATTTGGGTTTTACAGACCTCTGGTGACTTGTCTCTTATGTCAACTATCCGATTTCATTGCTTTCGACCACGAGGCAGCCTTGTATATGATATTGTTAACAACCGAATGATACCAGATCGCTCTCTACGATATTTTATTATTATTTTATTCCAAATATCGCAAAAATCGAAGAACCACTTACTTAAATGGATTAGTAACATCGCGTTTTTGTTTCTTAAACCAGAAATATTTGGTTTTAGACTCGGACTCGTTAATTTTGAGTTCACTGGAAGTCGATAACTTCGTATAGTGATTATACTTTCAGTGGATTAGGTATTTCGGGCACATCGTTGTGACTTATCCTAACCTCACATATATTTTCTGCTTCTGCAAGCTTTTAATCGGATAACAGGTTTAACTTGTTGCATTGACGTTTTTTACTTTAACGATACCATGGTTAGACCACAGTGTATCGGAGACCGGGTATCTCATTATCAAACACGTCATTAACAATTAACACATCAGTTCTTTGACCAATCATTCCGACAGCGTCATTTATTTGCTTCTCCCAGAAATCCAAGTCCATAATAAAGTCTGTTTTGAATAATCGGGTCATAAGCAGGTTCCGGGTTCTTAGTTTCAATTTTTTTGTTTGTTGAAGTTTTAAACGATGTGAATCGTCAGTCAAATGGCCAGTTTACCAAAACACCTAAGAATGGAAGATTTGATGTATTTTACTTCTCAGCTGTCCTTGGAATAGGATCGAGTGTCTTCTTAGTATGGTTATCAAATGTAGTTTTAGAACAAATAAAAATATTTTATTGGGGTATACATTTTTTTAAAGGTTAGCAAGGTGTTCTTCCTTACTCGATGGGCCATAGACATGATTCGAAGATAACCTATTCGAACAAGAATCGGACCAAATGTGTTTGAAGATTCAACTTGTTGCAATACAGCACGTCAGAGCTAAATATAAATTCTGAAATAAGTTCGATCACTAATTTAGACTGCATCGGTTAAGCTTGCCTTACAATAAAAGTCGAATAAGCCTTTAGCACCGTTGCTTATAATAAACTCAAAAATGTCCGCAGTTGTCAATTCCAATATTATGAATAGTGGTGACATGGATATTCGATAAAACAAGTTTTCGATTTATTTGTTTAAAACATAATGGAAGAAGTTCAGGAGGATCCCGATAAAGCCGAGTTTGGTGGAGTGTTAGAGCCAACACAAACAAGGCCAGTTACACCAACACCATCATCAGATCAAATGCGATCAATGCTGCAAGCACTTGTTGTTCAACAACAGCATCGTTTGGCCAATATTTTGAAAAAGAACAGCAACAACAACATTAAGAGCTGCTATACAGCCAAGAGGAGCAGCAGAAATTACTCGAGGGAAAGCTGTTACACAACCAAGAAAAGCAGAAAAAACTCTCCTAACAAAAACTCATGTAGGAATGGAGGTTTCGTATTCGAGACAAGGGTAGCTGGCGTCAAAACGATGGTCAGAAAACTAGAGTAGCAAACGGAGTTTACTGAATCGCAAACCTTAATAGAGGTTCAAGAGATGCGTGAAGAAATCAACAAGCTGAATGTAGGAGATTACGAAGGAATCGCATCGTACCAGACATTTAGCACGCAGTTCAAAATCGCATTGGCAGGAGTCGAGTGTCTATTCATCAAGAAGGTAGTTAGACTTATGAACAGTTCTGAACCAGTAGACTGCAAATCTAAGACTGCAAGATATACACAATACTGTGAGTTCCTGAGAATGTTTCGATGTTGTACCACAGTAGTCACAGATCAGGGACTATAATTCCATTCAAAGTATTTGTCGAATTAATAACTTTCTTCAGTACAAACGACAACCTAAAAGTAAAAGATACGATTATAATTGTGCCATGACCCTTGTGTAAACTATACGATTTTTACATGTAAAAAACCGTGTAAACTACATCGAGTAATTTACACGCCCAACTGAGTGCTATTCTATAAATACTTTCAAACATTGACCGTGGACTCTGCATATCAGGCATGACTAGCATTTTCAATTGATTGAAGTACCCTTAAAGTTCTTTCATCGAATTAATTCGAAACTCAAAATGTAAATTTCATTCGCATCAAAATGGTGTACCTACACCTACACTCACCTCATTATGGTATAATGTTATATTTCGAAAGAGCTGCGTATGTACGGAATCAATTTAATTATATCAATTTTTATTCATACTGTATACTGAAGGATTATACAATTTAAATAATTTTATTATAAATATTAAACAAAATTCCTTCGTACAGCTCAGCATCCTGTGTATAGAATGTAAAGAGCATACGAAAGCACTTGATTTGAATATAGGGTGTACCAATCAGATTTGACATATCAGTTATTTTAGCTCTGGCAACACTAATATCATTCTTTATATGGCAGAAACTTAGTATATTAGTTCTAGTGGACGAAATGAGCCACGTAACCCTTCAACAACGGTTGGCAATGTTGGAAATCTACTTCCACGCAACTATGTCAATTGGTTCGAAATCGCAAGAAAGTTTGTGCTTAAAGTGCATAATACTGGCTACCCAGTCAACAATCCAACGCGTTTCCGTGTCGTGAAAATGTGCGACAACGGCCGAGAACATCAATCTCGACAAACTCGAAATTCATGAGTATTTTGATCAAATAATCATTTTTTTCGGACGAGGCAAATTTCCATCTCACTAGGTTCGTAAACAAACAAAATTGTCGCAGTTGGGGATCGAAAAATCCACAAGGATATGTGGAGAAGAAAATACATCCATTGTGTGTAAATTAAGGCGTGATCGCATTACTGGGCCGTATTTCTTCGATGATGAGGCCGCTACATGTTAACATCTTTTTGTGGCCATATTTTGATGATACTGGTTTGGACGACCTTTGGTGCCATTAAGATGGTGTGCCATGCTACACATCGAGCGTTACATTAGTTAACATTATCAATCGAATTGGTGACGTGAATTGGCCGACAAGGAGCTATGATTTGACGTCTTAGGATTTTAATTTGTGGAGTGTCATGTTATACGGACGATCCACAAATAATTGAGCATTTGAAAGCCAGTGGAGTACACCAAGGCTAGCCGCGACTCTGGTTGTTTATGGAAAATCGTTTAATTCAAATAGGACAACCAGGAATATTGTACTTAAGTTGTTTTTGTATTATTAAATTAAATCTGAACGTCTTACTGGGACACCCTGTATATTTTAATCCTGATATTATATATTTCTCTGAATATTAATCAAAATAATAATTCATTGACTATGTTCATATACAGCTATTCTTTATAGTCATTTGTTTGTTTCTATTGTGTACATAGGCAAATAATAAAGCATTCATCTTCGATTTTCATCCGCGTTTTTTGCCTCCCAAACCACCCAACTTTACATATTATGTATTTTGTATTGTTATCATCACAATACGATCGTGTACGATGTAGGAAATAAATATTTGGCCTAATCGGTAAGCCTAGTTTGTAATTTCGATTATATGGACCAGCTCTTCATAACGCAAAATGTCTCGGGATTAAAGAAGGTCGTTTTCATACTATATATTAATCGTTTGTGTAATCAGTAGACATTTTTTTTTCATTCAATCTCGAATATGAAATTTTAATGGATGAATCAACAATAAATTTTTTGATAAACCATCGATTGACTTGTAATTTTCATTTTTCATATTCTATTCAATTTTTGACCCGAATTAAGATTAGATGAGATATACTGTTGTGTTGTGTTCATTTTGGCGGTATTCACATTTTTTCGTATTGAAAAGGATTGAAAGGAATTAAAATGGGTTTATCGTTTATCCATTCAATTCAATATGAATGCTAAACCGCTTCTAAACCATTTTAATTCTTTTTTTTTTGTATCGAGTTACGATTTGTGGATGTAGCTTGGGGCGCAAACTATATTCAGTCAAAAAGTTTTGGCTTCACCATTTCGTTGTTCAAACAACTGAGTTTATCAAAACACACATAGGTAGGTTCCATATCATGCGAAAAACATATTTTCATTTAAATGCCTTCTAAACGTTCAATGGTTCACATAATTTGAAATATTCTCTTAGGTGTTACATTCAAATACGAATTATTTCATTTCGACTGAAACATCGGTAATTCGCTAGAGCCTATTGATATGACACAACTCGCTTTATATACGATGCAAATATTAAGATAGAAAATGGATTACAAGAACAACCACAATATACAGATTAAATTAAAAAAATGTCAACCCATGAATGTAGTAAAAAATAGATTTAATAAACTTTAAAAAGCTTATGTTAAATTTATTTCATCATGGGCTCTGAGCGGAACCTGCCTCTACGTATCGCGATGAATTCATACTCTCAATGTATAATAACTCCTTTGCTCGAGTTTTTTTCATTATTGGTGATTGATGGAGTTGCCCAATTATCGTTATTGTTTCCCGCCAAATGATTTCCCGCCATTGAACAACTGAAAGTGCCCATAGTAGCCGACGACAAACATTTAACTTGATTGCGTTGGGTTTTTTAGTCCACCCATGAACACTATACTCCAATGCAGTAATATACTTAAGGATATCAGGCTGAATATACGGCTAACTGTAAAATATAAATCTAGATGAGCCTCTCATGAATCAATATGACTTGCATGATATTTCTGTTGTTTAGAAGCACACAATAGTGTACCTGGATACTCAGCAGCAAGTCTCGAATCTTATACCATGTTTATAAATTGCCCCTTTGAGCCATGTGGTTGGGGGCAAACATGTTTCGTAAATATTTCGAACGAAACATGAGATCCATAGGATACCACCACAGTATAATCCAGAGCTTGTCGTAGGAGGCGACTAAATCTGGTTGGATCGCTGGGCTGACGACCCGCATCCGTAAAAACCAATTACAGTTAAAAATGTCAACAAAACCAAAAAAATCGGATATCGCCTAAATAACAATGACCCCCCGCTTAAGTATCCGGATACGAGAATGAGGATCAGCACGTGGAACGTGCAGTCACTAAGAAAACCTGGCGCGTTGGACGGCCTTATCACATGTATGAAAGAGTATCGGCTGGAACTCGTAGCGCTCCAAGAAACTCGAGAATGGTGGAAGGCTAAGGTCTTAAGAGTACAACAACTCAGCAATGAGCACAATTCGCGTGGTTTCTTTAAAGGAATCACCGAATTGCACCATACCTTAAGATCTCGGTCAACTGCCATTCGGGACCAGGATGGAAACCTCTGTGTTAACGTCGATGCGGTACTCGATACATGACGTAAACATTTCTCTGATCTACTTAATTATAATCTACTTAATAACATTTCTCTGATCTACTTTGAATACCCTCAAATACAGACCGCGGAGATGTTCATTGAGGATCCATCCTATGAGGAATTCACAATGGCCATGCAGAGATTAAAGAAAAATCGTTCACCAGGAGTTGATTGCATTAATTCAGAGCTCTTGATATTCGGAGGGCTAACTTTGTGGAACTGTCTTTTCGACCTTGTTCGATTGGTATGGCGAAATGAAGTTATGCCTGACGAATGGAAAGTGGCCGCGTTATACCCAATATTCAAAAAGGGTGATCGCATGAAATGCGAGAATTATTGCGGTATAGCTCTCCTTTGCACAGCATATAAGTTACTGTCTTACATAATCTTGGGAAGAATTACTCCTTCGGCGGATGAAATTGTCGGTGACTACCAAGGAGGATTCCGTCCAAATCGGTCAGTCACTGATCAAGTTTTTTCGCTGCGGGTGATTCTTTCCAAGTACTACGAAACATATCGCGATGTACACCAGGTATTCCTAGATTTCAAGCAAGCCTATGACTCGATCAAGGCTATGGTATGCACTTGAATATTTAAGAATACCACAAAAATATGTACATCTGTGTAAAATGACAGTAACGCAGTCACAATGCTGTGTCAAAGTTGAGAACAGGCTATCGAGAATTTTTGCAATTACTTCTGGTGTTCGACAAGAAGATGCGCTGTCCCCGATACTTTTTAATCTCATGTTGGAATACATCCTTCGTAAAAGTGCAACACCTCAGGACAATATCTTATTCCGACAATCCAATCAACTTCTTGCGTATGTAGATGATATCTGTGTGATTGGATTAAATGGCAACGGAGTGAAAGAGATACTTGATCCACTGGAACAGTTTTCAGCTTCCGTTGGTCTCAAAATCAATGAGTCCAAAACCAAATATCTAATCTCTGGTTTTCGAGACCAAGACGCAATTGATTTGAGTAGTGGAAACCACACGTTTGAAGGAGTGATGAGATTCAAGAATCTTGGATCTCTCATTACTCACGATAATAGTGTGGGAGAGGATATCAAGGTTCGCCTTGCCGCTGGCAATCGGGCTTTGTATCCTCTACGTCCACTGCTGAAATGAAAATATCTTGCAAATACGGATAAGCTGAAGCTGTACAGAGTGTTGATCAGACCCGTGGTCATGTATGGATGTGAGAGTTGGACCTTGACGGATGAGTACGAAAGATGGCTTCTAACATTCGAGAGAAGAATCATGCGTGTGATATATGGCCCAAAACGCGACGTTGATGGCACATACCGAGTTCTATTCAATCACGAGATCAGGAATTTAATGCAAATTCCTGATATCATGCATGAAATCAAAGGACAGCGAATACGCTGGCTCGGTCACGTTCTGCGTGCTGATCCGAAACGAATGATGCAGCGATCTTTGAAGGGAGAACCGTCTTTCGGTAGGCGAAGAGGTCGCTGTCGGCGACGATGGCTCCACGGCGTAGAGAGCGATCTGGCATCTTCCAACTGCTTACAACAGTATGAAGAGCTGGTTCGTGATCGAAACTAATGGACTCAGATTGTTGACACGGTACGGGCCAAAACTGGCCTGTAAAAACCGTGAAAAAAAAAATAAATAAATTGCCCCTCATTTTCTTTGTTCCCAACATAGTATTTGCAATATAGCCGATGTTTCCAATCAAAATAAACATAAGTCCATATAAACATACTTTTATCTGTTGGGCATCTTAACCCTTTACAATAACCTCCAGCGCTTTAGATAAAACATGCAAAGTAACAGTTGCGTCGTCCATCAAGAAAAAAGTGTCATATACATCAACTCTATGCCAGTACATCTTAAGAATCTGTAGCGGTTCAACATATTTGTTGAATAATATTTCAAACCGCTTCTTAATTATTAACGCAACTTTTTCATTAATTCCGAATTTCATTACGTCACGTTCTATCGTATAATCGAGGTAAATATTATATTCACAGTGACAAGTGCATCATCTATATTCCTGTAGAATATTCTCGTTTCGATAGCATATTTAGTACAGTCAGTTGTTATTACCTTTGAATAGATATTTTGTTGTTCGTGTCCGACATCTATTCAAAGTATAATGCACCACATTATTAATTTACATTATCATAATTAGCAACTGCAGTATCTTATTTTGATGTTAGTATTTCTCGATCGTGGCGCGCGTGTCCTCCCTCTTGGTTGAGTGACGAGCTATAATATTTCGGCCATTACATTACATTTTCTTTTTGGGTGACATCGACATGTGCGTGGAGAAATAAATTCATTAATTTAATAATAAATTTTGTAAATCAAAATAATAAATTAATTAAAATTAAAAACATTTAAATTATAAACTATTAAATATAAAATAATAATTCAATAATAAAAATAAAAATATATTGTGTTGGTGTAATTAATATTGTGTGTGTGTGTTTTAATATTGAGACGGTCTGTCCGGGGGGGACAGGACGTACAAATCCGTTTGAATGGTCAATACCTAATTTTATCTGGATTTAATACATTTTCTTCCGTAGCCAGTTCAGTAATAATATCTGATACTTATTACAGAGGTTAGTAGAAATGTGGTCCCGAGAGTACCTATAGGTTTTGGTTGTTGTGAGAAATATTTTGTATAGTACATACGATTATTTTCATCGTGATGGTGACATGTTATCCAATATTTTATTATATCCACCGACCAGTTCACAGTTGCCATTATAGCTTTAAGTTTGGCCTAAGGACCTAAAAAATGCTGATATCGTAGGAAAGATATTCAGAAAAAACCGCACTCTTACTTCTCTCATTCATTTTTGAACCTTCTGTAACTAGCTCACTAAACCTATCATCTCATAACCTATATACTTTATGAACGCAACAATTTCACCACAAAGGTTGAGGTAAGGTTATTAAAGTCAACGTTATTTTAGGTTCACAGGGAACAGTTCTCAGAACATTTGTTGTTTTTCTGAGGTATCTATAAAGAATAGAGATCACAAATATTCTCAAAACCTTGAAGAGCTGTATTCCTGCACGACACAAGGGGTGAGCGATGCCATACTGGCCACCAAAATAGAGCTAGCGTGCACTAAGTGACTCCTGACTATTTATTAAACCTATAGCATAAGTCCGTTTTAACTATTTTCATTATATTTCTAGTTCAACTTGTTGTCCAAGATAAGAACTAGGTACTTACCTTTGAGCTAAAACCCTTAAAAATGGACAGGCAATGCTAAGTAGTTTGGAGCAACTGTAGCGTCCAGTACCCGTAAACTAGATCATTATTAATCAAGCACCAGAGAAATATTGATAGTAAAAATTGTTTGCGGAAGTACTTTCTAGAGAATCCAGATGAGCTGTTAAAATCCTGCCTTTAAGCATTTGGTCTTTCCAGTCGATGAGAGGACCATCTTGAAATTAAATAAGATATAAGTTCACGACTTGAGCAGTACAGTGAGCTCTTTTATCCTACCATTTGGCAACTACGTTCACAGTGTAGTCCCTTGAAACTGCAAATGTTTTATTACTCTCCTTCGTTCCAACAATGTGACAGTAGCAGCATACGAATGCCTTGACATTTAATAGTGTTAAAGAAAGCTATTAGAGGCTTCGTCCACTACCTAAGCAACCGTGGTTCCTTTGTACTAGTGTGGTTACTATCTTGAAGAAGATATGATGGCTGTGTTTATTTTAACGGTAGTTGTTCAGCTTTTGATGTTTGCGAATAAGGATTAAACAGTCAATTTGAACTATGGGATTTGTGTGACATTAAGTGCAGACCCTTCCTGGTCAGGATTGAGGCACATTCCGTTCAGGCTATCAACAGGCATCAAGGTCTGCTTATTTATTTAACTTATACTAGAATGACGTTTCTTGAAAAATATCTTCTAATTTTCATGATTTACTATCACTCTCTCCATATAGCTCGTATCATTGAAGAGTCTTTGATCTCTTCAAAGAAAGGTTTTCATTATACAAACACTCAAACTACTTTCGTCCTTTCATCGACCCTCTTCATTAAATTCATTCAACCATTTTCTCCACAGATTCACCTAAAACATTCGAAGAACATCTCTTGTGTCCAAAATATCATAGCGAGACTGATGACCAAAACCTAAAATGGTCACTTATATTGAAATGGCCATTTTGGCTATGAGATCCCCATTGGAATCGTTTAATACTTTGCACTGGTGATAATTAAGACCAGAACTATCAAAAAATTATTTTAAAATCAATACATACAATGTGTACTATTCTTAATTTTCTTTTAGAGTATTTGACTGTACATTTTTTCTGTCGTGATACAATTTTTTTTGGCCTGACAGTTTTTATATATCACGATAGATATCGTTTTTTGGGCTGACATCATTAATAAGTAGTAATAAATTTTTTTTTTGCTGACACTATAATATGATAGAAATTTAATTTTTAGTGTTGCCATAGCATTTTTTTGGGTTGATTTTTGGGCCAACATCACATACATTCTATTGGAGGATAACTTCACTCCTACGTGAATGGAAGATTTTATACATTAGTTATATAAACATGCTCTCTTGAGAACCCACACCCTGTTGTATTGTATTTAATCCACTCATTCTCTTTTTATTCATTTGCAACTTGATACCTTCTATAATTTTAATTGGTTTGTTTTCGATAAAAATGTACACACCTATTTGGTTATCAATATATAATTCCACGTATTCAAAGTGATTCATTTGCATTCTTTTAAACTCTCTCTTTACAGAAAACTCATATGGAGGATTTTTGGATCCACGGGTCGAATTTGGAAAGTGTATAACATTTTTCTCCAAAATGAGTTTCGTTCTTTTTATTTATCGGTAACCGATCATTCGCTGCAATCTTACTATTATTTCATTCATTAATACATTTCCCTTGGTAAACATTTGCATAGTCCCTCGCATGATCCATTTTTTTTATAAATATTAGATGAATCACCCAATTTAGACCGTTGAGTGTGAATTGGGGTTGAATTGATCGCCAAAATACCACTCTAGCCCATGCATTAATTTTTCAAAACTAACTTCAAACCCATCATAACACATTCTCATTGCATATGCAATTTTGAAAGGCACCAGCCCTTTTCGTGATAAGCTCACGCTTTCGATTACATTCAATCTGTTTCTACAGTTATTGGCTAATTTTTCCGTATGCACCTTAATATTTAATTGCTTGTCCATCCATATTCCCAGATATCTAGTCCGGTTAACATATTACTTCTACCACATACTCGCTAAACAATTCTTGCTTCCGTTGAAAGAATTTATGTGTAAACTGTCATGCAATAACATTTTGTAGGGTTCACTCTCAGATTCAACTAAGTAAAGCAGTTTTTAGCTGATTTATACATTCCTGAGCTTGATTTAAGGCCCGATCGATATTTTCGCCGTTTTCGGTTACGACAAAACCGTCTGCACATTGCAAGACGATCTTGTAGATCGAATTATTCCGATGAATCGAGCCTGTGTAAATTAGAGTGAACTGATGATATTTTACTTCTTCAACCTACACAATATAATCTTTTGTTTCACATAAATTCATACACCCACTTACAAATTTTCCAAGATCAGCCCATACTGAATAGAACCTGAAATAGTTTCGCTGGTATCACAGAAGCGAATGTTTACAAGTCATATTTTCTTTTCGTATTTCATACAGAAATCTTTCAACGCATTCGTTTGAAAATATGTTACGTTGGAAACCAAAGGACGTTTATGACACAATAAGTGTTCTCATTCATAAACTAATCAAGACTTGCTTTCATCTTCATATTCACAGTTTTAATAAAAACATTCCCTTATAGCTTATTTTTAGCTTATTAGATTAGGATCACGATCCGTTTAAGGAATTGGAACCAATGGAATTGGATCAGAATTCCATCCGATTTTACGGTATTTGAACACTCATTCCAGCCTTATTTAGAGATTGGAGCATATGTTTCGAATATTAACCTTAGTCGAAATTATTTTTTCAACCAAAAAATTCAGCTTCAGCACTCGGAGCACTCTCTTTTAGGTTGCATCCAAATATTAGTAGCACATCAAAATATAATAGCCAAACCAATTCATCATGCATAACATGGAAAATTAGCAATTGAATGGAGCTAGTGTGGGGATATGAACAATTCTAAGTGTCCCAACACAGAATTTATTAAGAATGATTTTTAGTTTATTTACATGTGTAGATGGTCATAGAACAGCTATATAAGTTCGAAAAACTGCACATCCTATTACGAAGGAGCTTATAAGCTCAAAAAAGGCTACACGCAGCTTACAAAATTCCAGTATACATAGGTTGCCTTTTATATTTCGGGATTTGGCAACCCTCGTGTTGCAGTCTGTCAACTGACAGCTCTATCGTAAAGTTAGAAGTTTTTGAGGTTATTCGTACTCAGAACGTTTTTTTTCAACCAATCGACACGAGCCTTTTTTGAGCGATTAAAAAATTGTGTGGGATCCAACGCGAACAAATTTTTTTGACATTTAAATGTTCATGCAATATTGAGTGTATGATGGTCCCACTAATGCCTAAGGTTGTCTCTATCTCACGATATGTCACATGACGATCTTGCAATATCAGTTCGCGCACAGCATCAAAGTTTTTCGGAACAACAACTGATTTTGGACGACCTTCACGAAATTCCTCTTGGAGTGAACTCCGACCACGATTGAATTCACCATACCATCGATAAGCACTGGTCCTTGATGGAGCTTCATCGCCAAAAGTTGAATTAAGTTCATCCATGCACTGCTGCTTAATCCACGTTGAAAGTTGTAAAAAATAATCGCACGAAAATGCACGGAGATTTAATTGCATTCTTGGGGGCAGATGAATCTTTTAATTTACTGTAAACAAGACAAATAGCGCTCAAAAACTTCGAATTGTACGATAGAGCTATCAGTTGACAGATTGCAACACCAGGGTTGCCAAATCCCGAAATATAAAAGGCAGCTCTCGTACAAATAAATAAATAAAATAAATATCCGACCAACAAGACCAAATTCCACAATAGTTCTCAAATATCATACCAACATCCGCCCTGTAGCAATAACCTTTAACATCGATTTGACAGTTATTGTTTTTTTTTAAAATTTTGCCTATTCATGTTATTTACACGTTCTTCACTACGTGCCATACTCAAAGTAAATTGCAAAATTCGGTAAATCACATTTTTAATACAATTTTATTTTTCATGTCATGCCAAACTATGCAAGTAAATTTTTTAGTGAAAATGGTGTTAAGGACCGATGTGAAGTTTATACTATTTTTGTGCTAAACCAACAAAAACAACTTTTAATTTATATGTATGTGTGTAAAAAAAACATTTAGGCCGAAAAAATATTTATTATTAACAATAAAAAAATCTTATTTTCATATAGCTATTTAAATATATTTTAAAAGAAACCAGAATAACATTAACGAATTTATATCCAAGTAATTAAAAACTATTCAAAACTAAAACTTATAAGGGTGATGAAATAACGAACAAAAATTTAGATTAAATTACGTAAATACGTAATAAATGTATCAATTTAATATTCTAATTAATAATAAATAAATTTCTAGGCCGTTCTCATCTAGTTCCTTGATACTGTAGTAAGATATATGTCTAATTATGATTCTCAGGAATTTTCAGAAAGTTATCATTGGGATTAGGTACCGTACTAGTGACGGAAGTATATAGTGACTACCAATTTTATATGAAACTTGAACATATTGAACTTCAACATGTTCAAGTTTCATATGAAATTGGTAGCCACTATATACTTCCGTCACTAGTACGGTACCTAATTCCAATGATAACTTTCTGAAAATTCCTGAGAATCATAATTAGACCTATATCTTTCTACAATATCAAGGAACTAGATGAGAACGACCTAGAAATTTATTTTTGTTTTTTAGCATTTTAGAAGCATTTTAACTTTTCGGTCAATCCCTTTTAGAAGTTAAACTTACGAATATTTGTTAATTTTTTGTGCTTGCATTTAAACATGGACAAATTCTGTACTGTAATTTTGTTTCTTTGATATAATACATATGCTTACGATGGAAAGTTACATTATTTTATTTTTAATGCAACTAGATTTTCGCCTAAATGATTATTTTTCACACATACTACTAAATAAAAGTCCAGTTTTGTTGGTTTAGCACATAAGTAGTAAAAACTTTACATACGATTATAGACGTGTGAAGTTTTTGCTAATTTACTCCTAAATTTTTGTTTTTGTTGTTTAAGGATAAATTTAGTATAAACTTCACATGCATCGTTAAGGGTTAAATTCACTGGTTTATAGGTAATAAATGAACCGTCAAAAATGTTTTGATTACATGTCGTAAACTCGTAACTCATAATACATTACATTCTTGTGTATTAAAAAAAAATTGTTGTGAATAGAATAAAAAAAAATTACGTGCATTGGAAAATAATAAAAATAAATTAACTTTAATTGTGTTAATGTGTGGAGAGCTAGTTAAATTACTAAATAAATACATAATCTTACAAAAATCTATTTGGAGGATAATCGAGAGAGGCACTTTGATTATACATATTATAATTAAGGAATGTAAACTTTTTATATTTTAATTTCTAGCCAAAAATAACCAGGTGTATTGATTACAAGCCACCTGTAATTGTAGCCATATTAAATGGGGATTATAAGGCAACCAAAGAAAATATCTGTATAATTCCGGCATCTTTTAGAAAATTTGTTGAATTAATCCCGAGCAAATTGTATGGTTGGAGTATTGAAATCGAAGTCGTAGTATTTTTATTTTGGCTTGACTGTGGCACGAGTTATAGGGTTGTGTCAAAAGCGATGATAATGCCTAAGTCTACAATCAAAAATATTATTCACAAATATTTAATAATTATAGATAAAATGTCAAATGACATTGTACAGAAAACACCAATCATGTCGGCATTAGATGCAATGTGAGCTAAGTTTGCCAGTAAAACGCGATCAAAAGTCTTCAATAAAGCTGTAGGAGCTATCGATGGATGCCACATTAGAATTAAATGTCCCCTAAATCAACGCGATCAGTACATAAACCGAAAGTTGGTTTACTCAATTCAGTTGCAAGCAGTCCGTGATGCAAAATTCAAAATCATAAATATGTGTGTTGGTTATCCGGGGTCGGTTCATGACCAACGTGTTTTAATCAACAGCGTTTTATATAGAACGGCTAAATTTTCACCAGAAGGTTACTTCCTATTGAATGATGCAGGATACAAATGTTTGGTGAACCCTATATTACAATTGTTACCCCATACAAGGGATTCAATATATCGGAAGCACAAACACGCTTCAATCATGCCCATTCGAAAGCTCGTATTACTATTGAGCAGACATTTGGAATGATTACGACAAGATGGCGAGCAATATTTTTCAAAACCCTTTTGACTTGAAGAAATGTGTTCAAGTGGTGTGTGCATGCTGTGTCATGTATAATATTTGTTTATCAGCCGGAGATTTTTCAGATTTTTAACCAGTAATGGTGGACTCTGAAAATTTTACAAATAGTCCCAGAGACTATAGAGATGCAATGGAGTATCGGGATGAGTTATGTTCACGGATGTAGAAACAAGAATTAAACATTTAAACTAAACATTTAATAATTCATTTAGTCATAAAATTTGGAAGATTTTCAATTATTCCAGATCTGGAAGCTGGTCGTCTCGACCAATCAGAATTTCGGAGCAATCAGAATCCGATGTAATATCCATTATATCATGACTGGAACTACTCGATGAGCAGGATGGTCCGGCACTGCCACAAACCGCCTCATCGATGATATACGTGGGAAATGCAAACCATGTTTATTTTTCAAAAAGTCGTGTAGTTCGTCAAATAATTCCCACTGAGTGGAAAGTAACTCTCCTCCTTCCGCCGAAACGCCCGATTGCGGCTCCGTCATTCTCTAAAACAAATAAATTTTGGTATTGCGAAATATTTAGAATAGATATCAAAATTTAGCTTTTATTTTTTTAGGATATTCTGCCACTGTTGTGTCTAATTTTTTCTAGTTTAATTTAGTTTTGATTTTTTTATAACTTTTCTGTAATAAAATAAAATACATAGCTATACATCACTGATATTCTCGTATAATACTTACTCCCAACAATGTCGTGAATTGCAGTTTTTGGATTGTCATTCGCTGGGCTGACTACCTACAATGTGCACCAATCGTTAAAACTGGTTCGTAAGGTCTCAGTTGAGACGCGGTAAAGGCCGTTTACGGCCTCTAAGCCATAGATTATTACTATTTATTTTATCGTTTTATTAATTTTAAATTACACGTTTAAATTTTGTTTTCAAAATGTCAACGTTTAGTTTGAATCAATAATTTGAATTTCAAAATAATTACAACAACAATCAATGACTTTTTACATTTGATTTACCCTACTTTTTAGAACAGTATTTTAATTTACAAAAAAGTGTACTAAAATTGTCATTTACCTAACAACGGCCAGCCCTCGACACGTAGTGTCAATGAAAGAAACTATATCAGCAACCTTTCTATACTTCATCGCCTGATTTATTTAGCATTACTCAGTTGAAGTTAACAACACCCACACTCTCTTTATGTGGAGATTAAGGATATTTTTCCACAAAAACAAAAAGTTCTTATCACTATCATATTTTCAGTTTCTTATCCTTTGAAGGATGTAAGTTATTTTTATAACTTTATATATTTACTTCAGCCGGATCCTCAAAAAAAAAAGTTTTTGTTTTGAGTGTATACACTGTAAAAACAATTTAAAGGAAAAAACTTTAAATGCAATGGAAAACTGAAAAAACTATTTTTATAATTTTGTGTAACACAAAACTAAATTAAATTAAATTAATTTAAAGAAAACAAAATTCCATGAACAGCAACTTATAACTATAATTAGGAAAATTATTAAATTTGTTTTGTTGTAGTTTGACTTAACTTGTGGGTTTGGATTATTTTTATAGAATGCACTAGTAGTAATTAAGAAAGTAGAAAATCGAAATTAAAAGAATGTCAAAAAATTAAGTTTATAATTAAAAAGTGGAAAAAGAAATATTTTTTGTTTACAATTTTTTTTATAAATTATATTATATTTTAGGTGATAAAGTTGATAAGTTTAATGTAAAATTTGAGTTTTAGGTTTTCAGTACGCTATATCTTATTGAACTACAGTTACATGAATGCACTTATAAAAAGTTTTGATATTATAAAAGTTTGAACTAGGTTAAACCATTTATTATATAAGAAAGTGTCACTGTCACATTTAACCCTGGTTATAGTACTGCTAAAATTGGAGGTCTGCAAAATTTCAAAACAGTACCTCTTGGTTTAAAAGAGAGTTACAGACAAGTGAGCTGGATACAATACTATAAATATATTAGGCATCGATTGGGGTATTAGACAATTACCTCCAATTATGGACGGAAACCTAAAATTAAAAACAGAACCATGCGGAAAGATTGAAGATGCAATTTGTAAAGATGGTAAGTATTCCTTATGTAGATCATCATCGATAATATATCACTATGCCTCAAACTACCTTGTTTAGAATGCGTTTAATTATTCTATAAGTCGAGAAGGGGTTCTGGACTTGTTTATATAGCAGAACTGTTTCTTCCATTAACCAGAGAATTGTCTGTTTTTATTATTCAGCCCTTTTGTTTCCATTTTTATATGGTTCTTCCACACTAGCTTAAAGTCAAGTTGCATGATTAAATATTTTTCTGTGTTTGCGCAAAATACTACTAAACAGAGATGACCAGGAATGATAAAAGATGGGGAGTTATACGAGCATTCTATAGTTAAAGGGGCGTCGTATCATTTTGCTACAAGCTTTTGAAAATAAGTAGTATCTTCCGCTTACAATCTTTCATCACAGTCTTCTTTTCATACAAAAACCAATGTAAAAGAGTTTTTTTTACCCGAGCCTTTAACTCGTCGATATTTTGATTCTATTCTGTGAACCTTTTTATGAGTACTTAAAGCTACTTGTTGCTGGCTTTTTGTCAGTTTCTCAAAGATTTATATTTCTACCACAAATTTGATCGTCTTTATAACATTGTTGCTATCCATTCTTGTTTTAAGAGTCATCGGCTGTTTATAAAAGCCTTAAATATTCTGCTCTTTTGATATTTTTTAGATGTTTATATCGTTATTGAGTTGTTTGTTTGTGGATCTCTATTTGGATGACACTTTATTTTTGCAGTAAGCATCTACCAGATTGGTAATTATTTGCCTTTAACTTTGCTTTGATTTCAGAAGCGCTGTTCAATACTGTATTGAATGGTATTAATAAATGTTTCCACATCATGGTCTAGTTGTTCTAGTTGGTCTTCTTTAGAACTAACCCAATCCATTCTTGAATTAACTTAGAATAAGTCAATAATTAGTTTATTGATATTTTTGTTTACTCAGTAAACTCAGTCCAACCGAAAAGTGATTAGACTTGACATCTTTTAGCATTCTTCTAAATTGAACGATCTATTTTCAATAATAAGAAAGTCTATAAATTTCGAGATCATCCTATAGTATCTGTAGGCAAAGGGCTTCAAAATAGTGTATGTTGATTCTGTACTGCGTGATGTTACTTCTCGGTCATCTTAAGCCAATTATTCGGTGTCTTGTGAAATCATTTTTCGCTCTTCCCTTCTTTTTAGAAGTGCTTGTCCGTAGTGAATAATTTCAAGTCCTTGATTATTAGTTTCCATGCATTGTTTAAACCATTTGGTCAAGTCTTCTTGACCTTATGAAAAATACATGGTTACGAAAGGGGTTACACTTAGAATTCTTAAATTACTACATATAACGCTAGAGAGATGTGTGATTATGTATAAAACCAAATTGCTCGTTTAGAAAAACCAGCGGATCTCTAGAATAAATATACGAATGTGATCACACAGCAAAGAATCATTCTAGTTACTGATAATGTGATTCTCATCACTACTGTGCATGTAATTCTCACACACTAGTTACTGATCAGCGTAACTATATAAATACAAGGCAGGTTTAGGTCTAAGATCATTTCCCTAATGACATTAACAAAGGTTGGCTTATAATCGGTTATAGCAGCTCGACTATTATCAAAAATCAGATATTCAAATAAATAATATATCTTTGTGTTATGAAGTGCATTTGCATCACCACTGATTATTAAGCTAAGTCGTCCACTATTCCGTCAATAGAAATATAGATCTGTCCCAAACTAACTCCGAAGCTTTTTTTAACACTTAGTTATGAAAAGTCAAACTAAATACCCAAAATACTTGATTGCTCCTTAGTATTTTGATCTGATTCCGAAAAAGTCTCATCATCTTCTTGGTGTTTGAACCACTTGCTATTGATCAGTCTAGAATTCTAGTTCAAACTACTTGCTGTTGATCAGTGTAGAATAAATCTGGTTTTAAAAAGTTAAAAGGAGTTTCAGGGTTTGGTCATAACTTTTAGGTTTTTACTGAGACTTGAAATGAACGGCTTAAAAATTAATCTGGAGAAGACCCAAGTAGCAACTTGGTTATGTGGTTAGGCCATGAAATCACGATGAATGATTTTTACAAACATCATTGATTCTAGACTTATGGTATCGGTGCATTAAGTTAAAACCAAAGCTGATGGTAAGAACGAAACAGAGGGCCATCATGGCAATTTTAAATGTTAACTGTTGGAAAAGACCAAAAGCAGATCAGCTAAGTCGAAAAGCTCGTTAGAAGCATGTAAATTATTTAAAGGAGTTACCATCCCTTAAATACTCAGTCAACTATCATTTGGACCGTGGATAGAAATATTCTAATTTACTTTTATATTCCACATCTGTCAGAAGCTATTATTAAAAACTCACAAATACCTAGACGGTATTGCCGATTTATAATATAACCAAGATAAATCGTCTACTTTCAAAGTTGATGGCATTAATTTTAAATACTAGAAAGGATAAAGTGTTGTGTCGAATCCAAATAGCTGTGATCAGCTTTGCAGAGCATCCAAGTCTTACTTATAATTTTACTGTGGGTGAGCTGTAGGCAATTGGGATTTATATACCCTGCTTCCTCTTCTGAAATGGAAATATTTTTTAAAATGCAGATTAGCTGAAATTGTATGTTGATTAAACCCTTTGAAGACTGACTTATACATCTACTACGGTATAAATCTCGCACGTACGTTGTATTCTGACGGTATCATGTAGACGTATGCAGACCGTCGTACAATTTCTGGTTTACAACAACATATAAGAAACATGAAGTTGAGCTATCAATATGTGATGTCCGAACTCTCGCAAAAGTGGAACATAGCAGCGGTGTACTTAAACAAAAAATGGAGAGCACAAGACAACACAGTTTGGTAGATTTGGAAAATTATTTAAAATTCAATTTAACTTATAAATAAACTGGTTCATACCTATGAAAAATTAATTATTGGACAACGACCAGCAAACAACTTGCACTAGGGCATATTTAAATATAATACTTCTTAAAATAAGTAAAGACCGGAGTATTAGGTATAATTTGTGATGCAACAATTTTCCATTATCATAAATAGATTTTCTTTAATTACCATTCTTAAGTTACATCTAAAATTTTGCTGTTCAATTATAATTGATTAATATAAAAATAAACACTAGTAGCCAGTGATTCTGAGAAAATTATAAATATAATAGTGATTCTATGGATGTCCACAATCTCGGTACATGAACAATAGAGTACCAACCAACTAGACAACTCTGCTTCTTCTGTACTCATTCCATGGAGACACACAAGGGTGGAGCAGAGAACAGAAGCAGTAATAATCTAGAATGTCTTTTGTCGGAATGACATTTTCTACAAATGTGAGTGCTGAAAGTACATGGGTCACACTAATGCCAAATATGTCGAAGAAAACTGCAAAATTATTATTGAGTAATGTGATGATATTTCTGGTCTAATGTATGGAGCACGAAATGGGGCCAATACTATGGAGAGAAGGACTTACAAACAACAGATGGGATATTTTTATAGGCAATAGTGTGCATTAACAAGCATGACTACAACCGAATTATTGGTTAAGGAGCGCGAAAACGTGTACTTCCCACGTTTATGGGATAAGAAAATTGAGATACATGTAAATTGGGATATGAAATAAAATGGAATTGTGGGTCACACAGGCACAGTCAACATGTTGCACCAGAAGTCAATATTTTCTATCAATGTCAGTTACTGATGGGACGTTGTTGTTTTCGCGAAAATGAGACCCTCTTGTCATCTTTTTTGCAAGGGAAAAATAGGAAAACGTGTTGAAACTAACCAACTACCATTAACAGTGGTTGATTGTATGAATATCGAGAAATGTGGCGGCATCGTAGGGACATTGTGAAAAAGACGGTGGAGCCATGTTTTAGTTCTTTTGGAAGTAAGAAGGCCAAATAGAAAACATAAAGACTTATATTTATGTCATTTTCGTACAGGACATGGTTGATTTTGTGGTTATTATAAATAAGTACAAGCAAGAAGCTATCTGACTATCCTAGGCGCGAAGGAAAAATGGAAGAATGTGGAGCATGTATATAAAAAAAAGGTCTAACCTACATAAGCACTATCACGTTTAACATTAGTAGATTGTTACCTTAAGTCCGAACAAATTTGGGAGATAGTGCATAAGATGACTGCAAAAATTATAAAAAAATTGAGAAGCCTAGTTTTTTAGGCTTCTCAATTTTTTTTGTTAAAAACCATGACAGATAGTTGATAGCCTAAACAACGTATTAGTAGTTCTACTAGACAACTATAAGAACAAGAATTATGAACTTATAACCTCTCGTTCTCTAGTGATAATGGATAGAACCTCGATATACAAAATTTTCGAGCGACAACAACTTTACGGTACAGAAGTTTTTCACTAGAAAATACACAATGTGGTTTGATTTAGAACTCGCTACTGGGGTCGCTCTACCCCATGAATAAAAGCGTCAATTAAAATCAATGACATAAGCGCTACCTGGACACCATCAAAAGACATAATACATAATTTATTCCGAATTATCCTCCAGTTAATGAATCAAAATCGTTCAAATCAAATCTCCAATAGCACTTACGTATGAGGTTCATCTGAAATGATCTCTAGGGTTATCAATAATTTTTGGTAACTTTAAACGGATCTGGTTGTATACATATCAAACATTCTTTTTCGGACTATACACTCCTATACAATATTAAAAATCCCGCTGTACAATTTCAGTGGATCAACTGATCCCAAATTTATAATTTTCTCAAAAGAGGCACAAATGTGGCGTTATGAAATTATAGCCACTAAAACTAGCTTTATTACAATTTAATTTGATTAATTTAATAATGAATATTTGCCCCCTCCCCCGTGCCCTTATTACAGCTTCCATCATACTAAGTAGAATGCTTTGTATCATTTCTTGCGGAATGAGATTCCACTCTTCTTGCGCTGCAACTCTCAGCTCTGCTGTCGAATCTGGTGCAGAATTTCTAGCTCTAATACGGCGTTTTAGAATGTCCCAAACATGTTCAATCGGGTTAAGATCAGGCCTCATTGGTGGCCACTTAAGTGCACGAATGCCAATATCTTGGAGATATTGTCGTAACGTTGCAGAAACGTGGACAGGAGCGTTATCATGCATTAACACAAAACTGTCATAACCTATGAACCCCACATATGGCAAAACGTGATCGCCAAGAATGTTCCGAGCATACCAGTCTGCATTCATCCTCAAACCAATCTCCATCAGCTCCGTACGGCCCTCCCAACTGATTCCACCCAAAAACATTATTGAACCTCCACCAAAGCTTACAGTTTGCACCATGTTACACGGTGCGTAGCGTTCTCCAACTCTTCTGTATACAAGATTACCTCCATCTGGTTTCCATAATTGGATTCTGATCTCATCTGAAAAGAGAACAGTGGCCCATTAAACAGTTACTTAATTTGCATGAGTATGAGCAAATTCTAAACGGCTGGATTTGTGGCGGGGAAGAAGCCGTGGAAGTTTTATGGGCCGTTTTGGAGTTAGGTTCACTTCTTTTCATCTTCGTCTAACTGTTCTGACACTAATATTCACTTGACGCGCACTAAGTATTTATTTATTTATTTATTTATTTATATATATTGCTTATAATTTTGATTAAGAAGGAAAAGCGCATATGGAAGTAACTTGTAAAAAAATTATTACTTCCATTAGGCATAAAAACCTCTTAAATTTTTTACTACAAAAGGTCAACACCAAGCACGCACATCCCATTTTGAGTACAAGCTCATTTACAATAGGATGAGCAGCAGGGATCAGACAATATATAAAAAAAAAAATCTTAATAATTAACTTAAACTAATTATATTGTCATTCAGACACGCCATTCAAGAAACCTCGATTTAAACAAATCGGCAGATCTCAAGCTCCTAATACTGTATGGAACAGAATTCCATAGAGAAATACCTCTAACAAAAAAAGATGAATTTAAAGACCTAGAAGAATTTCTCGCAGGAAGCAATCGTAGATTGGCGTAATGCGACCTGCTAAATAATAATTTTTTGAATAAATAATTTGGTTCTTTGGTTTTAAGTAGCTTCCTAATAAAAGCGCAAATCCGAAACTCATAAAAACTAGTTAAACTACAACCAAGAACAAGCCTATAGTATAGGGTGATATATGGTCAAATTTCCTAATTCCGAAAATAAAACGAGTGCACGCATTAAAACATCTTTTTAGAATAGACATATTTTCCTGAAACATACCAAATAAGACAACATCACCATAAAGAAAATGCGGAAGGAGATAGGACATAAACATTCTCTTTTTAAACTGACTATCCGCAAACCCTACCACTTTATACAAACAACTAAGTAAACCAAAAACCTTTCTACTAACTTTTATTAAATGATCACCCCAAGTAAGAGTTTTGTTAAAAACAATCCCCAAATTCCTAACAGTAGTTGAAAACGGAATGACTGACTCATTAAGATTAATACAAGGAAACGAAAACGTATCTAACGATTTTTTGTAAATAACAATAGATTGCGATTTACTAGCATTTAAGACAAGTCCATTGGAAATAGACCAATTATATACTCTATCTAAATCCTCGTTAACCAGAGAAATATTACTAACAATAGAATGCTGATCTAACTTACTATTTCTATAAATTTGGACATCATCAGCAAAAATGTGAAACGAACAATGGTGAAACGAGGATTCTATGTCATTAATGTACATAGAAAATAATAAAGGACCAAGTACCGAACCTTGAGGAACACCTGAAGTAACTGGAAGAAAATTAGAATAACAACTACCAAAAAAAACTGTCTGTGAACGGTCCGATAAATAATTTTTAACTAATCTAGCAGCTGAAAGGGAAAATTTAAATTGTGCGATAAGCTTGTTATAGAGAATGTTGTGATTCAAAGAATCAAAGGCCTTTGAAAAATCTAACAAAGTGAGAGAAGTCAGTTCCCTGTTTTCCATACTACGCCGAATATCATCGCTGATATTCAATAATGCAGTATTTGTGCCATGACACTTTCTAAAACCAGATTGAAAGATATTAAGTAAACTATTATTAATTATATGGGACTGAATTTGGTTTTTCACTACAATCTCAAAGGCTTTGGAAATGGAACTTAAAATACTGACAGGTCTAAATTGGGATAACTCAACAGGATTGCTAATTTTTGGAATTGGAGTTATTTTACTGAGTTTCCATTGCTCAGGAAACGAAGAAGAGGTTAAGATAAAATTAAAAATGTGTAATAAATATTTTGAGACTACAGGAAAAATTCGTTTCACCAATTTTAAACTAACCCTATCAAGACTAGAAGATTCCGATTTTACTTTCCAAACAGCAGACTGTAACTCCTCAAAGGAAATATTAGAAAATGAAAAAGAGTTAGAACACTCTTCAGATTTAAGATCAACAACAGGACTAACCAAAGTTGGATTCGAGCTAATAAAATAAGAGTTAATATCCTGAGCTTTGAAATCTAAAATACCATTATTTCTACACCTGCCTAGACCTAGATTTCGAACATTACGCCAAAAAACCTTAGGAGGAAGAGATGGATCTAATTTATCCTGGAAAAAAGTACTTATGGCTGCCCTAATTAATCTTACTACCCTATTGCGAGCTTGTTTGTAGACCAAAAATATCTTACTATCTCCTAATCTTTTCCATAAGCGAAATTTATCTACCCTAAATCTGATTGCATCCAATATTTCTCCAGACATCCATGGAGGAGATTTAGGTTTAATTACCACTGATCTAAGAGGAACGCAACTATCGAAAACTGAATTAATAAATCCATTGAAAAGCTGGATTTGACTAGTAGAGGAATCAAGAGAAAAAATGTTATCCCAAGGAATAGAGCTACAAACTAGTGCTAAATGAGAATCATCTATATTAGAAAAATCCCTAAAACTAAACCTTTTAGGCTCCGGGCGAGAGTAACAATTAGTAGAGAATACCAATAGGTCATGATGAGATCCTAAACCGAGAGATAATTGATTGAAAAAAGAAATAGAGTTATCGGTGAACGATAAAACATGGTCAATAAGAGAAGAAGCGATTCCGTTAGTGGTTGGACTAAAATAAGTTGGTTCACCAGTATTATGTACTGATACATTAAGACTGTGCAAAATATTCAAATACATTCGAGAGAACATACTATCCTGTAGTAAATCAAAATTGAAGTCACCTGAGATGAATATTTCATCATACTGGCAGGTGAGATAGCTTAATAAAAGTTCAATATCTAGTAGGGATTTTTTAAATTGTGTATAACACCTCTTGCTTGTTATAGGTGGGTTGTACACAGTCCCAAATAAATATCTCTCGATTGATCGAGTCATAGGCTTGAAATCTAGGAATACCTTTTATAGTACTTGGAAATAATCCTCTGTTGCGAAAAATGAAAATCCTGATCAGTGACCAATTTGGTCGGAATCAGCCATCAGAGGAATAATTTTCCTAAAATAATGTATGACAGTTACTTGTATGCATCTAAACCGCGATAATGCTTGCATTTTAAAGATCATTCTTTTTGAATATTGAGCATAAAATGGCCACTTACCATTCTTCGGGCATAACTTCGTTTCACCATACCAATCGATTGCCTTTACGACGGCAGTTACCCATCCGAATATCAGATTCTCAATAAACATCTCTGCAGTCTGTAAATGAGGATATTCAAATACAGCTTGTGGAACAATAAGTAGTTCTTTCTACAAGTTTGTTTAGCTATCGTCCTAATCACTTTATTTTTTTGTTGCTCATTTGCAAAACCCTATACATTGACAGTTTTCATTAAACGTTGACAACCGAGGCTGCCAGAACTTCCCAGACAATGTTCATTTCATCAGACTGGTAATTAGAATCCAAAATGCTATTACTAACAAATTTAGTCTACAAATTTTGTTGAAGACCTGTATGATCTAACATCTTTTGGACAATCCGGGCCCGCTCATTAGAATTCAAACCATCATCAATTTGGCTAGGAGATTAGAATGTCCTTGGTGCTTTTTCCATTTCGAACATAAGTCGGTCATTATCCTGTGGTTGACGAAATCATTATCCTGTGGTTGACGTACATCAGTCTGCCCACATACACGTTAACTGTTACCCCATTACCTATATATCAATCCCATTGCACACGTGTCTCACCTTTTATTATTATACATTATCATGAGCCAAACAGTTCATCGTCAAATCAAATGATGACACCGCACCCTTGTACAAAAATAATTTGTAATAATTTCCAATAACTTAACATATTTATGTGGTCTGTCGCCTTGTCAGACGAATAAATATGTACATTCGTTAACGTCAAATTGTGAAATTGAGATGAGAGGCATAAATTGGAAAAAACAATGGAAACCTATATGGGTTTAATTCAAATCTCGCAACAAAAAAAGATGGGGTGTTGATGGAAACGGGGGCGGAAAAAATATGAAAATAATTTTAATTTTTTTTTTTAACCACAATAGATGCCATAAACATACATATATACATATATACATGGCGATAAAGAATAAATTTAATAAATTTGACGCATTTCGAAAATATTGTTTCCATTAAATTTGATTTTAGTTTTTCATTTTTGTTAGAAAATTGATTTTTGATGATGTCGAATGTGTTTTATTCAATTTTGAGTGAAATGTCAAATAAATCATTTTTGACCTGGTATTATATTTTTGTCAGTTAAACCGAATTTATGAATAAATTCTATTATATACGCTGTAAAAATTGACGATTTTCGTCCATGTGTTAGGTATAGGTATATCGATCCTTATGGGACGATGAGATAGATGAGGTTTTATGAATGGAGCATATATATGAGATTTTACAATAGACACTCGTAGGTAGACAGAATGATTTGAAAAAATCACAAAACATACACCCGATGCTATATCTAAACGTTGAATGGTTTTTCAATAAGAGGTTTCATTTTGATATTTGAAAAATCGAGTATTTTAACGTAAGAACGTATGCCAGTAGCATTTGTAACCAAATAGCCGGCATTGCTACGCTTGCAGCACGATATACTTTTCATGAAATTTTCTATGACAGATTGGCACATTTGCGGCTGTGTATGTCCTCGATAACTTCATGAATCCCATCTTAAAGGTCTCGAATGTGAAGCATTGTCTTTGGGGGTTCTTTATCTTTCACGTGGCCTCCAAAGAAATAGTTTAAAGGTGTTAAATCACAACATCTCGGGAACCAATCGTGATCACCTCTGAAAGAAACAAGCCGTCTTGCTGTATAAAATAAACGCCATTCATACCAATATCTTCCAATTCCGGCCATAAAAAATTATTAATCATTGTTCGGTAGCGCAATCCATTCACCGTAACAGTTGCATCCAGCATCTTTTTAGAAACAGTATAAGGTCCAATCACACCGCCAGCCCAAAAACCGCACCAAACAGTGACACGTTGAGAATGAAGAGGCTTTTCAACAAGCATTTTTGGATTTTGTGAGTCTCAAATGTGGTAATTCTGCTTATTAACGTAGTCTCCAAGGTGAAAATGGGCCTCATCACTAAAGATGTTTTTTCGATGAAAATCCGGATCATTTTGATGCATTTGTAGGACTCAATCAGCGAAGATACGACGACTATGGTGATGGACTGGATTAGTTCTTGTGTTAACTGAACTTTATAAGCCTCAATACCCAACTCTTTATGCAAAATATGGTGTAATGCCGTTTGTAAAATGTCTACTATTCCTCGACAAGCCTGGATTATCTACAACACTATACGGGTAACCGTAGCAATAGTCTCAGTAGTTCTTGAGCCACGGTTTTGATTCTTCACACCACTATCTTGTCCCAACAGCTCAAATTTTTACACCAGTTTTAATATACTGCTGTTACTAAAAATTGTCAGTGACGCTTTTGACCGAAGCCGGATTAATTGTTAATCTTAGTAAAAGTAAATTTGTGATGCGAGAAATTTAATATATGGGTTCCATAATTGGCAAAAACAGGTCTTCGAAGCTACCGGCTTAGGTCGAAGCCATCTGCATGTTTTCAACTCCTTTTAGCAATAAACAAATTAAAAGATTGTTAGGAATGGCAGGCTGGTATTGAAGAATTATCGTGAAATATGCCGATTTATCCGCACCTGTGTTGATTAATCCGGATTATGCTAAACTGTTTTTCATTAGATGTGGGCCGGATTAGAAGCATGGCCTCAGTTGATGGAGCTATACCTGGTAGCAAAAAACCTATACTACCTGTTTTACAAAAATTAAACAAGGCTCAAAAAATTAAAGTGTGACGGAGCTCAAATGTCTCGCTGCTCTAATAAGTTGAAAACAATCCCGTCCCTATATTGAGGTATTTTATTTAACAATTATTACCGACCACAGAAAACAGTTAATCTTAAAACACGGAAGATTATATATACAGACTACGGGCCTCAATTTATTTTGAAAGAATTCGTAAGTGATGACCCAATTTGGTATAACACATAAAAAAACAGCTATTTATTCACTTCAGTCAAACGCATCTGAGAGGGTGAATCATTGTAACATGCGATGTACATTTGGCTGAAATAAGCTCGGCGCAACTCAATACACGAATCAACTAGGTATACACTTCATTTATCTTTGTTTGGCTACCAAAGAAATTATCACGCAGGTGAATATAAATTACTACATAAAATTGGATGCCTATAGGAGAAAGTGAAGTGGAGGTTGATCTAATGCCTGAACGAATAAAAGACGAACTATACAAAAACACCTTTCAGTAGCTTTTCGATCTACCGTGAACATTCGAGAACACACCGGAATTCTGTGAATTTTGGGATTGAAAACGAAGACGGATAATTAATCGGAGTATTCCAGTAAAGTAGACAGCGCACGAGATGATCCTCTTCATTTTTCAAAAGTAAGTGCAATATGGGTTCTCCGTTAGCTCACCCCGGAACAGAAAAAAATTCATAAGGTGAAAATTGCACAAACTGCTCTGCATATCGGCTTTGAGCATACACAAAGCCAATATCCCTCACCCACCTAATATTCCAGGTTTGGCTTCTAGTGATTTCTTTCTGTTTCCAGTATTAAAGGACTGTTCATAGTGCCAAAAGATAATAATAATAGATAATTATCATGGTCGAAAAAATGATACATCAGGCATTACAAGATGAATTTCGCCGACTATCATTGAATACATTGTCAGCAATATGAAGAACGATTCTTGATTTCATGCATGACAGAAGTTTTCCATGGTTAATTTCAATTGCCAAACTCTCAGAAAAAACGTGTTGGACTTGAGTTATCCCGCAATTGATTCAAGCAATATTATATTTCTATCAGAAACCTGGTCAAATGACGATGAAAATATTGACATTCAGAATTTTGATTGTATTGCGAAATTTCAGCTTAAAAATGTTAGATCAGTTAATATATCTATCTACTATATATATATATATATATATATATATATATATATATATATATATATATATATATATATATATATATATATATATATAAATATATATATACATATATATAATTATATATATATATATATATATATATATATATATATATATATATATATATATATATATATATATATATATAAAATTCTCTTGTCACAGTGTTTTTCCTCGAACTCCTCCCAAACGGCTCATATGATTTTAATGAAGTTTCGTATATATCTTCGGTAGGTCTGAGAATAGGTTTTTATCTATTTTCTATGCACATAAGGGCATTTTCAACCTCGGTCGATTACCATTTCAGCGTAACCTTCAAGTGAATTTATTAATTTGGATTTGAATTTTATTTATCACAGTAGCTGTGATTAGTTTTTCCTGTCCTATTGAAAAGTAAGTGAAATTATTATGTTTGAGCGCATCTAAAAGTTTTCCAAAAAAATTCACTGACGGATATCCAATATATTTTGGAAGAAATCCCGATAATGGAGGACAATCTTTGAAATCCACAATCCACCAAAAACTATACTCACCGTATTTTTTTAATTGTGTTATCGTGCGGATGCTTTGGTGCTTTTGCACGAACATTACTCTATTCAGAAGTACCACGTTATTTCACATGGGCACCAATTGATGCATGTTCCGGTTTATTCAAGAGAAACATCTTGGCATGAGTATTTACAGTTAATCCAAGGCAGACCGAGTGCTTTTTTCTTCGGATGTTGTTGGTTAATGTCACCGACCCATTGTCATTTCAAGATATACGTAAAGTGAATGAGCAACAGTATCCAACATATAGAGATGCTTGCACTCGGTTTACTGGAAGATGACAACCAGTGAGAATGTATGCTTGTTGAAACAGGATTGAACTGTACAGCAAGACAAATTCGTTTACTATTCGCTATAGTGTTGGCTAAATGTTTTCCGACCAGAGCACAGACATTATGGTTTAATCACAAAGATTCAATGAATCATGCATCAACGTCGTACACGATGCAATGATCTAACGATAGTATTCAGCGACAATATGTACAATGAAGCATTGATTGCTATTGAGGATCTTTGCATTATTATTGCCAACTACATCTCAGTCATTTCGGTATGAATTCTCCAAATAGAAATGCATCTGATTTATTTAACACTGAATTGAATCGTGAACTACAATACAATACTATACGGAAATTGCAGCGATTGTTGCTTGCATTGTCCCACTAATGAATGACGAACAAAGAGAGAAGGTGGTTTCTTTTTCTTGGATGTACCTGTTGGAACTGGCAAAATATTCCTCATGTCATTAATTCTCACCAAAATAATGGCATCGCATTGGCTGTTGCATCATCTGGCATTGCGGCAATTTTATTGGATGGAGGTAGAACAGCTCATTCAGTATTAAAGCTGCCACTAAATATTCAAAATAACCCAAACGTACACAGTGTGCAACATAAAAAAACAATCTTCCATGGCCACAGTACTGAAACAGTGTAAAATTATCTTCTGGGATGAATGTAGTATGGCACACAAACATTCGCTTGAGGCGTTGAACAGGACATTGAAAGATATTAAAAATAACGACAAACTTTTTGGTGGAACTTTTTTACTCCTTTCAGGTGATTTCAGACAAACACTTCCTGTCATTCCACGTTCAACATACGCGTGCTTTAAACCCTCGCCACTGTGGCGTAATGTTGAAAAAGTACAAGTGAAAGTAAATATGGGCGTTCAAATGCTTTAAGATCCATCTGCTGAACATTATCAAAACAACTATTAGATATCGGCGATGGAAAATTTACTACAGATTAAACTGGATGCATAAAATTACCGATCGATTTCTGCACAATCATTTATTCGCAAGATGCTCTCATGGTTCAAATATTTCCCGATGTTCACAGATAATACACAGATCATGGCTGGTATAAAGAGCAATTTTAGCAGCAAAAAATGTGGACATCATCGAATTGAATCTTAAGATACAAGACTTATTGCCAGGAGACTTGGTGTCATACAAATCAATTGATACAGTTTGCGATAGCACCGTAGCTGTGAATTATCCAACAGAGCTTTTAAACTCATTGGATTTTCCAGGCATGCCACCATATAATTTACAACTGAAGGTTGGATCTCCTGTTATTTTGCTTCGTAATTTGAACCCACCACAGTTGTGCAATGGCACGCGATTAGTTATCAAAAAATTAATGATAAATGTTATTGAAGTCATCATTTTAAATGGCACAGATGTACCAATTCAATTTAAACACCTTCAATTTACAATTAGATTGGCATTTGCAATAACTATCAATAAGTCTCAAGGCCAAACGATGTCTGTTTGTGGTTTACATTTGAGCACATCATGTTTTTCACACGGACAATTATACGTGGCGTGCTCTCAAGTGGGCAAACCATCCAGTTTGTGGGTGTTAGCTTAAGATGGAAAAACAAAAAATATTGAACACTCTGTTGCATTAAAAGACTAATTGTAAAATGTATTTTAAAATATATTTTTTAATATTTTATAAATATTCCCGGAAAAATTCTGCTGGTTTCAAAAATGACAGCAGAAAAAAATCCGGAACATTATCAGAGTTGACAAGCCCTGTTCCAAAATGGAACTAGTTAATATTTGCTCAGAATTAAATAAATGAAATAAAATGGTAGACAAACATTATAATAGGTAAAAATTGTAGTGAACATGTGTTAAGTTAGTGAATTAGTGATAAATGAATAAGATTTGGTGAAATATGATCTTATTCAAATAATTAGAAAAATCAAAAACATTTGACAAATATGCATAATAACTACGTGTACACAATTTAATATTTTGTTGTTGTGTTGTGTATTATTTTTATTTTTGTTTTTTTTTGCATTAAGTGCATTTTACTAGACAAGTAATAAAGTCAGGGCAGTATAACTTGAAATAGAAAAATCCAAGCGCGATGGACTCAGATTGGGCGGCTCCTTGGTCAGCGTCTGTTCTTCATATTAGAAGCGGCTGTTTTAAATACCTGGCAGTAGGTTTAAAATGCTAGAGGAAGGAAACCTGACAAAAAACCAATATGGCACAGAATAATGAAGAAAATACTACGGTGCAGGGATTCGGATCCCCAGTATCGGCGATTTGTAGGAGTGTGGAAGCGGGCTCCCAGTCGTCGACATCATACGACCGCATTAATTCGACCAAGTCAAATAATGTAAATCCATTTGAACGTAGCTCCAAATTATCGAGATCACCAACATCGTCAATAAGTAGCCACGATAAAGGAAACGAAGAACTTCGTAAGCCATCAGACCAAATACCAAATATGATATCTCAACCTAGTGTGGATCGCATAGAAAGCGTGAGCCAAGAAAATCTCTACGATGTCGCTAGAGAAAACGCTGGTTTAAAAAAATCACTAGAAAACTAAATGCAACTCAATGGTCAACTCTTTAAAGAGGTTCAACAGCTTAAAGAAGAAATTGCTGTAATTAAAAGTGTGAAGAAACAAGTAAATGAAACCCAAAATGCTATAGTCGTCTATGACACAGATGGCGATACCAATTCATCGCCATATGAAACGAGTTTTATACGCAAACAAATTGTTAAAACTAAACGCCAAAATAAAAAAAGGAAAGCAGAATCCTCGCCTGAGGTGGAACAATCAATATAAGGTGTAAGAAAACCACCAATAAACCAATCTGGTCAGCCACGCAAGGACTTAGTTAATCTACAGAAGAATGTACAACTTCAAACAGCTAGAACAACTAACGTGTCTCAACAAAGAAAAGCAGAGTTAAATGAACCAATGAAGAAAGAGACACCACCTCCACCCATTAATATTCTTAATGTTAGTGAGTACGAAACAATTAAACAAATAGTCAAAATAGTTCCAAACGACAAATATAAGGTCACTGCACTGAATAATAATGTTTGGAAAGTGAATGCAGTTGATCCAGAAACCTACAGAATGTTAGCAAAGGCAATTAGTGCTTAAAACATTGAATGGTTTACGTATGAAAACAAAGCAGAGCAACAAATCAAAGTTATGGCCAGAGGACTACATCATACATTCCCAACTGATGAAATAATTGAGGAACTTAGTCAGAAAGGATTCAAAATCATAAATGCTGTAAACATTCTGAAGAGAAAGGTTACTAAAAACTCAAACGATGAAAGAGTAACAACCAAAATCGGCCTACCCCTATTCATGCTAACATTTAACAACACCGAGAGCATTGATAAGATATATGGAATCAAAGCAATCTTGAACATGAAAGTCAAAATTGAGACATTAAAAAAGAACAGCAGTAGAATTCCACAATGCCACAACTGTCAGGCATATAACCATTCTCGAAAATACTGCAAAAGGGAGCCTAGATGTGTAAAGTGCGCTGGGAAACATCCATCAAAAGAATGCAACAAAAGTAGAAGCGAACAAGCGAAATGTATACACTGTGGGAATCACCACCCAGCAAATTACAGAGGCTGTGAAGTTGCCAAACAGCTGCAAAGAATGAGAAATAGTAAAAAAATCCAACAGAGAACATCAGAACTCTTAGTTCTCAACCTAGGACGCCATCCTATCCAAACCAAATCCCTCTTAATAGCGCGAAAGTTAGAGAAGGCACGACATATGCCCAAATGGCTGGCCAAAAAGAAAATGTCAAGAAAGCACCCAGTCAGGAAAATCATGTCCCGCAAGAAATACTGCAGCAGTTAACCACTATAAATTCTCATCTGGCGACGCAAGATCAACGACTAGAATCTATGAGTGAGCTACTAAAACAACAAGAAAAAAGACTAGAAACACTAGAAAATACATCGATGAACCAAAATAAAAAAATAACAGACGCGACAGGTAAAACTAGAGAAATCATTGACTACCTTAATTCTAATCCATTCAAATTAAACAAGAAAACATAATGACACACTATTTAAGAATTGCTACCTGGAATGCAAATGGTCTTGCGCACACATTTCAAAATTAGAAGTATTTTTAAACACAAAACAAATTGATATATTCCTAATCTAAGAAAGTCAC
Organism: Tipula lateralis; assembly: GCA_963932295.1. Taxonomy (NCBI): domain Eukaryota; kingdom Metazoa; phylum Arthropoda; class Insecta; order Diptera; family Tipulidae; genus Tipula; species Tipula lateralis. The sequence goes on from OZ010737.1 coordinate 56,193,156, forward strand.
TCTACTAGAATCTCGTATTTCAAAATTCGTGGATACCAGTGCTATCAAGCTCTTCATCCAGCAGAAAGAGCTAGAGGCAGAACAGCAATCTTCATCAAGGAAAATATTAAACATCAAGAAGAACTTAAAAAAGAGGAAGAAGCTATGCAAGTAGCAACTGTTTCTATTGAAACTAAAAACTACAAGAGCTACACTATATCAGCAATCTACTGCCCACCCAGATATAACCCAAAAAAGGAAGACTACATCAAACTTTTTAAATCGCTTGGTAAAAATTTCATTATTGGAGGCGATTTTAATGCAAAAAATATATTTTGGGGATCAAATCGAACTACTCCCAAAAGGAAGAGAGCTATTTGAAGCAGGCAGAATATTAAAATGTGAGTTCCACTCCAGTAGAAAGCCAACCTACTGGCCTACAGACGTAAATAAAATTCCTGATCTTCTAGACTTCTATATATCCAGAGGTATCTCCGAAAATTACCTAGTAGTTGAAAATGAAGAAGGACTATCATCGGATCACTCTCCAGTCTTAATGAGAATAAGTTCCACGGCAATAAGGAAAGCAAGCCCTCCAAGACTAACAAATAACAAAACAAACTGGGAATACTTTCGCCAGCTAGTCGAAGAAAGCGTCAATCTACAGGTGCCGATCTCGAACGATCATATGATAGAAGAAGAGCTGGAAAATCTCATTGAAAGTATACAGAAAGCGGCATGAGAAAGTACTCCCATCCAGCATGAAATAATACAGAAAAGTATAAGCTACCCAGTTGAAGTGAGAGACGTCGTTAACGAAAAAAGACGAGCTCGCAAGACTTGGCAGAGAACTAGAGCTCCTGAAGATAAAACAATCCTAAATAATCTGTGTAACAAACTTAAACTGCTTATAAAAGAGATCAAGAATGAGTCAGTAGCTTGCTTTCTAAGTAACCTGACAGGTAAATCTGACACGGACTATTCATTGTGGAAGGCCACTAAAAGTCTAAAAAGACCTAAACTGCAAGTGCCACCCATAAAAAGAACTGATGGAACCTGGGCTCGCAGCGATAAACAAAAAGCTGATCTTTTTGCCGAACACCTAGAAATTACCTTCAAACCACCAGCTGGGCAGGTAGAGAATGAATATTTAACACCGGTCAACAAAATAGACGAGGTACCTCTCCTACCAGTCACTGTGAAAGAAATCAAAGAAGAAGTAAAAAATCTTAAAGATAAAAAGGCTCCTGGTTACGACCTGATAACAGCAAAAATAATCAAAGCACTACCAGAAAAAGCACTACGGAAGCTACAGCACATAATCAATGCTGTCTTTAGACAAAGTTATGTTCCGAGACAGTGGAAAGTAGCAGAAATAATAATGATTGCTAAGCCTAATAAACCGTTAAATGACAAAACATCATACAGGCCAATCTCTTTATTAACAACCACATCAAAAATTTTCGAAAGATTGTTTCTGAAGAGACTCAAGCCAATTATAGAGACTAGGAAACTTATACCACCACATCAGTTTGGGTTTCGAGAAGGCCACTCAACAATAGAACAGGTACATAGAATCACTGATACGATTGAAGAGGCGTTGGAAGAGAAGAAGGTATGTTCAGCAGTATTCCTAGACGTAGCCCAAGCATTTGATAAGGTTTGGCACCATGGTCTGGAATTTAAGCTTCAACGAGATCTACCAAAACAACATTTTGAATTGCTTAAGTCATACATAAATGACCGTTATTTTCGAGTGAGACAAGAAGAAGAGTACTCAAAACTAAAGAAAATATTGGCAGGAGTCCCACAAGGTAGTGTGCTTGGCCCTGTGTTATACCTTCTGTATACAAATGATTTACCAAATATAGCAGAAGCCAGAATAGGGACTTTTGCTGATGACACTGCAATTATGACTACTGATATAAGTATTTTCGAGTCAACACGGAAACTACAAAATGCTGTTAATACAGTAAACACTTGGACAGAAACTTGGAGAATAATGCTAAACGAATCAAAATCAACACACATCAACTTCACCAACAAGAAAGTAGCATACATCCCGATTAGACTGAATTTTCAACAAATTCCTTACTCAGACAATGCGAAATACCTTGGCATGACACTAGACACTAAGCTTAGGTGGAAAGCACATGTTAAAAAGAAAAGACAAGAATTGAATTTTAAATTCAGAAAAATGCAGTGGCTTATTGGAAGAAACTCTGAGCTGACAACGCAAAACAAACTACTATTATATAAACAAATCCTTAAACCTATCTGGACATACGGCATTCAACTTTGGGGATGTGCAAAGAAAACTACAGTTAAGATCATACAAACATTTCAAAATAAAGTACTACGTAGCATTGTCAATGCTCCATGGTATATTAGAAATGAAAACCTCCATTGAGACCTTAACATGGAATACGTCAGTGATGAAATAATTAAGCTTGCAAGGAGTCATGTACTGCGACTGCAGCAACATGACAACGAGGAGCTGCGGAACCAAAGCGCCTAAAAAGAACAAAGCCTTTAGAATTAGTGGTTCCCTGAACTACTGAAATCAAAGGACTGGACGAAATGGGATGAACCGATTTTTCTCATCCCATAAGATGCTACACTGCTTAAAAATACAAAACATTTACTAGATAATCACTGAGATTAGTTGTAATATTATACAGAAATATAGATTTCTTAAACAAAAAAAAACAAAAAAATCTCTTTAGCGATTGCAGTGCCTCTGGTGGTGAGTAGAAAAAATATTTTTTCTGCTGGATTTTGTTCTGCTATCTTATACAGCATTCAGTAATGCCCTTTTGAAAAAATGTTAAAAATAATTCATTTTCTCTTTAATATTATTTAAGGCCAAATTATTCTTCATAACTGTCTTGTATAACTGGATCATAATTGGGTTCCTGGTTGGTTGGTAAGCTCTTCTAAAAATTCGTATTCAGTAACAGTAATGTTTAGGAGGTCCTTCTTTTTTTTGTGATTCATTGGTAAAAATAGGCCAACATAACCGAATTAATTCCACGTTGCGAAATTTTGAAAACTTTTAAGGGTTCCTCGAGATCGAGCGAGTTTTTAAATTTAATTAAACCGAATTTTTTTTCAAACCTCATCTATTGACCTTCTATGTCAACCGTCCGCCAGTTGAATATAGTTTTAGAAAATTTATTAAAAAGAATCTTGTTTCATATCAATAACATGGAAAGTGTTTTTGGTACGAACACTTCGCACAAAGTTATATCAATCTCTGGGGTGGTGTATTTTCATGGTGGTTTTCTTCATGGTGGTTTTCTTCCACCATGAATAACGCAAACATGGATGCCACAAAACTATTTTTATTCTGGCCGGGACAAGAATCATTATAAAATACAATGTGTGATATTTGCTGGGGAGTAGAGTTCAAAAACGAAAACAAACATGATGCAAGGTGGAAATGATCCACCACGCTTTGCAGTGGTTTCATCACAAACAAAACAATTTAGTTTGTTTGAAATACACTCCTGTAGCGTAAGGTTATACGTCCATAATTGTCTCTTGTAGAACGATAGCGATGTTTTTAAGTAGGGCGAATCATTTTCGATGCATCACTTTTCGCCAATGATTCTGCTCGTTTAAAAGTTTCTCTATTTCGTTATGGAAGCATATTTCGAAAGTGAAACTGATTTACTCTGTATACAGTGGCACTCGGTTTATAGTGTGTACATAAGCGATAATTTTTAGTAACTATTAAGATATTTTTTAACAGAATTTCGTCGGGTGTAGTGACTCTTGTATGCCGGAAACTGAGATATATGATTTTTGACCTCATTTACAATTTCATCAGCACACTTACGGTTATTTTCATGCTTCCCACGCTTATCAGTTTGTATTAGTGCTCCATCCATAAAAAGCTTATTTGTGATAGTCCTTATCAATTTCGTTTTTCTCCTAATGTAGCAATTAAGCATGATTTACAAATGCTAACAGCAAATAAACCCAGTAACGAACGCAACGCTTTTGTTACAGTCAGTCAGTTCCCAATACTCATTAAATAATTTTTACTGTTGTTGCTGGTTAATGCTGGATTGACATTTATTGCCGCAAGGACCTAATTGAATAAAGTGACTTCTTTTCCACTTTCGTTAATAAAGGCTTTGCCAACATGCCTGTTGAATTTTTTGACTTTTCGTCTGTTTGTGGTCTTTTCGATTGGAACGGCTTCGACAGAACTCAAAATGCTTTCTAACTGAATCGCCATGGCTTCTAATTGTGAGTCTGTGCTCTCCGATATGTTACCAAGATTATATTCGGGTTTCAAAATCAGAATTGTAACCGTCCCCATCGTACTCCATTTCAAAAGGGTTAACTTCCTTTAAAACAGTATCATTTTGCATAACTTTCATATCCAAAAAAGCAGGGATGCTTTCGTTTTGGACGACTTTATGAAAAAGCTAATCAATAAGCACCCGGTTATAAAAAAAGGACAAGCATGTGCAATCGCGTACAGTGGAAGTAACAACCTCTAATTGGAAATCACTTTATAACCGAACCGACCCATATTCTACCTCACGTTGATTTGGAAAATATTAAAGTCGTTGGCAGATACGATCGAAACGTTCTAATTTATATATTACATATTTAACAGTTAAATTACCACATATTTAAAGTAAATACTCGTTCTTTACATAATATATAAAATGTTGTTTATCGATTTAATTTAAATCTGTTAAGTTTTTAATTTTTCGAACCACCCCAAAAACACCAACCGAAAGCTAAAAAAAAAACACTCGAGTTGCCATTTGTGTTTGCGATGTTCAAATATTGTTGGCGTTATCGCAATTTACAAAGTTTTTGATCTGTACATGATTTAAATCATATAAAATGGCCTTATGTCTGCTTTTATATATATGTATACGCGTATGAACTACCACCACCCATTAATTTATCCCGGCCGTGTTCGGTGTGTTGTTGTATGGCGTTAAAACAAAAATATTTTATTTCATAAATTTAATCCTCAAAATTATATGAAATAACCGAAAATTTCCATCCAAAATGGAAAATGGTGAAAATATTTTAACCGTTTTATCAAATAATAACAATTTCACGTTTTTGTGTTATTGCTGTTGTTGTGTTTGTGTTTATATTTTATTGCCTAAAGCTTATCACACTTAGAAATTTATAAACATAAAAGTCATTAACGTGACCCTTTTTTACGTTTGATAGGATGCCGGGATGTACATATACCCATATATACATAGGATACATGGATTTTTTTTCCATTTTGATGATTTGTGTTTATTGTCGTTGCTCGAATGTCATTTTATTTCATTTTGGTCGTTTAATTATTTGCGTGATATTACTGTACATATAACCTTATTATACCTTGCACGATTGTCGAATTACAATTGAGTACCAAGCTCGCACCAATTATCTTAAACCGAAATTATAAAACGCGAGTTGGTTGCTATCTCTTCAAAGTACTTTGAAGACCTAATGCCCGAAACATATGCCTCTTTTTTCCGGTTTTACAGGACATTATTGGCTTGTGCGGTGTCATCAGTTTGACTCCATCGGTTTTGATTACGAGCCAGCTATATTTATATTGTTGTAAACAATTAGAAGATTACAGATCGATCTCTACACCATCGATCCTTCGTTGCCGATAGTCACCTCTTGGCCTATCGAATGGCGGGTCTCCCTTCAAAAATCGCTGTATCATTCGATTCGGATCCGCACGCAGTACGTGACCGAGCGAGTGTACTCACCGTCCTTTGATTTCATGCACAATATCAGGAATTCGCAATAAATTTCTGATCTCGTGTTTGCAAACAATTTGTATGTGCCATCAACGTCGCATTTTGAGCCATTTATCTCACGCATGCAACAAAGATTTTTATGGACCACTGAATACGATTTTTAGAGACGTTTTGACGAACGTCAAGACACGAACGATTAAGCACTAGCTAAAGAATTTAGAAAACTATTATTTTGATGTCTTATATCTGTCTTATACCTGCTCTGATTTTGTTATATTTACAAGGCGCATAAAAATACAGCTTTTCTGTGTCATCTTCTTTCGAATGGCAGATTAATAAATAGGCGATAGACTCCTTGGTGTTTTCTACATAGTAAACTTTCTTGGTATTCTCATCTGGATTTTAAGTCTTTGACTCCTTGCCTAGCCTATTTCTCCTCTACTACAGTTACAATCTTTTATTCTCAGTCTAGTTTGATTGGCTGTCTTTCACTTGAAGTGTGCTGGGGCATCAAACGTTTTTGTCACTCTTTCCGACCATATGGCTTAATGAATATTAAAAAGTCCTGGAAATTAACACGGTTTATATCAGACTTATGCCTATCTGATTGCCACAGACAATCTAAGGTGGTTTTTTCCATCACCATTCTTTCTTTATCATATAAACAAATCACTAGCTTACTTTACTGATGGTTCTCTCTCTCTCTCTCTTTCTTTTTCTCTCTCTCTCTCTCTCTATTTGAACGCAGTGCTCATTTTAATACCTACTCTTCATCGTATTTTCGTATATTTTCGTCATCGTATATTTTTCGGTTTAGACAACGAAGTTACAACAGTCATGTAGGTTGCTCTCCAAAATAATACTGAAAGCAACTCAACTGCAGACAGTTAGGGCAAAACATGTTCTCACTTGTATATCATAGGAACTGAAAATGCTGCTCTTCTGATCTTCACGTGGTTAATAAACCATTATAATCCCTATTAAATGTTGAGGTAGTGTGGTTAACTACTCCTATTTAGCGTAAGGCGAAGTACTTAACCAGCAAATTCACCCTGAATCTAACCAAGTACTGGCTTTCTATACTGGTCATGTCTGTCTCAACAGCCACCTTTAACGTATGTGAAGTGTGTAACAAATACTTTGTTAGTGATGAAGATAGCCTACACTTTATCAGCAGCTTCAATTCCAGGCATACTCTTACACTATGTTCTCTGCCATGGCTTAAACTACTCTAATTAATGACAAATCATGCAGAACACATTTGTCCAGCAGTCCAGTCAAGTGAAATTTGTTCAGCAATCGCGACAGTCATCCGATACTGCTCGTGCCGCCCGCACTCCATGAGGGTCAATTACCATGAACAAAACCTCCAGCCACGCGTAATCAAACAATGTGAAAGCTGCGGGGGAAATCATATGCGCACAACCTGTAAACATCGAAGTTCCATTTGTGCATTCTGTGGACTCATCGGCCATCTACAGTGAGTCTGTCGTTCTTGCCCTGCCAATAGGAATCAGAACAAAAGGAACACTAAGAAGTGTACACGGTACAGAAACCATTTCAAGCAAATCTCCGTGTCGAAGGAGACGATGATTTATACAACTGTTATAATCAACAAAGTACCGTGCAAGTTTGACGTAGACTCGGGATCCAGATACACAAATATATCGGAACGGACCGTTCGTACTATTTGGTAATCTTCACCGAGTCTACAGCAATCCGCTTTACTTCTTGGTCGTATTCAAGTTGATGTCGAATATAATGGGCGATTTGTAGATAATATGCCGCTATTCGTGCCCACCGGAAATAGAAGTAACATTTTGGGCATCGACTGGTTCGATCCACTAGGAATTTCTATCCAAGGAGTGTGTTCTATTCAATCGATAAAATTCTAGGAAATAATGGAAACGTATCAACATTTATTTTCCAATGAGTTTGGAGAATTCCGTGGCCTACCCATCTCATTGAAATTGGATCCAACTATCGTACCAATTCGTATACCGCCTCGACGAGTACCACTTTGTCTTCGTGGACCAATTGAAGTGGAACTAGAAAAAATGTTAGACCAGGGAATTTTAGAGTCTGTGGAATACAGTGATTGGGCGACACCGATTGTCCCAGTGATTAAATCTGACGGATCAGTACGGATTTGCTGGGACTATAACATTTGCTATATAGGATGCCAAGAGGATCGATATTTGCAAAGCTGGATTTGGCCGGATGTAGCTTAATGGTTAAGAGAGTTTCTCATCACGCGGCGGTCTCGAGTTCGATTACCGCCGTTCACCAAATATTAACATGCAACCGGATGACATAAAAATGCGATTGTGTGTAAAAACATTCGTTGACCACCTACAATGTGCACCAATCGTTAAAATGGTTCGTAAGGTCTCAGTTGAGACGCGGTAGGGGCCGTTTACGGCCTCTAAGCCATAAATTATTTTATTTGGATTTGGCCCAATCCAGCAACTCACCGTTGACAATAACACTGCCATGGTCCAAACCATCGCAACTCACAAAGGGGATTTTAAAGTGAAGCGCCTCCAGTCTGGAATCTCAATGGCACCAGGTATTTTTCAGAGCTTTATTGAAAATTTGCTTCGAGAAATTCCAGGGTTATTCCGTATTTTGATGACGTTATTATCATCGCTTCTTCTGCTGATGAACTACACCAAAGATTGAGCCAAATCTTTCTACGTTTTGATGAAGCGGGAATTCGTCTTCGAAAGGATAAATGTGTGATTGGACGCGATGCTGTCGTTTTCCTGGGATATCCCGATTCGACTCCAATGGTCTTCGTCCTACCGAAGACAAGGTTAAAGATATCCGAAATTCACCGCCACCAACAAATAAAACCCAACTTCAAGCTTTTTTGGGCCTGTTGAATTTCTACCACGTATTCGCAGAGCCGCTGCATCAACTTCTTCATAACAATATCAAGTGGTCGTGGTCCACTGCTCAACAAAGAAGTTTTGACGACCTTAAAGCTGATCTTCCATCCAATAATATTCTCATACCATATTATGATGAGAGACTGCCATTGCTGTTAAAATGTGATGCTTCCCCATAAGGCATAGGGGTAGTATTGTCACATAACGTGGGTTATAAGGACCGAGTTTCATAGCCCAAATATTGTAATCTAGATTTGAAGTAGGAAACATTTGGCATTCGTATTTTCGATATAGATTGTATCTTGAAATGACCAACTGGAGTTTCTAATCGATCAGATTCCTTAATTATATCCCGTTCGGCGATACTATTATCATTAAGGTTGATGATGCACCCAATATGCCGAGTTGAACTTATATATGCTCTAAGCAATTACATACGCCACCACAGAGTTCAGATATAAATCCAATTGAACATCTCTGGGTTGAACTCAAAATGGGAATTAAAAATCGTCTTGTTAAAAATGAAAAAGATCACGCCGAAATTTTGAAGGATGAATGAATCCGAATTCAGTCACCAAAAATCAAAAAATTAGTTGAATCTTGAAGGAAGTTGTTTAACACATCTAAACAGTTCAAAACCCATAAAAGCTGCATCTGTCAAACGTTCAATCGATAATAATCGAGAAATAGATCGAGAAGTAGATTCGGCAATCAAGCATAGGTGCTCATTAAGCGATAAAGTAAATTCACACATTGAAACAGTTGCTAACAGTTACTTTTTCCAGCGAAATGTAAGCTCTAGATAGTTGTACCTCATCTCTGACTGTCTGAGCCTTAGAATACCAGTCAATCGTTACTGTTCACACATACTTTACACAGCACAGGTTTCCTAAAGTCAGTAGACAAACCCACAAGATGTTTATAAATTTTCACAAACATAATTATAAACAGTTGAGTACTTCTATAACTACTTAGCTTGCTAAGAGCGAGTTACAATACTCCTTTTCAGCAACAACTTGATCAATTATTTGTTTAACCGCCTAGGTGGCTCAGTGGTTAAAGCTGTGGCAGTTGGAGCGGGAGATACTGGGTTCGAATCCCGATAGGGGCGGTTGCAAAAGGAATTTTTTACCAACTGATTACGATATTGGAGTGCAAAACTAATGGGCCGACCAATCTTCCATGTCAGTACTATAGGTTGGCATGGAGCTATGCAATGCGTAGATAGTTCTACGAAAATTGTACCTCGATTTAGCCATGGACAGATTGCATAATATAAAGAATAAAAATAAAAAAATGAATTATTGTAAACTTCGATTATTCTTGTCTCGAGAAGTAAACCCAACAATAGTTGGTTAATTATTGTAACGACTCTTTACGGTTTGTATCTGAATTATTGACACCTCAGACGATGATCAAAACTAAAACGAGTCGAGTTTAGTCAAACTTCTTACTTTCTTTATTTCACTCAATAAATTGATTAGTGAAAGATTAGCCGCAAACTTGGACGCCTCCGTTGTGAAGATTTAGTACTGCATTTATACAACACAAATGGGATTCTCGATATTTCCATTCTTTTCGCAACAGTTAATGTAGTGATGCATACATTTTGGTGTAGTATGCTTGATGCGTCACTGAAGTAGTGTCTACATAACTGGTTTCTTTTCACTCGCTGTATTCTCATGATTTCAATTCGCTCGTTGTAAAGTATTATCTCTTTCCTCATTTGAATATCAATTTTCAAGCTGAAATCGACTATCAATATACCACTTAAAGCGTTGATTAGATGACCTTCGGGGGTTGGATTTAAACCAGTGTCTATTTTGACCGCTACTTCATATAACGAGAGTATACTACTTGCCTATTACCTTGTAAAAAGATATGTAGTGAGAGAATTCGCTCCAAATAATAAATCTTAAGAAAACCGGGATAAAAGGAGATTACCGAAAAAGATCAGCGAAACGCTTGTAAGTGGTGACGTGCCCACTGATCCTTGAGGTTTCATTATGCTGGGCCCAACAAAACAATTCAACGATTGAATATTAACTATATGATTCTTATAATACTCTTTTGCTGTCATGAGATTCAAATAACCAATTTGGAATTATATTCGTACATCTTTAAAATGGAAAATACAAAGAAAAACTAGAGCCTCGTCGACTACCTCGCAAGAAACATTCCCGAACAGTCGTAAAATTGAAGCTTTGAGGAACTTTGGTGTTAATTTCGCCGTATAGAAATCCGTAGCTTTGCTTTGTGTGAAATTCCTGACAAGTGACAAAGGCTTATTTGTCCCATGTTGAATTTTGGTGGTCGACTTCTCAAATTATAGGGAGTATGCGATTTTATTTGAGCTTTAATTAAATTTTCTTGAACTTCTTTAGAAATTATTTGTAATTCTTCTGCCTTATCTTCAGGTTGCATATAATTTCCTGTGGTTATAAAAATATTTCGAATCAAATCATACACTGATCATGAATGATAAGATGCTGTCCGAAGAAAAAACTAATATAACCATATAAGAATTCGCTCAAGGAAACTTGAACAGAGAGTTTGTCTATTTAGGAATTGCGGTACGGTCTACTTGAGCTCAGGGTAAGGGAGTGGGATTTACAAAAGTATCAATAGACCTAGTTGAGACCGCGGAAGGAAAAAAAAATCGGGAAAGGAACCATCCCCATTACATAAATTCCACTTATTTATATATATATATATATATATATATATATATATATATATATATATATATATATATATATATATATATGTATACATATATATATATATATATATATATATATATATATATATATATATATATATATATATATATATATATATATATATATATATATATATATATATATATATATATATATATATATATATATTTATATATTTAGGATTCTTTATCATTACTTATTATTAATTTGTTCTAAGATTGTTGGGTATTATTCAAAATTATTATTTATTATTATAAATGATTATTATTATTGTCTTATAAATAAAAAAGACGAGTAATAACTATAAAAAAATAATTTTAAAAAGACAAGCTCGCAAGACTTGACAGAGAACTAGAGCTCCTGAAGTAAAACAATCCTAGACAATCTGTGCAACAAACTTAAACTGCTTATAAAAGAGATCAAGAATGAGTCAGTAGCCAGCTTTCTAAGTAACCTGACAGGTAAATCTGACACGGACTATTCGTTGTGGAACGCCACTAAAACTCTTAAAAGACCTAAACTGCTACATAAAAAAAGTTGATGGAACCTGGGCTCGCAGCGATAAACAAAAAGCTGATCTGTTTGCCGAACACCTGGAAATTACCTTCAAACCACCAACTGGGCAGGTAGAGAATGAATACTTAACACTGGTCAATAAAATAGACGAGGTATTTCTCCTACCAGTCACTGTGAAAGAAATCAAACAAGATGTAAAAAAGTACTGCCAGAAAAAGCACTACGGAAGCTACAGCACATAATCAATGCTGTCTTTAGACAAAGTTATGTTCCGAGACAGTGAAAAGTAGCAGAAATAATAATGATTGCTAAGCCTAATAAACCGTTAAATGGCAAAACATCATACAGGCCAATCTCTTTATTAACAACCATATTAAGAGTTTTCGAAAGATTGTTTCTGAAGAGACTTAAGCCAATTATAGAGACTAGAAAGCTTATACCACCACATCAATTTGGGTTTCGAGAAGGCCAATCAACAATAGAAAAGGTACATAGAATCACTGATACGATTGAAGAGACATTGGAAGAGAAAAAGGTAAGTTCAGCAGTATTCTTAAACGTAGCCCAAGCATTTGATAAGGTTTGGCACAATGGTCTGGAATTTAAGCTTCAACGAGATCTACCAAAACAATATTTTGAATTGCTTAAGTCATACATAAATGACGGTTATTTTCGAGTGAGACAAGAAGATGAGTGCTCAAAACTAAAGAAAATATTGGCAGGAGTCCCACAAGATAGTGTGCTTGGCCGTGTGTTATACAAATAATTTACCAAATATAGCAGAAGTCTGAATAGGGACCTTTGCTGATGACACTGCAATTATGACCACTGATACTTGAATTTTTGAGTCAACACGGAAACTACAAAATGCTGTTAATACAGTGAACACTTGGAAAAAACTTGGAGAATAATTCTAAACGAATCAAAATCAACACACATCAACTTCACCAACAAGAAAGTAGAATACATCTCGATTAGACTGAATTCTCCACAAATTCTTTACTCTGACAATGCGAAGACACTAAGCTCAGGTGGAAAGCGCATGTTAAAAAGAAAAGGCAAGAATTAAATTTTAAATTCAGAAAAATGCAGCTTATTGGAAGAAACTCTGAGCTGTTAACGCAAAACAAACTACTATTATATAAACGAATCATTATACCTATCTGGACATACGGCATTCAACTTTGGGGCTGTGCAAGGAAACCTACAGTTAAAATCATACAAACATTTAAGTTAGGAGGAGTCATGTACTGCGACTGCAGCAACATGACAACGAGGAGCTGCGGAACCTACTGGATCACACCAATGGCCCAAAGCGCCTAAAAAACAATGCCTTTAGAATTAGTGGTTCCCTGAACTACTGAAATCAAAGGACTGAACGAAATGGGACGAACCGATTTTTCTCATCCCATAAGATGCTACACTGCTTAAAAATACAAAACATTTACTAGATAATCACTGAGATTAGTTGTAATATTATCTAGAAATACAGATTTCTTAAACAAATATACATATATATATATATATATATATACATACATATATATATATATATATATATATATATATATATATATATATATATATATATATATATATATATATATATATATAAAATATATATATATATATATATATATATATATATATATATATATATATATATATATATATATATATATATATATATAGATTTAGGATTATATTATCATTTAAAATCATCTCTCTTAATCTAAGTTATTATTATCTTATGATGTATCTTGAATTACTTTCATGTGCGTTAATGTTCACATTTAATCTTATCGTTCTTCCCAAAACGTTTCGGTTTTTTTTCCAGGATGTACTTTTTACGCTCGCTCCAAAAAAACTTTCTTTTTCTTCTTCCTCTCACGGTGATGGTTTCGCTCCAAACTGCCGAAAATTTCTTGTTCTCTTCTGATTGGTTTCTCGAATGTTTAGCCCTAATTCTAAGCTTTAAAATCGTGTGTAAACGACTACATGATATTCGATTACATAACATAGTGATTTGGTTCGAATCTTCGATACAGTATCGGTTCGACATTAAAGATAATGTTGAACCACAGAGAGCAGCAACTATAATTTAGTTCAATAAAAAAATTAACATCTATTACAAAAAATTTTGAAAGATAAATCCTCAAATGAAATTACCATAAATTGACCAAAATAAAAAAAATTACAAGAGAGTTGCAATTCAAAGATAAGCATAATTGTATAAATAATTATTAGTTACCGCCCAAGTGGCGTAGTGGCCAAAGCTGCGTCAAACAGTGTGGTTCAAATTAAGATATAAATAAAACAAAAAATTAAAAATTAAAGAAAATTATTTAATTGAATTATAATTATTTACTTAAAAATTTATATATAAAAAAGCGTTAAATAACAACAAGTGGATAGTGCGTGTAATAGCGGAAGTTTGGCATTTATGCCAACTTTGAAAGTTAACAAGACAATATTGTCCACTTTCAAAAGAAAAACCATGAGTGCAATACAAGACTGTGAAAACAGTATTAAGAAAGAAAACAAAACCTATTCTAATAACTAGTGAGCAAAGAAATAGAGATTAATAGGATGAAGAGATTAAAAGCCGAAAACGAAAAATTAAAAATGCGGCTTAATAATATTGAAAAATGTGGTCAACTAATAACAATAGCAGTTTTGTGAATGAAAATAGATTCAGACGGCTGATGGTCAATGAAATTATAGATGATGTAGAAACAACGGTAAACCAAAAGATTACAAACGAGTCTACACAAGGTATAACAACTATAACAGCTGATCACAATTTTGAAAAAGTTAAAAAAAATTAAAGCAAACAATACATATAGAACAATTGGACCACAAAACTTACCGACCAATGCAAATAAAAATGAAAATAACGCAATGAATGACAACAACAGCAATAACAAATCAAAAAATTTAAGCCACCACCATTCCATATTCATCACCAAAAAATTTCTGAAAGCCTCACATTAATAAAAGGAATGGGAATAAATAATATCGAAATTAAAAGAGTCAGCATGAACAAACACTCCATTATCACCGAAAACATGACCGAATACTATAAAATCAAAGAAACACTGAATGAAGTCAAGACAAGATACTTCTCGTATACACCTAAAGATGAGAAATCAAAAACACTCATATTTAAGGGACTATCAGAAGACGAAAACCTAGATGAACTAAAGACAGAACTGGAACAACAAGGAGATATAGAAGTGAAACACATCTCACAATTGAAAACAAAATGTTCTACAGAAACCCAACGAAAGCTGCCGTTGTACTTAATACAATTCAAGCCGCAAACCACAATGAATAATATAATAAAAATCAAAACCATCAACTACCAAAGAATATCATGGGAACAACTAAAGCAAATTAGGGAGATTATCCAATGCAAAATAATAAACATAAAAGTAAAATAATCACAGCCCTTAAAAGATATAAACGTCTTGGTTATAATAATGTTCAACAAATCAATCTTTTAAAAGCACAAATTCAAAGAACGAATGAACTCATAGGAGAAAATATAAGAATAGAGTACAATAAATATTGGAAAAACAAACTGGAGAGTATCAAATCGGGACCTAAAATGTTCAAAAACATGAAACAAATCACAAGACAAAAATCGGACACCAAAATAAAACAACTAGAAATTGAAGAATCCGAGGCAATAAAAATGAATACACTAAATATCGACTGGACCAAAATACCAAAGACAGCAACAAAATACTCATGCATTTGTGAACACACAAATCTCAATATATTAGGTCACTTATTAAAATACAGCAACACAAAAAAATCATATGGAATAGACAACATTCCAAACATAATCCTTAAGCATCTACCAGAACCACTAGTTATTGAACTATGCGTTTTGTTCAACAACCTGCTAAATAATAATTTTTTTCCTAATTGCTGGAAGATGGCAAAAATTTATCCAGTGCTAAAAAAAAACAAAAGCCTATGAACGCGGAAAATTACAGACCAATCAGTCTGCTATCGAACATCGGTAAACTGTATGAAGTAATTATCTACAATAAAATACTACAACACACCAAGAAAAATAACATAAAAACCGACAACCAATTTGGTTTCAAATATCAACATTCAACTATCCATGCTAATACAAAACTCACAGCAGATGTATGTCGCAATCTAAATTCAAAACTAAGCACTGGGGCAATCCTGATAGACATGCAGAAGGCATTTGAGTCGGTATGGCTAGATGGCTTGGTATTCAAACTAAAAAAATATCAGTTTAATTACAAAATTATACAAATAATCTGGGAAATGATATATAATCGAACATTTGTTACAACTGACGGAGAAAATAAATCAAACATAACATTTAATATACACAATGGTTTAAAATAAGGATCCATTATAGCTTCGTTACTATTCAGCATTTACATTAACGATCTACTTGTGAACCAACAACGAAATTCAGAGCATATTCAAACAATAGCATATGCAGATGATATAATTATGTACGGTGCCAATTCGAAAATAGCAGTCATGTAATCCAATTTACAAATGCAACAAACTTTTTAATAAATTATTTAAATACCTGGAAAATAAAATTAATAGTAGCAAATGTGAATCCATTTTATTCCGTAAACCGTATCAAAAGGCAAGTCAAGACACGCAAAAAAATGGAAACACTTTAAAATCAAAATTAACAACATCATCATAGAACAAAATCCTATAGTAAACTATTTGGGTGTGAATATAGATCGTCTGTGCTACTTCAACGAACATATTAACATACAACTGGAAAAAGCCAGAAGAGCTTTTTTTAATTATAAAAGAATTTTCTTCTCGAAATATATAAACACAAAAGTTAAAACAAGCTGCTACCTAACATTAGTGAGACCTATCATTACATATGGATGCCCAATATGGTTTAATGTATGTCCAGCATACATGGAAAGAATTAGAGTGCAGGAGAGAAAATACATTCGGCACTGTAAAAATGCATTTAGGAAACTAGGAAATTCAAATCGACACTACATTTCGAAGAAAACACAATACGAAAAATTTAAACCAGATCGAATCGACATACATATTATAATCAAAACAATAAGTAACCATATAGTAAGAACTACAAATAATACTACTCACTTATATATGGACCATATTACACCGAAGACACAACCATTGAAAAAAACATAGGAATTAACCAAATACCAGGGCCAGAAGCATTCATTTGGTTAGACAGAAAAGGTTACATACAAAACGCAAATCAAGTAATCACATCAATAGGATACCGAACGAAAAAGGTTTCGATCAAGAAAAATTTGAAAATCCAGACATACATATGAGATTCAACACAAGCTTTAAAAAGATGGAGGAAAATCGATATACCAGAGAGAAAAATAAGTACTGGTGTTTAGACCATGTATAACTGTAAAACGAAATTTTAGAATAGGTTAAGGAATTTTAAAACAAATTTTTGGCAGTTTTTGTTTACAATTATTTTTATGCCAACATATCATTAAAAGTAATTAAATTAAGATAATTTTCAAGTTTCAGAAACTTAAAAACAAGAATAAAACCAAATAATCACAGTTGGAGCGGGAGGTACCGGGTTCAAATCCCGATAGGGACAGGATGCAAAAGGGATTTTTCACCATACGATTACGATCGGTGGTGTGAATGAACACATTTATGCAGAATTCATGGGCCAACCCATCTTCCATGTCAGTACTATAGGCTGTCAAGGAGCTATGCAATGTGCAGATGGGTGTAGATAAATCGGACCTATAGCCGTACGTCCTCGATTTGGCTGTAATAGCGTAAGGTAAGGACGTAAATAAGCGAACCGCGAAAGAGTTGGAAGTGCCTCGAGCCCCAAAAACAGATTGTAGAGATAAAAAAAAATTATTAGTTAGTTTGCTTATTAATTTTGTT
Source organism: Tipula lateralis (assembly GCA_963932295.1). Lineage (NCBI taxonomy): Eukaryota > Metazoa > Arthropoda > Insecta > Diptera > Tipulidae > Tipula > Tipula lateralis. The sequence goes on from OZ010737.1 coordinate 56,210,940, forward strand.
TATTTCCAATTTATCTTTCACATGAATATGGAAGACAATGAATATAGGTAACGAGATTTCGCTTGTTGTTTCTTTCCTCCTTTTATCCCGGTTTCCTTAAGTTTTAATATCGCGAGCGAATTCTCTCTCACAGTAAATTCATAATTAGGTTGCTGAGGAATATATGCGACGGTGGTTTAAGCCGTTAAGAACGAGCTGTTGTCTTAATCGACCACACAGAGCTGGCTCATTATCAAACCAGATTATTATTTGCTTTTGTTATTTCCACCTTTAAAATTGTAAGACTAAATTGTGGATTGAGATCTCAAATTTATGGTTCAACAGAACATGTTTTTATGTGTAGTTTTGAGAAACATGAATTTGAGGTTTCCTTGTATACAAGCTACGAAAAATGTGGCAAAACCCTAATTTTTGGCAAAAGTGTTTTTTTTTACAAAATGTGGGTAGGTACCTAATTTTTTGGTTGTTTTGTTTCTTATCAATCCAACATAACATATATGTTCGTAATGTGCGGTTCCACCCAAATTGATTATTTATTAAAGCTTGACTATGTATGTATAGATACACATGTAGAGATAGTTACCGTTTAATTTAATTAGAAACTTCGTATTGATTTTCTATAAACAAATCAATATTTTTTTCAAAAGATTATTCTTGATAATCCCATTGGCTAGATCCAATTTTAGAATTTAATCCCATACCAACCATTATTATATGTATAAAACAAGGTAGAACTACATATTCATTTTTATTTGTCTACAGTTGCTATAATTGCCAATTAAGAGTATATTACCTTTGTCAATCATCAAAATTGATTTGAAGTGAAGAATTCAACCCACACAAGGAAATGTGTCCTGATCACCTCCATATTACAATCTACTGTATAGTATTTCGGCTATGTGTGCTGCTTAAGTGTTGTAACAGCACACTAATAATCAATATTGTATCTCAATTTTTATGCAAAATTTAAGAAAACCTCAACCGTATACGTATCAAAAATCCCAAAACACATCTATACGTAAAGGATAATGTAATGTCATTTTCAAAATCCATCTTGACAATATAAATGGAAACAAAACGATTTTTTTTTGGTATTCATTGTTTTATAACCTTAAAAGAATCATCTAATAAATTCTCTTACATTTATAATGATATCATCTAGGAACTCTTCTCTATATATATGTACTACAACAAAGACGTATAACGTATGTAGTTAGTTGGTTCGAACAACATTTAAGGAACATATGTGTAGGTGTGTTTTCTTGTGGCCCAACACACGACTTTTGTGAGATGTGCAGCTTTATACGTCATATTTACTTAAACCATAGAAGGTTACTCGACCTATGAAGTTTCGCCTCGGAGGAGGTTCACTACATCGATGGAATGGTGGAAAATCCTTTTAAGCTTTCCAGATTCAGGCTTTGTATTCACTTTGTATTTAAATACACCCAAAAAAATGTGGGTGCAACAGTTCGATAGACAGCTATTGTGGTATACAGAAGATTGACTTAGGTAGGTCTCTCGAAATTAAGAGGTTTCAATGAAACATTTAGGTAGGCCATAATTGAATAATTCAACGTAGTGGAGAATTGGAATTTGGCGATATTTAATCCAATTAGCCCATTCCTCAACCGTAACCACTCGGTTTGGTTTAATGCTTTTTATGATGTAACCGTATTTGGAAACTCCAATTTAAGTAGTTTCGTGAAATATTTTATTCTAACTTCTACTTATAGTATTGGGCAAGATCAGTCTTGACCAAATTGAAATGGCGAGGAAACTATGGACTTTTGCGCTCCTGGAAGGAAAAAAGGCATTTCAGACCATTTTATTTGAAACCTAAAATACTGCAATGGTTGGGATTAGAATCAATCTTGACAAAATCGAAAATGCGCAGGGAGTATGGAGTTTTGAGTTTCTGATAGGAAAGAGATAAGCTAGAATGAATTAACAAATAAACCGTAAGGACAACGCATATGTCATTCAGAACATTTTATTGGAAACCTAAAACACTGGACCCACTACGAGAAGGGAAAAGACAATTGGGTGAAGATGATAGAAAGTAACGAAGAGTTTGAAAACCTTAATTCTGGACACTATATCAATTCGAAACGAGTGGCATGTATAATAAAGACACCAGACCTCACTGAAGACCAAGTCTAAAAGATATATAACGATATTACATAATGTGCTTCACAAATGTAAGGTTTGAATTAAAATCCACTCCAAGGTCGGAAGTATATGCTCAAATCTTGTAATAATTAATAAAGTTATTAGACAGGGTAGATGATTACTGGCGTAGCCAACTAATGCTAAAATATGTAATAGCTTAGATGTAATGATTGTATTCTTAAAAAGGAACCTGTTGAATGTCTACAACGTTTCTGCTTTACTTCAGCTCAATGCTCATTAAATATATCAGATTTTTATCAAGGTGCTTTGAAGCTTAGTAAATTAAATTCTGGTGAGACTTGATATATGGTCCATAGACCGCTACTAAATAGTTAGCAACAAAAATGCAGACGAGTATTGGATCTCAATTTGCAAACTATATAATTATAGTGTTACCGAATGATGTATATCTTTCAACCAATATGGAGTAAAAAAAACTAATTTGTTGTACTGTCTTATACATAATTTACCGATGTGTTTGAAACATGCCAGATTCGGGCAAAATACCTGTCAATCTCGTTGTAGTTTAAAAATAAAAACTCTCTTCTGAAGACTGTTCTAGAAATTTGTGGCTAGGATTTTCCCCTTTCTCCCCATTTTGCTTAGTCCTGCAGCAATGTTGTTCTTATCAATTGAAGATGGAGGTTTTTGAAACCATTAATGACCAGTCGCATCAACTAATTGGTGTGATGATAACCCAGTGAATAAATTTGCAGGTAACTGCAAGCATAGCTTAACAATATTTGAAACTCAACAATAAAGTATTATGGACTAAGAACACTGCTCAATTTCATATTAGAAACTTGTGAGTTAGACACAAATCGCTGCAACCACAACTAGTTAACCGATTAAATTGAATTTTAATGTGACATTTTGAAGTCACTGCTGCTACAATGTCAGTGATTGGATTGTCAACCATCCAACATGAATAGAATATATAAAACTACATTGGAGTGGATCTTAGTGGTTTAAAAACAAAAGTTTATGAATCAGAACTTGGAGGCAGTTGCTCTCATACTGAATTGCATTTATTTATTTTTCTTCCAAAGGTCTAACACCCAAAAATCCATCCCTTAATGGTGGTGAACTTAGTTTTAAATATCGAGAATACATTGGTTCATTCTTCAAGTTGTATTTTCTATTTTAATACCATCTGCAAAGTATGTGCTTGACTCGTTAGCGAGACCAACGGGATAGATTTTGATAAACTATCTGCGTACATTTCAGAGCGATATCCTATCTTTATGTCATTGATTGATATCAATTAGATTACTCAAATTTGAGGTACTTCCTTCATAACCTGTTTTGCATTTCAAGATATACAAACTGTCTATTTGTGTATCTTGTTGAAGTGTTCATATATAACGACTAATTCGCTCATATCTCATAATGGAAACTTCAAACATCAAATAACCTGACACTGTCAGGTTCAATTATTATATTACTAAAAAATTAGGAACGCTGATGTTGTTCTTGTTGTATCATGTCCTACCGATTGATATATGATACTATTTGGAGTAATTGGCCCATCTTTTTTTTAAGCTTAGCTTCAATAGGGTGCAGGGCCGACTTTTAAACTGTCCTTGCTCCTTGTAAAAGTCTTGGATATATCCAAAGCGATTGCAACTGCTAATCCGTGGTGATCAAGGGCGAGATTCTATTTGCTTGCAACATACGTCAAGAGATCGGTTGTTCTAGCACAACTACGTTTAAGAACCGATTGCACCATCCCACTCTTTCAGGCGTTCGGGTATTTACCTTGCTTATAAGAAAGGAGGAATATTTTAGTTAATTTTTCAGCCAAGTCACTGGCAAACTCCTTGAATATTCGAACAGGAATTCAGGTTCCTGAATACAATTTGTTTCGAGATGTTGACAGGATCCATTTTTGAACCACAATACGGAATTGACGGAGACGAAACTCCACCCGGAACAACTAAGTTTGAGTTCGAAGTGAAGACTTCTGCCTGTTGACCGTTACCCATCATTGTCAGCCTCGTTAAAATGCTATAGACGCCTTGACTACTGTCTTAATTCTGGTGGTGTTTCGACAGATATTTTAACGGTTATCAGGTTGTGGTCAGAATTTCCTCTTCTACCTCTGACACGTGCTTCCATGGAATGCGGAATTGTTGTAAGACAGAGATATGACTGCTTAAAGCTCAAGAATAATCTGCGTAAGGTCATGCGAAACAGCAAGCCACTCAGTCTGACGTCCAGCACAGTTGACGTCCAGCACACCATATTTAATTCGCAGTGGAGATGTTGATTGCGAATGTCATGAGATTTGTCTGCCAAAACAACTTCGAAGAGATTCATGGTTGCTGAATCCGTTTGATTAAGGGATCTATAAAATAAAAAGTTTTACGGATGTTGGTGAAACCGAACAATCCAACAATTTTAGTCGCCTCTTATGACAAGCATTGGGTGCTGTGGTGGAAGTCTAAGCGTTCTCCCCAACCACAGAGGAAATAAAAAGATATAAGGTACAGTGGGGGTACAGTTGTACAGGGGATACATCCAGTTTGGTACATCTAAAATTAAGTGAAGAGTTTCCTTCATAGTTTAGAGGTACCCAATATTATATTTTAGATGGATCCGAGGATGATGATTTCATTAATGGTGGTACAGTATTATAACAAGCAACTCTTATGTAGAATTTAGATTTCGATTAGTTTCTATTCAACAAAATATCAACAGATGACAGATAAATGGATAATTATTTTGTACTATTACATCATTACAAGGTGTTGTGCCTTAAAATTGTTAAAAATCAACTGCTCCATAAATATGTGAATCTTGGCTCTACAATTGGTAAATTGTAGTATGAGTTGTAAATTATCCCGAAAGGTACGGTTTGAGTCTCTCGTTGTCCTCGTGCCTGCTTTTTCTTTAATTTGTTAACCAAACCTCTATTTTAAGAAAACATCCTGGCTTAAACAGAATTTTAGTCTAATTATTACACCAGTTTGGAACTACTTCTTTGTATGCTATTCAATCAGTCGCTGAGATTGGGAGAGTTTCCTCAAAAATGGAAGATAACCAGAATAACCTCCTTATTTAAAACTGGGGATAGAAGTACTGTCTGAGATCAACATCTACAAACCTTATTTAATTCACCAGCAGCACAATCAAAGCTATCGAAAGCCACAAGAAAGTTGACGTGGTGTACACAGACTTTGCCAAGGCGTTTGACTCCATTAGCCATTGTAAAGCACTAGAACGGTTATACTCATTTGGATTCTCAAACAACTATGCGACCTGGTTTAAATCTTACTTAAACAACCGCATCGAATACATCGGCATTGGTAACAGCAGGTCCAAGCTAATTCAAGCTACATCGGGTTTTCCACAAGGTTCTCATCTTGGCCCTTGAATTTTAGCATTTTCATCGACGCAATCACTGAAGTCATTCTACACTCTAAAGTTTTAATGTTTGCTAACGAAATCAAAATATACAGAACTGTCGAGAACTTAAGCGATGCCAAGTAACTTCAATAGGACATTGACAATTTAGCGATATGGTGTGAGTCAAATCTTCTTAGTTTGAACATCAATAAGTGTAAGACTTTGTCATTCCACCGGAAATTAAATCCAGTTTTAAAACATTACGAAGTAAACAATATGCCACTAAAGCGAGTATCAGAGATCAAAGACCTCGGTGTTATTTTCGTGGAAAATATGAGCAATGTGTTGGTAAATCTAATTCTATGTGGGGTTTTATTAAACGATAGACGGGAGATATTTATGACCTGGAGACAATCAAGATTCTGTATTTCGCATACGTGCGTTCGCAATTGGAATATGCTGTTACTGTTTGGTGTCCATTTTATGATACAAACATCAGTAAACTTGAGGGTATTCAGAAAAGGTTGTTCCGTCACTTAACTTGGAAAAGCGGTTGGGAGTATGATCACGAATTACCATCCCATGAAAACCTGCAGCGTTTACCACCATATCTGGATGGCTGCAACTATGGAAAATAGACGTGAACTTTTAAAGTGTTCGTTTGTTGGTAATATTTTATTAGGTCACATCTAAGGAGACGTCTAAGGAGAAATGACTTCTTGCAAGTTGACGTCCATAGAACCAACTATGGTTCTAATGAAGCGTATAACATGATGTGCAAAAGCTTTAATCAGGATACCTTAAAACGAAGATTAAAGCAACACTTTGCTTCTTTCTGATTTTAATTATAATTTTATATGTCTGACTATTAAGTCATTTTTAATGTCAAGTCGTATTTGTAGACTTATTTATAAATAAATAAAATAAAAATAAAAAAATTAGTCTGACACAATAAAATATTTCAATTCTATGATACAACTCTATCGTAGTCCTCTTTGTACGTCCTACCTTACGCCAAAGCTAAATCAGATCATTTGATCATAGAATTGATCGATGAGTTTTGTTGGAGTGCATACGATCCAAGATGTACTTCGAATGTGATTCGAATGATGCAAACCCGCTTTTGTGTACAGTTTCTACCGAAATTTGATACATCCCGCTTAAAACTGACACAGCCTAATTTGATCTGAAATACTTTCACGATCATGATACTTTCATGTGACTTTTATATATACTGAAGACAAAAGTGAAAAAATATTCATATTTTCTTTATGGATACATAGCATATATGTACGTTATGTATGTGGAAACATAGCAAAATCACAACATAAAATATACAAATTTCATGCCTTTATCTTGTAATGATCAACGTTTGATATAATCGAATGAAATTCGTTTTCCTGTTACTAAAATTTTTCCTATCTGTCGTATATAAATACATACATGGTATACCCACCATCCGTACATCGATTATATATATAGAGACTCGTATATTCACGTGGATATACCCTTCTTATGTATGTTATTATAAATATCATACCATATGACGTTAATTTCCCATTCCAATATATTTTATAAATTTTCTATATTTTCCATTTTATACTGTACCATCTTCATCTTTGTTTGTTTAACTCGAACGATATTGAAATATAAACTCTTGTGTATGGTTTTCATGTGGTTCGTGTAGGTATACAACGTGTATAGATTAAAATACCTTAAGGTGTAACAAAATATGATAAATTCTTATGGCATATATGACATAATGTAATATATGTTAGTGGAGCACAAAATGCCATCTTCAATCATTTGAAGAGTATGATGATGTTGATTTATACCTAGATGCTGTTCACACTTTTGCATCGGTTTTAAATATTGCCAAAAGTCATAACCGGAGCTATACTTGGTCATAACCGGAGCTATACCAATTATCATTCCAATTAATTTAGAATGCTTTGGTTTAATAAACATAATTTACGCACGCTTATAGTAAATCTAACAAAACGGATTACAAAAGGGAAAAGAAAAATATAAATACCTTTATAGCCAATAGGAATATAGAGGATTTTTTCGATGAAACCGAGTGCAAAATGGCCAATTAGCCAATATAGCCAATTTAACTCATAAACAAATAGAACAAGACGAGATATTGAAGTATCTCGGTCAAAAGGTGGACACGCTACCACCCACACAAAGAGAGGAAGAGAAAGCCAACCAGCCGGTTGTAGAACTCTTGCGAATCCCAGACCCTATTAGACAAGTGACAAGTGACGGCTTGGCTTAAAACAACCGAAAAGACGTTACGAATGTTTGAACCGTTAGTCTCTCCAGCAAAGCTCGTATATAATGTATTTTAGAGCTGTGAAAAACAAAATAGAGGGCAAGGCGAGGGATATTCTTTTTCTAGCCGGGGATCCGGAATCTTGCTCAAAAATAACCTAAAAAATTTGACAAAATCTCTAAAGAAAGATCTCAACGATCAGGAATATATCAAATCATTTGAAACATTAAAGAAAACGATAGCCACAGACCAAATACTTACATATCCAGACTTTGCGAAACCATTCAATTTGACTACCGACGCGGCAGATTACGCACTGGGTGCTGTTCTGTCCCAAGTTCAAAATGGAATTGAAAGACCATTTGTCTTCGCCTCGAGAACCTTGAACAAGACAGTAATTAACTATGCGACAAATAAAAAAGAAGCGCTCGCCATAATTTGGGCCGAAGATTACGATTATGACGTGGTATACAAAGAAGGAAAAGCCAATGTTGTTGCAGACGCACTAAGTAGGTTGCCCACAACGGAAGAAATTAATAGTAATGAGTTATCTGTAAACACTTCACGTGAATCGGCAGCTATCCTAATACAACAACAAACCGACAATACTGAGACGAGCACAATCCATTCAGCAAATACTTCAGACGATTATTTTATACACTTCGCCGATCAGAATCAAATAATATTTAAGCTCTCCAGTACTTTTGATACCATTATCTCAGAGGAAATATTCCCAAACTATAAAAGAATCATAATTGTTAAATAAAATTTTACAAGGGCAGATATTACGCACTACCTAAAAAATTTCCATAATGGGAAGCAAACAGCAATACTAGCCCCAGAACGATTATACGGGACAACACAAGAAAGTTTTCGAGAAAATTTTTCCCAGAATAGCCACTTCGTCTTCGTCACCAAGATGGTCGAAGATGTAACCAACGAAGATAGGCAAAGTGCTATTGTCAGTAAAGAACATGAGAGAGCACATAGAGGAATTCAAGAAGTGGAGAGACAAATAAAACGTGCTTACTTTAAAGAGCCTCATAAATGCATGCAACACATGCAATACACATAAGTACGAACGGAAACCGTACAATATAAAAGTCTCTCCTATAGGACGAAACCCTAATTGATACTACTAACGCACTAACCAAATACTTCACAATGTTTGGGATACCCAACACAATTATTTCAGATCATGAAACAAACTCTCAATCCCTCCTTTCAAACTTAAAGAGTATCTAAGAAAACTTAACGTTAAATTAGAATACGCCTCTTCGTCCGAGTCAAACGGGCAAATTGATCAATAAATTCTTTTCTAATAAATTAGATATTAAGGCTGATAAATTAGTATTGTATAACATTATAAATGAAAAATGTCAAAAAACTTAGATAATAAAATGCAACAAACAAAACCACTAAAACGAAATAGACAAAAACGTTGAGATGCCTTAGGCACAGCATGGAAATGGCTTGCTGGGAATTCAGATGCGATAGACTTTCGAATTTTACAAAAACGGCAAAGGAATTAGTAAAGAACAATAATAAACAATTCCGAATAACACACAAATCAACAAGAGGATACAAATGGTAACAGATAACGTAAACAGAGCAATGACAAATACCAACATGGTTAACAAAATAATAATCACTGAGATGGAAATGATTACGACGATCATCAATATCGACACAATCAACACGATACTGGAAGATATACACGATTACCAAGCAACAAGATTCTGTCATTAAATCAACTAATGATAAGAAAAATGGTCACTCAAGGCGTCAATATTACACTACCCGAAGAAGCATTGCAATACGTAGAACCAAAAATAGCAGCAAACAAAAAAACACTTCTGTTCATATTAGAAGTGCCAAAATTGGAAAATCAACAAAGAATACCCTCAATACCTCATAAAAACGAATCGAGAATTATTCACATCAACAAATTATAAAAACTTCGTCCTGAAACACACAGAAATCAAGCGATTCGAGGATGAGTGCATCAAACCTCTGGTGATGGGAATAAAAAGTTTATGCACCGTGACGGCGAAAACTGAAACGACCATACATTTTATCACATAAGATAAAATCTTAATAGACAACGCAAAAATGAGATTTTCTCATCGGATTATGGGCCAAACATTTTGGAATTGCACGATAATATTGAATGATAAGAAATTCCAATCGTTCGAAATAAGAAGCGAAGCACATGAAATACAAGGAACAAACAGATCATCAATATTGGATATGGTCCTTATCGCGGGAGGAGTATCTCTATCATCAATCAATATAATAATATTAGTCGTCTACATCTGCATCAACACACGTCAACCAATCGCAAAAGTAGAAATAAAAGAGCTAAACTAACCAAATTCAACGACAGTGAATGGAAATAGCCAATCGCATTTTTCGGAGTTATTAGCAAAACTTGGCATTAAAGCTAAGGACGAGGACGTCCATTCCATTCCCGCGCATATAACATATCAAGTAATGTCGATGAACAACAAGAATGTAGAATCAACAAATCTAGAAAAGACTAGGCATTACTAGGCTAGGCAGTAATGTTCGGTCCGTGTGCGCCATGCTAGAAAGAAGTGTTTGTTTAAAAATAGTTACCTCATCCAATATAAAGTTGTCTTACCCGCGTGGATTATATATGGGTGTGGGTTGTTGATGATCCTGGTATCTACACTTTCGGACTGTAATCAGTAGATATGTGTATAGTCAAGATTCACCACTATCGCCGCCATTCCACGGCCATACCACTTGATTCCGTGTATCTAATTATATACTAGCTTGGCTTATTATATACGATAATCTGGCAGTCCGAACTTGGAAGCCACATTTTCTCCAACTATGCTTGGTTAAAGTTTGGTGGTTGTGGCAGCCAAGCTTTTCTTATAAGTATTACAAGGAACTTTAAGTTTGATCATTATTAAATGTTTGTTAAATATCGTGGTACCTTAATACTACACCAATCAGGTTTTTGGCAAACGGGGATAGTTAAAGCGTCGCGACCTTAGAACAACAGGGTTCTATATGCACCATGATACATTACGGGATACAGGCGGTACAACTTTCTATAGCGTATATTCATATGATGTTATTCGGATTTCCAAATAAATGCCTCTATTTAGTCTTTAATTTTATTGATTAATTTTAATTGTGTTAAAAAGATTTTGATAAATTTTATATTTTTCTAAATATTTCAATGGGGAAAATAAGATAGAACTTTAATGCCCAACGATGATTCTGAATAATGTGGAGTAATAAGGTACTAATTCCCACATAGAACTTTGTTGCACAATTATAACATTATTTATATATTATAGAACTTTGTTACATTTATTATACGTAAATTAAAATCCGCGTTTAAATTATACGTATTGCTAATTTTATTAAATAAAATTTTTTTAAATTACAAATAATAATACATTTGGTTTGAAAAAAAAACCGACAAAATGTAGTTGAGCTTTCAATTCATACTGCTTTGTAATACTTAAAAAATTGTAATTAAAACTAAACTGAGAGTTTCTCTCAAATAAATAAAACTTATATCTAGTAAGGCTTATAATTCACAGCGCCTGTTAATTCATTATCACAGAATTGTTGAAATTCAATTTTCGGTGGCTTCCGTATTATTATCTGAAACAGACATATCATTGTAACCTGTGGATAAATAATATATTGGATTGTTTAATTGTAAATTAAATACCTAGTTTTAGTATAACCTTGTAATAAGCGGCTGAACTCATGTATTTAAACATCGAAACCAAGTGTTTCTCCTTCTCTTTCGAGATGCCAACGTTTGAAGAAATGCTCTCTATGTCCTGGAACAACGGAACTTCTAGCGTTCCAATTACAGTTTTGCGAAGTCGTTTTGCTGCTCGTCGAATGCTCACCCATTTCAGATTCTCAATTTCATAATCCGGCGAATATTCAATTTCGTATTCTGTTTGTGTCAGCTTTAACATTTTTAACGTTGAAAATGGCACACATTTGTAGTCAAAACAAGTTTTAGAATACTTGCTGAATTTTTTAAAATCTGAAGGCAGCATTTGGATTACAACAAATGGTTTTTTAAGGTTGACCTTTTTTAAATGCCGAATTAGCCCCATTGGCGAAAAATACTCATTGCTAGCTAAATGTTTCTCTATTTGGCTATGGGCGTTATCAACCTCTTGTAATGCAGAATGACCCGGCAATGAGTACTTCATTAAAATATACTGCAGGTCAGGTTGATTTTTTAAAAAGTGCCGCATAGCTAATACCATTATGGAATTTTTATTTTGTGGCACGCACGAGTCGCTCCATGTTATTAGCTGAGTAACATCATTATCTTCCAATACCTTTTCCAAAATTTTGTACAATGCAGATGCGATATCGTTGCCACTTCTTCCGCCTGTATACTCAGTCCATATGGCACAGTACACTTTTTTTGTGGTTGTTAAATATGCTGTCAGATTGTAAATATTTAACTTTGACTGGTAGAATAAAGGTCCGATTTCAGCTCGTGGACAAGATAAAACGTTTTCCAAATCAAAGATTAAAATAGGAATTCCAGATTCCTTATCTTGTGCCTTTCGTTCTCTCATAATTTTTTTTAGCGTGAATGATATTCATTTTCTTTAATCATTTATTCAGTTAAAGTTTTTTTCCTTTCTGCCACTAAAAACACCTCGCATTTACCACATCTATCAGATTTCGGTTGATGGAAATCCAAATTAAAATTGGTGTTGAATACGTGTCTGTAAAAACTTTCCTTCACAGGATTTTCAATCCGATCTTTGTAAAGGTTGTACATTTTTCTGATATTAAGGTTACAATCGAGGTAGCTCTTAGAAGTTTTAGCACGGCAATAGTGAGATTGCACTGTCGGAAAAGAGGCTATGTGTTCTTTGACTTCAATTAGTTTACTTTCTGGGACCCTTTTTGAAGACTTTAATCCCTTTTCACTTCTTTTAGCTACACTAGTCAAAATGTTTTTGATTTTATGGGCGTTGTATACTGGTTTTTATGAGATGGCATAAGTTCCCAGGTAATAAGATTTACATACTTGTGTTCGATTTTCCAGTAGATCTATAAAAAATCCGAAAGAATAAGATCGACGAGAATCGCTTTCTTTTTTAGTTTTTCGGTTTGTTTCCGTTCTGATGGTAGTTTTTAGAATATAATCTATTTTTCCTTGCTGGTTTAACGAATAAAATACTTTGAATAATTCTTCACGCTCTGATGTTGATATTTTTTGCACAATTTAATCGGCAATGCGAAAAACAATCTTTTCTAGATTTTATTTCTTTTGCTGCAACGATTTTGCCGCGGAAATTGGTGTAACTCTTCCCACTTTGGACTTACTTTTCGTTTTCGTGTTTTACTCGTATTGGACTGATTTACAACTACTTCTTCGACAGTATTACTTTCGCGATTAGAAGCTATATCATATTCTGCAACAACTTTAATTGATCCACTGGTATCTGATAGAGTTTCAGGTGGGATTATAATGAAATTTTCGAGAATGATGGATGAACTTAATTCTATTATATCGCCTTCTTGGATTGTGATATTAACTTGTGACTCCATATTTCTGCATAATATTTATTATTTTAATTTTTAAATGTAATAAATAAAAGTTTTTCTTAATTAATTATCAATTACTTACAGAAAAATACAATAGCTCGATATAAAATACGTGTTTGTTACACAAAACAAAATATTAAACTAACACCACGCTGTAAAATTGTGATCACATGGTTTTATTTAAAATGGATGATGCAATAATTATAAGCAACAAAGTTCTATGTGCAGTACTTTTTACGTTCAGGGTTCTATTAACATAATACAAAACATTGTTTGGGACGCAAAGTTCTATCTGGCTGTTAGAAGCTTCTTACTTAAATGTTAAATGCAAAATTTGTAGAAAATGTGTAGAAAGAACTTTGTTTTATTGATTTTTCAGAAACTGAAAGAGATAAACTATAATAGATATCGGCAATCAAAAGAGCATGGCTGCATTATTATGATGTGATATATAACTCAATTTTGCAAAAAATGTCAGTTAGAACCTTGTTGTCCTAAGGTCGCGCGTTGATGACGAATAAACAACACAGTGGATCAAAACAGTCACTCCGGTACTAACGTGACAAATCATAATCCTTGAGCTGAAATTACCGCCATAGGCTGAATGAGTTGCATTAAATCTCCAATATTGATGAGTTTTTCGTTTCCAGTTACTTATAATTATCAAAAGCTTTCGTGAGTCTTTCAGGGATAACATTTATCTAATGAAACAATTTAAAAATATCATTGGTAATGATCAAAATCTTTTAACTCATACTGTAACAAAATCTTGTCCAGAATCTCTGATGGTTTTGGTGTGAACACCGGCCCAAATAGTTACTTTTTGATCATGCAATGGCGTTTCTTGTGGATCTCTTGTGCATTTTCCGTTTCCCAAATGAGGCAATTTTGCAGTTACTGAAAATGGGCAGTGACATTTGCTTCCAAATATCAGGTTCAATGTCAACCATTCGACCGACTGTTGGGCCGTGTTTCAAGTGGATGGTTGTCGGCCACATTCTTTGTTTTAATTATACTTCATATGGGAAAAATGACAATCATCCATCAAAATTTGACGCAAAAAGCTTCCACTGTCATCAAATTGCTGACCGCGATGTCGATACAACACTTTTGGGTTCTGGCCAACGCTCTTATTGGCCTCTTCAAACAGTTTTTTGGAACGTCTTGATCGTTGATAAACGATCTCTTAGTGTCTCGTGCTCACAAAAGTCGACCACAACTGATGAATAGTGTTGTTAGTCGGTGTCTGTTGGCTAATTTTTGTAACGATATGCACGTTGAGGTAACAACTGAACGACTACTGTCAAGGTACAGTGTCAATATTTTTATGTGACGTTTCAAAAATATGTCTAATTAATTCAAACGAGAAATCTGCTGAAGCGTCGAGGTTTTAATGAAACTTATTTTCCCGAAAGTAAGATTCTAAATTATTAGAAGGAAACCAATTCTCATACCAACTATTTTGGGATATTTTCGGGTCTCTTACATGAAGGACGGATATAATCCTAGACCACTTTGCACATATATCGTTCCAGGATATTTTAGAAAAGTCAGAATAGTTTTCATTCCAACTGATAAAAAGCCTAGATATGCCATGAAAAGCCTTACGTTGTTCTCTTTTCTTTTTAAATGTTTAGAGCTATAGCCAAGTATACTTTTGGGATAATGCACTGTCAGAAAGGTAAATATGTACACTGACTATAGCACTCAAAGAAGTCGTTGGATGGATTGAAAAATCGCTTCTTCAGTGCAATGATCTATGCAGCTTACCTCTTTTTGGCCTTGCTAAATAGGGAGGAATGTGAGCCAGCATATAACTGCCCATATGTTCTCGGACACTATGGTATCGAAGCATGTTTCCGGGAAATTATTTTGTGTTATTATTACCGAAAAACAGAAAAGGGAGAACAACAGTCCAACCTACTTCATAGATTTTTACCTGGCAGGTGCTGGGTTATATTAAATAAATTATGAAGGGAAATTATCTATACTCATTGATCGGTACGTATTTCACGCGGAATTTTCACTCTAGGAGTGACATCATTATTCACTATCACTTTGGTGGTCTACTCCAGAAGAAATGGGACAACCACACCTTATGTCTGCTATTCAAAATTTTCTTTGGAACAATAAATCAGCGAAGATTGAATTACGATATACGCACTTTGAGAATCTAGCTGGTCATTCTCACGGATCATTGGTTACTGAATAATCACATATTCCGAATAAAAATTTGGTCCAACGCAAACTGTTACTTCTTTTCCTACGGGGTAGGAAACTGCTTTGGATAACAACTCCTATTCGAGGATAAATATTTTGGGCTTCATTCTAATAACAAACAGATTTTGAGACTGAATGTATGCGTCTGGAGGTAATATCACAATGGGCCAATCGAGCCTTAGTGACGGAAAATAATCCTGCTCTCAACAAAATTGCCCCTCTTGTTTGCCACAACTATCTTGTTTGTATTTTTGGAGACGAAAGACCCAAAGCTATTTCATTGTCCAATTACATATCAGGTTAGTAGTCCTCTGTAATTTACTGGTGAAGTCATTGATATTCTTTCATATTTCAAGCATTGCCGTGTCAAAAGTCGCCATATTGCTTCTGTAATTGGTATATCTCTAGTATGTAGGAGATAAAGGATTGGTCCAATAACAACACTCCCTTGTGTTATTTCTTAAATTGAGAGTATTTTACTCGGAAGTGTCTCTCTGATATAATGGATTTAAAAATTTGAAAAAACTGCTCCGGAAGATCTTGGTGAAGTTTGAATTTTAGCTCCTTTTCCAAATGCTTGCGCCATACGATAAGACTCCTTTCTTCAATAATTGGTTTTAATCTTTCAAGAAGAACCTTTTCAAACAATTGCGTTAGTGTTGGTAGAAATGGACCAACATGAAGCTTTTTACAAAAGCTTTAAATACAAAACGACTACTAATATTTTTCATTATTTCAAATCCCAGCCAAAACATGTATGTATCCTCGTAATGGCGAACAAACACCAACTCTTTACTATAAGCTGCTACAATGATATGCAAATTATAAATCCAGCAGACAACAAAAAAATGTTACAGTATTCATTGTCTTAAGTATTATAACACGG
The DNA here is from genome assembly GCA_963932295.1 of Tipula lateralis. Taxonomy (NCBI): domain Eukaryota; kingdom Metazoa; phylum Arthropoda; class Insecta; order Diptera; family Tipulidae; genus Tipula; species Tipula lateralis. The sequence continues at coordinate 56,227,424 of OZ010737.1, forward strand.
TTAAATGTTTCTTTCCGGTTCGTTGTGTTAATACCACTTATAAAATTTAACATTCAAAACAAAGTCTATTGTCTTCCATAAGTGTAGTTTTATATAGTTATTATGTAAATTATTTTATTTATAAATATATTATACTGTTTTGTGTATTGTTAGAATTTATTATTTTATTTTTGGATGCAGGAAGTTGTAACTTTTCCCCATTTTTGTATTTATTTTTATTTTTTCATCGCCACACCAACACCAAACAAAGCTCACAAACTTGAGGTAAATTTAAACTTTTTTGTAGTGTTCTCGTCTTTTAAAAATAAAAATTCTTTCAAATTTTTAACAAAATATTATTATATTTTGTAACAAAGTGGGAGACGACTTTTCTTTGATTATTTTTCTGAATCTTTTGTTTCGCCTTTTGTGTATGTAGGGCAGAGATTATGCAGAAAAGCTTTTTTCTAGTCGGTGTTTTGTTTTTTGTTGTTGGTTGGTGATTTTATATTTTGTTCGTGTATTGTTCCACATTCACCATACAGCATTTTAGGACTATACATAACCTAAAAGTGGTATTAATGAAAGCTTACGAGTGTATATAAGTGTATGTATTCTTCAATTAATCATTTTCATTCATTGCGTTTGCTATGAAGCTCGAAATTTAGACAATTTTTCAATCTTAAGTTATATAATTGTATCATAATTTATAAGATAAAAATGAAAAATTATTTTATTATTATTTTTTGTAAGGGTGTGTGTGTGTATGTCTAAACTTTGTTTTTTATTATATTGGATAAACAACAATAATAGCAAAGTAAAATATAATTCTGATAAATTAAGATGTTTATAAAAATCTATTACGTTATTATAAACCTTTGACTTTTAAGAGGTTTTTTATTGTTTTGATAAAGCACAAGAATGCGAAAGTAGATTAATCATATTTTTGACCAACATAAGGGTAGACGAAGCGGCAAGCACAATTTATATAGGACAAGTATCATGGGGCTAATATATTATTTATCTAGATGCTAGATTTCAATTGTAAGTTGGATTTTTATGAACTACCTAATTGTGTTTAAAGTATAAAAATGAATAGATTTTAACAGTTAGAACAAATTTGAGCAATAACTGGGTCACACACAAAGTTTATCTTAATCCCAAATGAATCATGACCAAATATAATTAAACTACTATAAGGAGATAAGACGTTTTGCTGGCTGTAAAGGAAAGAGAGGTCCTTTAAATAAGCCTTACAGAACTGGAACACCATGATGAACCAGGAAACTAAACAGATAAGAAAAGCCATGGACAAAGCGGACAACAAAGCCATGAAAAGTGGAAGATTGGGACTTGTAAAATTCTTCACAAAGAGAATACTAGAAATGAATACGAAATGCAAAAACATCAACATATGGAGATCTTTCTAGGAGGAAGTGGTTTCTTTTCGGCAACTGAACTAAACTGAGTTCTATTTGGTAATTTGAAATTCGATAGAATTCTCTGTGGTATAATAAATATAAAGGTACTATCGGAACTCTAAGGAAACCTTATCTATTATTAAAAGCTTTGAGGGTTTTATGGCTCAGTTGGTTTACCATTTAAGAGAAAGCAGCAAGATTTTGGAAACGATTAAAATAGGATAGGTAAGGAGACCCAGATTAACTTTCGCTTAAATCACGTTATTTACAAAAAAAAAATAATAAAAAAATATTTATTTTGTTAAACTAAAAATCAAAACAAACGCTGTCCGCAATGCATCTTATGATGCACTGTTCAACCTTGAACAGTTTACTATAAAGAATAGTTTTTTAACCTAATACTAATATTACATATACATATTACATTACTTGAATAACATCATTTTATAATTTGATATAATTTGACATATATGGTATAATTTGATATTTATATATAGTACATAGCAAATCATACGTTTGGTTTTGCTGTAGTATGCATAATATGCATAATTTTCTGTATAAAAGAATTAACTAAAATAAATAAAAAGTCAGTGTGTTTCTACATATACTCATCAGATATAATATTTTGATTAAACAAACAAACATTGGTCCTTCGAGCTACTAAACAACCGTGCCTTTGAAGATATAGACACAATAAGTTAAAAAAAAAGAAAAAGAAAAAGTGTATACAATCAAAGGAGAAAAATCCACCATATATTGAAATGGATACGGTAAAAGCGTTATGCGAACAAACCTCTACTGGTAAGCTGATCAACAAAATAAAGAGTAAACTAAAGAAGGATGGACCGCAAAGAAAAACAGTTAAATACTGTGAAGAACGTCTCATCAACTTACAACTTCTCTACGACAAATTCTGCACAGTTGATGCCGAATTGATACATATTTTACCTGAAGAACATCCATATCGGAAACAAAAGTTCTACAAACAGGTGAAAGATGTATATGAGGAGACAAAAGAACTACTTCTTGAAGCACAAAGAGAGCAGCACCAGGCCAATCAGAGGAAGCAAAACAACAAGCCAAAGAATCACGAGAACACGAAGTAGCGGCTGCCTCTTCATACATGATTCTTGACGAAGACGAAGATTTTGAAAACGAAGATAAAAACGTTGTTTTCATAATTGATAATAAGGATCAGGAAAGGCGCTACAGAACTCAAATGGCGAAACTAAAAATGCTGAAACAAAATTTCAACAGCATCTCAAAATGCGAAAGTAAACGTTTTAACAAGCCCTACTGCGAGTTAAAATTGAAACAGCTAACTAATGCATGGAACTCATTTAATGACAACCACGAGGAGATCATCGCAAACGCAAGTGAGGTCGAATTTGACAGCGAGTACTTCAAAAATAACCTGTTTGAAGAGATTCAAGCTGAATATGAGCTATGTGTCATTAAAATTCAGCAGCAGTTAGAAATAGAGGGCAACAAGGTAGCTAAGGACAGTAAAACCAAAAATGTCAACATAAAGCTACCAACTATTGAAATTCCTTTATTTTTCGGAGACTACAAGCAATGGACAAGTTTTTATAGTCTATTCAATAAAACAGTACATCAGAACGAAAGCTTGTCAAACGAAGAAAGAATGTATTATCTGTTATCTTTGGTAAGAGGACAAGCAGCAAAACTAATTAGCCATCTCACACTATCTGAAGACAACTATAAGACTGCATGGGATTCACTTATAACCAGATATGATGACAAGCGATTATTAGCTACTACGCACGTAAATGTCTTGTTAGACCTACCCAGCTTAACTGTCGAATCTGCAAGCGGGTTGAGAACTCTACACGACACTTCGTTGGAATGTTTACATGCAATAAACAACTTAGGTGTAGCAACAGAACACTGGAGTGCCTTAGTAATAGGTATTTTAACGAGGAAAATTGATACTAAAACACATCATATATATGAGAGCTCCATCAGAAATCCAAAAGAAATTCAAACATTAAAAGATTTCTTTAGTTTCTTGGAATCAAGATTTCAATCTCTGGCAACTATCACTAGAGAAAAAGGAAACAAAAAACAACCACAACAACAACAAAACACTGTTAAGAAGGCAACATACGTGACAACAACCACTGAAGCAACTTGTGGTTACTGTGGTGGAATTCATGACATCAGCAGCTGCAAATCGTTCCAAAACTTATCAGTATTAGAACGAACCTCCTCTTCAAGAGCGAAATCCTTATGCAGAAGTATCATGGAAGATATTGTCGCAAAAAATGTTCAACACGCAACGGAGCTCATCATAATTTACTCCACGACATAGAGAGAGAGAGCAACAAAAAAACAACAAGATACATCGACGAAAACAACTTTACAAACCGCTAATAGAACTGCGCCAGGTAGCATTTTATTAGCTACGGCTATGGTCAAGATAGCGCCTAATAATGAAGAACATTTGGTTCGTCTTCTAATTGATCCAGGCTCTCAAGCCACATTCATAACCGAAAATATAGCGAACAGTCTTAAGCTTACAATTTCTAGATGAACAGCTTTGGTTGAAAAACATACGAAGACTGCTATGTATCCCTTGTAGGACTTTGTTCCTCTTCCTTTAGAAACTCTCACTTGAATAGGTCCAGCAAAGTCTATGCCTGTGTGTGTGAATGGTCGTGACGGTAGTACTCGTCCTTGAGATAAGTCTGCCATTAGTTGTGATTTGGCGGTAGAATTGAAGCGATGACATCTTGTACACTTATTTATTTGTGCCTGAATTCTACTTCTGCCGTTTGTTATCCAGTATCTTCTTCTGAAAATAGCTAATGTTAATTGGTTGCCACCGTGCAAAGCTCGTATATGGGCGTCAACTATCAGCAGCTTGGTTAGGCGGTGCTTTGAAGGAAGTATAATAGGATACTTAGCCTCGAAATTTAAGTTGCTGTTAGCTATTCGACCTCCTACTCGCAGAATTTTTTGTTCGTCTATGAATGGATCAAGTGATAATAGATGGCTTTTCGCTGATACAGAGTCATACTTTTGCAAAGAAAAAATTTCCTGTTGGAATTCCTCTTGTTGTATTATTCTGCATAATTCTTCTCTAGCCTCTCTTAGTTCTAAATTTGTCGGTGAGATGTTGTGTGTCAAATTTCCCTCACGTGTCTTTAGACTTCTCTTGATGAAGCGTCGACAATAGCTAATGATTCGAAATATCTTATTGATGTCTGAATATTTTTCTACTAGCAACCCAAATGGATTAACTATTTCAGCACTCGTTACTAACGACACATGTTTTTCTTCTACTGCAGCATCACATACTGGAGTAGGTTGTGGCCAATCCTGAGATGGTTGATAAAGCCACTTTGGACCCGTCCACCATAAATCGTAATCTTTCAAGTGGGTTGGATGAATCCCTCTAGACGCACAATCAGCAGGATTTTCTTTGGTGCTAACATGGCACCATTGCCCGGGATTCGATTGTTCTTGTATTTCCGAAATCTTATTAGCAATGAACGTTTTGTATTTTTGAGGACGCCCTTTAATCCACGACAGTGCTATCATTGAATCGGTCCAAAATAACATCTCTATGTCTTGTATGTGTAGTGCTTCAGAAACTTGTTTCATTAGTTTGAGTGTTGTAAGAAAGCCATCTAGGTATATTTATTAATTCTAATGAAGGAAGTGACGTTTTAAAATCCTGCCATTGCGTTGCTAATGTCGGAGGTAATACTTGATCCCAAGAAAGGCCTGCTACCCAAAGATCTTGCATGATTAGTTTAGCTATTATAGTAACTGGTGCTAACCATCCCAGAGGATCGAAAATTTTTGAGCTCTCTGAAAGTAGACTCCTTTTAGTAACGTTTCCATTAACGGATTTTGGTAAAGAAATACGAAATCCGAAACTGTCTGTAGCAGGATTCCAATGAAGGCCAAGTGTTTTTATTGTATCATCAAGCTTAAATTCCAATATCCCAGTGTTCCGTAAATTAGTTGGTACTGCCATTAGGAGAGCTTTGCTGTTAGAAGCCCATTTTCGGAGGTTAAAACCACCACATTTGAGCAGTGCTATAAGCTGTTTCTGGGCTGACAACGCTTCTTCAAGTGTGTTGTTACCAGATATTAGATCGTCAACATAGAAATCAGTAAGAGCAATGTTCTTGGCGATTGGGTATCAGCCGGCTTCATCTTCCGCTAACTGTTGCAACGTCCGTACTGCTAAGTAGGTAGCTGCAGTAGTGCCATATGTGACGGTTGTAAGTTTATATTCTTGCAGCTGCTTTCCAGGAGACATTCTCCATAAAATCCTCTGGTATTCCTGATCTTCTTCATGAACCTTGATCTGACGAAACATTTTTTCTAAATCTGCTGTATAGACGTACTTATGTTTTCGCCAACGTAGGAGTATGCTAAGTAAGTCCTGTTGGAGTGTAGGACCATTTAGCATCACTTCATTTAATGATGTTCCTGTGGATGATTTTACTGAACCATCGAAGACGACTCTCAGTTTCGTCGTTGAACTTTCCTCTTTGAATACAGCGTGGTGAGGAAGATAGAAGTGAAGACTTAAATAGAAGACTTCATCTATTCTTTCAGTTTCCTTCATGTGGCCTAAAGCTTCGTATTCGTCCATGAACTGTTGATATTGTAACGCCAATTCAGAGTTCTTGGCGAGACGTTTTTCGACTTGAAGTAGTCGAGCGATGGCTGTTTTTCTTGATTGCCCGAGCGGCTTAGAAATCAATAACTCTGTATTAAACGGAATCCTTACTTGGTAGCTTCCATCGTTAAGGCGCATGTGAGTTTCGTTATAAATAGCTTCACAATTCCTTTCTTCTTTAGTAAGAATTCTAGGTTTGTTTATTTCTTCAATTTCCCAAAACCTTTTAAGTTGGTTATCAATCTCGTTAGTGGTTATAACCATAGACTGATATATTGCTTTATTGTCACTAATAGATGTGTTCTCAGTAAGGATCCATCCCAATTTTGTTTGTTGTGCAATAGGCTCATTTGGTGAACCTTTTATTAAATTTGGCATTATTATTTGACCATAATAATCTGCCCCCAATAATATGTCAATTGGACCGGGTTCATAGAACGTTGGATCTGCCCATATTAAATTTTTGGTATGATTCCAAGAATTTGGTTCAATAAACTTATCAGGCATACTATCAGTTATGTTTTTGAAGACCATAGCCTTTACTTTGATCTTGAACTTAGAAGAAAACCGCGGACTAATGGTGAACTCTACTGATGAGTTAGCAGTGCCGGCTTATGTTCGATCCATTCCAGTGATGTCTGCTTGAATTGGTGTTCTTAATGAAGGAGAATTTAAAGTTCTCCACAAGAAGATTGCTGCTTTAGAAGATGCTAGTTTAAGCGTATCAAATCATGATGTGCACCACTACACAGCTACATATATAATAGTTGGCCTCATCCTAATAGGAGTGATAGTATATTTAGCTAAGGGCAGAACCAGAGCTCCACAACATAATGACTACAATCTAGAAGCTACAGTGACCACCTAATAAAAGATGCGAGCTCCACGAGTTTTTACACTTTAAACATCAATGCGGCGCCGGAATATGTTCAACCTTGAACAATTTACTATAAAGAATAGTTTTTTAACCTAATACTAATATTACATATACATATTACATTACTTGAACAACATCATTTTATAATTTGATATAATTTGACATATATGGTATAATTTGATATTTACATATATATAGTACATAGCAAATCATACGTTTGGTTTTGCTGTAGTATGCATAATATGCATAATTTTCTGTATAAAAGAATTAACTAAAATAAATAAAAAGTCAGTGTGTTTCTACATATACTCATCAGATATAATATTTTGATTAAACAAACAAACACGCACAAACTAATCAATTATAAAATGGATTAAAATATAGAAATACTTAATCTCTGGCATTGAAAATAATATAAAAAACTGACGTCATATCTGTGGTATGTTTTACCACATTATAATGATTAAATTTGTTTAACAAAACAATTCCTAGATCGTTCTCTCTACTGTAGAGCCTTCGTCATTGACAATGCCTTTTTTATAGTCACATGCCACGCTCCTAAAAAAAAGTATTACAGCATTTATCAACACACAAATCTTCGCGATTCACTAAGCAAATTTTTGGGATAAATTTCAACATATCAAGATTTTGCTCAAGATTTTGCTCACTTGCAAAGTTATAAATCCATCCAAACCACAGTATAATTTAGCAGATAAGCTAAAATTATTCCTGACACAATTTTCACATTTTTGTGGCGCTTCATTACAAAAAATATTTTCAAGAAGCCACGTTTGATAATTTTAAGACCTGTGATTGGCCATTTGGTGATTAATCTTCGAAGTTCATAAAATAAACAGTCTAAGAAATGTCACATTGTAACTTTCTGATTGTGTTGAACAGATTTGTTTATCATAATTTGGTGCATCCTAGCACAGATATGACTTCATTTTTGTGCATACCTTGCACATTTTGATTGGCCATTTCACAATTGTTCATTCATTAAGTCTTTTAAACTTAATTCAGTTTCTAATTGTTTATAGATATTATAAATTTTATTTAGTATTTTTTTAAAATTTTTATTTTTATTTCTTTGCAATCTGTTTTGGGGCTCAAGGCACTCCCCACTCTTTCGCGGTACGAGAACGTACTGCTATAGGTCCGATTTTCCTAACTATCTGCACATTGCATAGCTCAATACCAGCTATCAGGATTCGAACCCGGTAACACCCGCTTCAACTAACGCAGCATTAACCACTGCGCCACCTGGGCGGTAAGGCTAATTTTTTTATGATTTGCGAAATATTTCACTTTGGTTAAGGTAATGGAACTAAAAAACAATAAAAATGACATTAAGTAAACTCAATCCGAAAATAAATGGGAAGCACACAATTAACACGTTGATTAGAAGTTTGACATCGCAACGAGCTTTTAACATTACAAATACCATAAACGTCTGAAGGTTTTAAAATCATCAGATGAAATTTACGAGGCCCCAAAGTATTAAGAGAAGATGGAGAAACAGATAATCATTGGTTGATCTAATCCATAATAGTTAGCTGACAATGCAATGACACCAACAGATTGTGGGTGCAAAATTCAGAAAACAATAATCTTTCAACTTTGAAAGAATTTTTTGACTTCCTGGTGAAGCGAGTCGATCTCTTAGAAGCGTGAAAGCGATTTTGATCTGAATTTAATTTGTTGAGTTTGAAAAGATCAAATGCATCTTATATCATGCATAATGCCCTGCACCCCGGCAAGCGAATTTCCCTCTCCGTTTTGATTATGATTTGTATATTATGCTGTAGTTCCATTTTAATGAAACGAACTTGATATAATTTATTTTTGGGTGCCCGCATTCGCCTACCTTAGAATGTAGTTTGGTTTTATACGAACCTCTTGAAAATAGAAGCTCAAACCGGAATACCACCATTAAGAGAAGGTGGGCACAATTCCATTGGAAGCAGTTAGTTTTGCCGTATTAGATTAGCAGACAATGTGTTGCAATGGTGAATTGTTTCAATTGGTACTTTTTGAACCACACATATTCTGTCATATAAAACTGTCTGCTTTTTATAATAATTTCAATACGTTTCGAATTCCGTAAGTTGTTGAGTGTGCGCTTTTAAGATTGGATATAACGATGTTAAGATGAATATTCATCCTGGTTACACAAAGTGCCGTAGATCCGCCATCAGGACATACCAAAAAAGTTTTTTCTGTTCCATAGACTACTATGGAAGTCTTCCCCTATTTTTGTTTAGTAAAAAGTGTAGAAGTGCATGACATTAACTGTTTTGTTGGTAAACTCTCCTTTCCGACCTTGAAAATGTATAGAACCGACACACAAATCTCAACTGATGGTACCAATAGCCACAGTTGATCTGGAAGATGAAGAGCGTCTCTAGCCGATAGATTAATGAAGAAAGCGAATTCGAGAAGGACCGTAATTTCAGATTTGAAGAAATAAACGAAGTCGCCATAACGAATTGACAAAGACCATGGGAATTTGACTGTCTAATTAAAAAAAGCATTTTGAGCGCCCACCCTAACGGGTCAGCTCAGTGTGAACAGAAATCTTACATTGAGCAAAAGGGTATATGGTGGCTTGATCACGATGTTCAGTACACATAAGACTGTCTAATTATTACCAATAGTTTTTTTTAGCATTAAATAGATTTTAGTAAGAGGTGCCGAAAAATTACCAGAGAGATAACTAGCTTGTGTTGCTCAAACGTTCATAACGACGTTGCTTTTTGATCCTTCAGTGTTGTCTCTTCTTTCCATTGTGAAAATTCACCAAGCAATGGATTGTTAACCAGATGCAAGGAACATGATCTTGGTTAAGACCGTCATGAGACAAGTTAGTTCTATCCTATATTGATCAGTCATTGTTGCTATAGCACTCCTGCCTTATATGTGGTATAATAAACTTCTCTAAGATCGTATTCAAACTATTCTGCAACAATAGAAACGAAGTATTAATAACATTTTAAGGTTTAAACTACTAAGCAATAAATTTAGATGTAATCTTAATTAGTAATCCGTTTGAAATTTTTCACTCTTTAATTTGTAACGCAATAGACAAACATGAACAGAAATTTGAACTTAAATCCCGCAGAAACGTTTTTGAGAAACCGTGGTTTTCAGACAAAGTTAAACACTTAATAAAACAGAGAAATCGGTACTATCAACTTAAAAAAAAATATTCAACAAATGATACTTTTAAAGAAATACACAAAAGTTATAAAAAACGTGTTAAACAGGAGATTATTATCAATAAAACGGCTTATTATTCAAATAAATTCGAAACTCTCATCAATGCTCCGAAACAGTTCTGGAAATTTGTAAACGAAGTATTAACAAATCGATACAATCTAGATATACCAAACGATATACATCTTATAATCAATGATAAATTAGAGACTGATCCATTAACTTTAGCCACCGAATTTAATAACTATTTTAATAACATTGCTAACATCATATCAAACAATGTATCAAATTTATCAAACGTTCAAAATTATATTATTTGGGGATGTAAATTGAACAAGTTTTTAGATACCACAAAAGAAGAAGTTCAACAAATAATATCAAACCTAAACACAATATGTGCGAAAGGTTATGACAAAATTCCAGCAAAATTACTAAAAAGGAACGCAGATTTGTTTGCTGAACAACTTTGTCAAACTATTAACACCACCTTTAAAGATGGGATGTTCCCTGATAAACTAAAAGTTAGTCGAATAACTCCAATATTTAAGTCAGGTTCCAAGTTGGATATAGTTAACTATAGACCCATATCCGTACTTCCTATAATGTCGAAAGTATATGAACGAGTAATGCTACAACGATAATCTGTGTATTTATCTAATAATAATATTATCCATAAAAATCAATTTGGTTTTTTACAAAATAGTAGCACGCTGTCCACTGTTCTTAATCTAACTGAAAACATTTACAGGTATTTAGAAAACAATATGAAAACTAGTTGTCTATTTATCGATGTGCAGAAGGCATTCGATTGTGTTAACTATAACATATTACTTAAAAAAATGGAAAATTACGGAATAGAAGGAGATGCACTAAAATTAATTAAGAACTACCTTCATAATCGTTATCAATATGTTGAAATTAACAATTGTAAATCAAGCTGCCTCAAAATAAAAAAACGGGGTTCCGCAAGGGTCGATTCTTGGCCCAATACTCTTCATTCTGTATATAAATGATATATTTAATCTTCCATTACGAGGTGTAATCCAGCTCTTTGCTGATGATGCCGCATTAATCTATGGCAAAAAAGATTTAATAGAATTGCAATTAGATATGGAATATGATCTAGTTGTTTTGAATAATTGGTTGAATTGTAATAATCTTAAACTGAACTCAAGTAAAACAACTTTCATGATTTTTCAATCAAATAATCAACAATGTACCTTTAATGAAATGAGGCTAAATAATGACATTATTAAAAGAACGGAGCATACCTGTTATCTTGGACTAAATATAGATTTTCGTTTAAAATGGCCTAAACACATAGATAACATTAAGTCTAAATTATCACCCATAATTGGAGTGTGTAAAAGAATTGGAAAATATTTAAAAAACGATATAAGACACAAGATTTACAATGCTTACATTTTATCGCATATTCTGTATCTAGCTCCGATTTGGGGTGCAGCTTGTTCCACTCGTTTAACTGAATTACAAACGATCCAAAATAAAGCACTAAAAAATTTATATTCATATTACCCAACAAAATGTCTCTACAGCTCCACAATTCTTCCAGTAAAAAAGTTAATCGAATACGAATTCCAGAAAACAATTTATAAAATTGTAAATAAATCATTAAGATGCAACTATGTCTTAAGTTCCAATTACGAAACGACGCAGAGAAATACTAGGTATGCAGCACATTATCGGCCACCGAAATATAAATTAAAAATCACTCGCAATAGTATTTTTTATGCTGGTTTTGAGTTGTACAATAACTTACCGACTTCAGTAAAAAAATATAAAATTAAAGATTTTGAAAGTTTTATTCGAGATAGTTTGTATAAGGAATACTTAGATGAATATAATAATAGTCATGTAAGAAGTGTTTCCAGTTAATTTTAAATTTATAGTTTTAAATACATATGTAAAATTCTTATCTTTCATCTTCACTTTTTTCATTATTGAAACTCGATTGTAAAAGTAAAATTATTCAATTAACACACAAATTATATAAAACTTTGAGCAAATCAAACACAAGAATTAATGAATAATATTAATTAAATGTATATTTTCCAAATTGTAAATTTTTAATATTTGTGGAAAATAAAAAAAAAAAAAAAAAAAAAAAATCATTGCAACAGTAAGCACTATAATTCAAGCCACAAGAACATCTTAAAAGTAATCGCAAGTCCTGACTGAGAATATAATATTTCTACCCAGCTCAATTAAAGTTAAATCAATTGTAAATATAATCTGAAAACCGTAAAGTATATCTGAAGGTATTATGGAATATTTTTATCAGCAATGACAAAATGTAAGAACAGTGCATTTAGTCAATTGAAGGGAAATCTATAAAAACCTACTGATGCTCTTTTATTTTCTTATAATTTTTATTTAAACAAGTCTTAGCTGGTTCATTTTGTTTTTTTACTAAATCGCTTAAAATTGGAAAGTCACAGAGCGTCATCGTAAAGCCTTTTCAATTAACTTAAAATTCAAACTCGTTCTAGAAGATTGATAGGAGTTTGCATAATTTTATACGATTAATGCCTCATATTACACTATGTAGTTTACACGGTTTTTTACATGTAAACAACGCGTAATTTACATAAGGTTATTATTTACATTACATTTGTAAAAAACATAAAATATGATTTTATGTAGAAAAACTGACGCGCAATCTATTTGTAATATCATTGTATAACCCTTTGTGCCGACACGACATACCCGGGTATGTATTTCATATTATTAGTTTCTTAAAGAAGGCGAAATAATCACTTTCATTAAAAAAATATTTTATTGTCGTTTAACTGCAGGAGTATCCAGATCAAACTACGAGCACACTACTGATTTATGGAAAACTTTTTCTAATCCTTTATACAGGGCCACCATGAGAATTCGCAGATTTTGGAGTATAACGCAGTTCATCCGATTTGATAATGAAAATACGCGCACGACACGCATAGAAAACGAAGAGGCGGCACCAATAAGGGATTTGTTCGTAATGCTGATTGCTAACCTATGTAAATATTTTGTACCATACGATGCAGTAACAATGGACGAACAATAATATCCGTACAGAAGAAGATCTACCCAATGAGTCTCGGGAGATTAACCAAGGTGAACGAGTAGTGACTCAGCTGATGAAATTTTACATAAAAAGCGGTCGTACACTCGCAATTGACAATTTTTTTTACTTCGCTATCTTTGGCTAAGCGGCTCATGCGATGGAATTTGGATGTTGTAGGTACACTCAGGAAAAATAAATCTTACATCCCAACTGAATTTCAGGCCTCAAGGCAACGTAATGTACTTTCAAGAGAATTTGGTTTCCATGAAAATATAACTATGTGCTCCTACGTTCCAAAAAAAACAAGGATGTGTAAGAATCGTAGTTTTAATTTTAATTATTATTTTGAATATATAGTATTTATGTTGACTAATAGATGTCACTGATTAAATAAAGAGGAATAATGAAAAGTGGGTAAGAGAGAATAATAAAAGGAGTCGTATATGTGAACTCAGAGTATGAAGACGTGTTTTATTTTAAAAGTAAAGTTCAATTTATAACGGCGAATCCTACAAATTCAGAAGTGGGATACAGTTAAAATTATCCACAAAAACAATGTATAATCCCAGGAGATTATTTAGAAGTAATTCGGATTCTATTGTGAGTGAATTATCAATAGAAAAGAATATTGGGGTTCAACATAACCTTTTACTTCAACACAATAACGTGTCGGTACCGCGTTTTCAAGAATATGTACAAAATACAAATAATGTTCCGGATAATGTGCAGTTATCAAATAACGTTCCGGATAATATGCAGTTATCAAATAACGTTCCGGATAATATGCAGTTATCAAATAACGTTCTTTATAATGTGTCGGTACCCCATTTTGAAGGTTATGTACCGAACTCGTGTAGTGTTCTGGATGGCATGCTGTCACCAAATAACGTTCCGTATAATGTGCAGATATCACATAACGCTCCGAATAATGTGCCGATATCACATAATAGTGGTATGCCGATTTTGTGTGCTCGGGGTCAACCACCACGTGCTGGCAGTGTGCCTGTACCGATGTCACATGGCGGTCCGAGTGAAGGACCGATATCGAATGTTTACAACAATATACCGATTCCACATGTTGCAACGCAACATAACCTCAACAATGATAAAGTCAATGTGCAGGCGTCACACAGTAAGAATCAACAAACACCGTTTGTTAGAAATCATCAGCCATTATTATCACCGCTTGAAGTAAGGCCACCTTTAGATCCGCCGTATTTACCACAAACGGGGTGTAATTATTATCCGGCACAAAATAATTATTACCCACACGTATACGGAAATAATCAGTCGACACTGGAATATCAAATGTTGGTTCGGGAACGAGAACTATTGGAGAGAGAACGAATTATATCGCAACAATCTTTACGCTTTAAACCAAAACTCCATCCACTTGAAATTGAAGCAATAATACCGGAGTATGACCCACAGAACAGTGTCGGATTAACATCAAAGCAATGGGTAAAACGTCTGAATTATTTAAAGGAATTACATGAGTGGACCGAGAAGGAGGTATTACATTACGCGATTATGAGTTTGAAGGGTACCGCTAGGACATGGTATCGCACATTAGAGGTTCCTCCATCAACTTATGGTGGATTTTGTGATCAACTGCAAAAGGATTTCATAGTGTTTACCGATGAGGCTCTCATTCATCAACGATTAAATGCTCGCAAAAAATTAATGAATGAGACTTACGAAAATTATTTTTATGATGTTCGACAAATCGCTAGAAGTGCTGATCTTAGCGAATCAGCTATCATCAGGTATCTTATATCGGGAATTAAAGATTCAGATGTTCATCGTTCATTATCGTTAAACTATTTTAAACACTCCGATGAAGTTTTACGAGTTTTGCGATACTACGAACAATTAAACGATCACAAAATGGCCACAGGATCAAGAACTACCGATCCAAAGTTGCAGAAACCAAAAAGTAATTATTCGCCGATGGAAACGGATAATCAAACAACGACAGTAACGAATAGTCATCAAATTCGTATGAGGTGCTATAATTGTAATAATTTCGGGCACATATCCAGCAAATGTACGAAACCGAACCGTCGACAGAATTGTCCTAAGTGCGGTAAAAATCATTCTTCGAATCAACGATGTGATGCAGTTTCGAATAAACAACAAACATTGCTTATCAACAAATCTACGGAGATACTGATCGATGTCAATTTAAATTTTGATGACAACGAGTCACGGGATGTCAAAGCAATTATTGACACGGGCAGTCCAATCAACCTTATAAAGCACAACGCCGTGCCTCAGAATAAACCAGAGAAAGAAAATTTCATCGGAATCAACAGTTCGAAATTAACTGTTTTGGGTATAGTTAATATTAAATGTTGTATTAATTCATTTTTTTATATTGTTAGATTCTATGCTGTGCCTGGTTGTACAATGTCATACGATTGTTTGCTTGGTCGAGATTTCCTATGTAACCCTGAGGTGAGTGTTATAATTAAAACTAATCATGATAAGATTTGTGACGACAATCCCATTAAATTAAAAGTAGATATATCTCAAAACGTAGAAATAGAACAGACGAATCGAGTTAGCCTTTTGAATGAAATTCTCAGTATAGAATTTGACGAACTCGTAAAGGAAAATAGTTATAACGTTGGTCCGTATTTTCAATCTGTAGCTAAAGATTTTATTGTTGAAAACCAGGTCAATGAAATCTTGAAAAAACATTCAACGTCGCCGAGTGGCGCAGTACCTAAAGTTCGACATTCGTTAAAAATTACTTTAACGACAGACCGTCCTTTATATGTCACGCCTCGTCGTATGTCTGTCAAAGAAAGGGAAATAATCAAAGAGATTGTAGACGACTTATTACAACGTGGTGTAATACGGAAAAGTAACAGTGATTATGCTAGCCGTGTTGTGTTAGTCGAAAAGAAAGACAAATCATATCGCCTTTGCGTGGATTACCGTCAACTAAACAAAATCACTGTTAAAGATCGATTTCCCCTTCCACGTATTGAAGACTGCTTGGACAGACTTAAAGGAAAATCAGTTTTTACTTTGATAGACCTTAAGAGTGGATTTCACCACATACCAATTGAAGAGGGTTCAGTTAAATATACGTCGTTTGTGACCCCAGACGGTCAATTTGAATATTTGAAAACTCCGTTCGGTCTGAGTAATGCTCCGGCAGTTTTTCAGCGTTACATTTCCGAAGTTTTTAACGACCTAATTGAATCAGGTGATCTCACAATTTATATTGATGACATTTTGTTGGCATCTGAGTCAATCAAAAAGCATTTTGAATTACTGGAAGCCGTTCTTCTTCTAATTCGACATAATTGCCTTGAAATTAACATGTCAAAATGCTACTTTTTCAAACCTAAATTGGATTATTTAGGATACGAAATTAATTCCGTTGGTATAAAACCTTCCGCAAATCACATAGAAGCTATTAGGGATTATCCAGTACCAAAAAATGTTCACGAGCTTCATCGATTTATTGGTTTATCCAGTTTCTTCCGAAAATTTGTGAAAGACTTTTCAATCATTTCAAAGCCTTTATATGATCTTTTAAAGAAAGACGCTACTTTTGGGTTTGATTCAACTGAACTTGATGCATTCAATTTATTGAAATCAAAATTAACGACAGCTCCAATTTTAGCGTATTATAATCCCCACAGCGAAACCGAACTTCATACGGACGCTAGCAAAATTGGATTCGGAGCTATGTTACTCCAAAAACAAGGAGATGGACATTTCCATCCTATTTCATATTTCAGTAAGCGTACTACCGAACCTGAAAGCCGCTATCATTCTTTCGAGCTCGAAGCTCTTGCCATAGTATACGCTCTGCAAAGGTTTCATGTATATGTTCATGGTATTCCGTTTAAAATAATCACTGACTGTAATTCATTGAAACAAACCTTAGAAAAGAAAGATTCTAATAGTCGAATTATGCGTTGGTCACTGCTCTTCGAGAACTATGAATATGAAATCGTTCACCGGGATAGTAAGCGGATGCGTCACGTTGATGCACTGAGCCGCGTATCAGGAATATTATCCATAACAGAATGTACATTTTCGCAAACACTTGCTATGTATCAGCTAACAGACGATAAAGTCAAGCAACTTTTATCCGAAATTAAACCAGGTCGAGAACATGAATCTTTTACAGTCCGAGAAAATTTGCTGTATTGTAAAAAAAATAACAAACTGCTATTTTACGTACCGGAAGTTCTCGAATTAAGTGTCATACGCCAGAGTCACGAAGTTGGACATGTTGGTGTCCATAAGACTATGGAACTGATACGCAGATCGTACTGGTTTCCTAACATGAAAGAGAAAGTTGCAAATTTTATTAAAACTTGTTTGAAATGTTTGGTATTTCAACCGAAAGAAGGTAAGAAGGAAGGCTTCTTAAATATTTTCGAAAAATTTGATAAACCGTTTAACACTGTTCATGTAGACCATTTAGGTCCTTTTGAAGTCACTAACCGTGGATATAAATATATTTTAGTTGTGATTGACGGATTTACCAAATTTGTAAAATTTTATCCTACAAAAACAACTAAAACCACTGAAGTTGTAAAATGCCTAAAGTCTTATTTTGTACAACTGAGTGTACCCGTTCGTTTAATATCTGATCGAGGATCGTGTTTTAGTTCCAAACAGTTTAAGACATTCATGGAATTGTATAAGATAAAATTCATACAGAATGCAACGAGTTCTCCACAATCGAATGGGCAATCTGAACGTATGAATCGTACGCTTGTACCTATGCTTGCAAAATTAGTTGATATGGAGAAAAATAAAAATTGGGATTCACTTCTCACCGATGCAGAATTTGCATTCAACAATACTGTTAATCGTACAATTAACACGACACCTTCAATGGTGCTATTTGGAGTTAATCAGACTCGTGAAAATGATATTCTCCGACATTTTATGGAAGTATTGAATAGGGAAGATAGAGATTTAGACAAAATTCGTAATCAGGTGGTTGAAAGTACAACAAAGGCTCAACTAAAAAATAAAGATATGTTCGATACTAAACGCAAACCGTCTTATGACTACAAGGTAGGTGATGTAGTATTAATTCGTAATACTGTGACTGATGCGGGTATAAGTCAGAAACTCCTTCCGAAATATAGGGGTCCATACATAGTTACCGCCGTTTTACCAAATGACCGATTCGTTGTAAAAGATTTGCCGGGACAGAAACTGTCGAACAAACCTTTTCATGGTATATGCGCTCCGTTTAACATGAAGCTATTTTCAGCACATTAATGAAGCAATCGTGGCGATTGTACAGTCAGGACGGCCGAATGTAAGAATCGTAGTTTTAATTTTAATTATTATTTTGAATATATAGTATTTATGTTGACTAATAGATGTCACTGATTAAATAAAGAGGAATAATGAAAAGTGGGTAAGAGAGAATAATAAAAGGAGTCGTATATGTGAACTCAGAGTATGAAGACGTGTTTTATTTTAAAAGTAAAGTTCAATTTATAACGGCGAATCCTACAGATGTCAGTTCCAAAAAATTAATTATTATAATGCGACGAAGGGAGCAGTGGGTACTATGGATAAAATGTTAGGGGTGTATACCACTAAACACCGTACGCAAAAATGGCCACTCGCATTTTTACTACTTGTTGGATGTAGCTGCATTAGCAATATATTCTACTAACAATCTTGAGTTGTCTAAATCAACTTTTTCAAGGCGAAAAAATCTTCAAGAGCTAGACAAAGCCCTAACAATATTGAAAATCGAGCCGCAACACCGTTCATATGGATGTCGTAAAGATCGATCCACTATTTGTGAAGATAATTAACTGCGTATAATTTTTTCGACTAAATATTGAATGTTATAATAATTTTTGGTTAAGATTAAAATTACTTACAGGTTAATTTCATTAAAAATCATCTTAAATGACTCAGATGAAGGTGAAAAAATCATCTTTCAACGAATAACGTGAACCTCAAAACTAACTGATTTTGCAAACTTGCATTCATCTTAATTAATAATGAGCAAAGCGAACGTTGGTTTATTGTTGACATTTTTAAACAGATGGCACTGCTAATGGTGCTATTTTCGTTTTTTACATAATTTACATAAAAAATGTAAAAACTTTTTGTAACATGTAAAGTACCAACAGTGTCAATAACGCCAAATTATTATTTTTTTATATTATTAGACTTGACTCAAGAATCAAACCAAGTAGCGCCTGCGGTATATCATATAGATTGAGTCAAACGGGTTTAAATCATATTCATATAGTTGATTAAATGACAGAGGGATGTGGTAGACAAAATGAAACCCATAGTAACCTAAGATGTGATGAGTGTCCCATACTTGATTCCAAAAAAGTGGATTGAGTTCAGATTGCAAGCTAGGTATAATATTTAGCCATATGAATCCGGTTTGTTTCTTTAGGTCAACACTAAATGTTGCTTAATAATAAATAGTAAAAATAGAGACATCAAATCCTCCCAGTAACCTACCTAGCAAATTGAATTACAAACAATCTTTTCAATAGATATGAAAGAGTTCTAAATTAGAAAGAAAAACTTACCTGGTAACTCTTATATACTACAAAAAGGTAGAACATACATCATTCAGATGTTATCAACCATGTTCATTACACAAGTTCATTTTAATTATGTATAATTATACAAAATGAAAATAATTTTCTCTCCCATATATCTGATAAAAATTAAACAGAAATGGTGAAATATATACACAGTTGTGACAAAGCTTCGGAAAATTTCACACACCCTCAAAAGATAACAAACAAACGAAAAACGAAAACCTATAATAATTACATAATTGACTATAATTTAAGCAGATAATTATTGGCAGCAAAAAATAATTTTAAATTAAATGAAATTAGCTCAAAACAAAGTATCAGACAAAAAAACATTCAAAAACGAAATTTAATTAATTAATATATTAGAGGGAAAAACGATTTTTGTACTTAGCATTTTCTTTTGATAATTGTTATTTCACATCTAAGAAAGAGCTTAACCGTAAGGAAAACAGATTTTAAAAAATAAATAATTGAGATGAGAAACAATTATTTATAATTATTATTATTGGCAATATAATAATAATAATTTTTATTTTGATCGTAGTCATAGGATTAGAGAGGGTGCTGGATAATGTATTTTTTGTGGCAGTCGTACATGTTAAGATTGTTTAATTTAATTACTTATCATACCCCTGGATTAAAATCACTTTTGACTCTTCTAATAAATAGAAAATAAAAAAAAATTGTATAACTGATTTTTAGTTTAAGATGGAATCCATATTGATCATGTAACGCTTTGTCTTACTCTACGATTTGCCTTAAAGTATGACAACGTTTTTCAAAATAATATGGACGTTAAATTGTTCAATTATTTATAATAAAATTTATGTATGCGAATTTATGTATGCGAGTAACCCGTCCTGCCGAAACAAATGGTGATATTTTCTCCTTTAACTCTGCAGAACATTTACCATTTATTAATCTATAGAGCACGCAGATCTTTCGTAAGTCTGGAGTTTCGTATTATTCAGATGACACGCCGCTGAACTCTATCCAGCAACTGAAGAGCAGTGCCATATGCTCCACCCCAAACTGACATCAATATTCTATACACGCTATAATAAAGAATTTATATATCTGGAGCACCTGATGCGATCTAAAAAACTGTCGGCATCTATTGAGGAACCCGAGTTTACGTGAAGCTGATTTGGCCAATGCGATTAATGTGTTCATTCCATATTAAATTGTTGCTTAGGGCTTAGCTGATCATCAAGCAGACGAATTTGATCACAACTCTCAAAAGGTATTCGTTGTGACTTCTTTTACGCGAGAACGTGATTTGTGTTTTTTCTCGTTAAATTTGACCTGATTTTTTACTCCCCACTCAAATATTGTACACAAATCGGAATTAAGCGAAGTGACAACTTTCTGCTGTTTACCGTTTAACTGTGAAGGAGTAGGCCTGACCTCGAATGAAATAGAAGAGTGCAATGTTGCATAATCGACAAAACTGTGGATAGGATTTACAGTGCTATCAGTTGGTGATAAAACTGATCCTTGAGGGACTTCGTAATTTGGGAAGTGTGTCGAACACCCATTTAGCACAACGTTGATCTTTCGGTCTTTGAGAAAGCTTTTTATCCACTTGATGGTCATTGGATCCAAGCCGTATGCCACAAGTTTACAAAAGGGATCATCATGAAATACCTAGTCGAAAGCCTTGGAATTATCTAAGCGATTGCAAAGGCTTCTACGTGTTACTTTAGGGTGAGATTCCATTTGTTTGTAACATATGTTAAAAGATCGGTTGTGGAGCGGCTTTCACGGAAGCCATATTGTTTATCTGAAATTATTTTATTAATCTCAAGATAATTTAGCCACGACTGGCACAATTGATATTGACCGGTAGTTTGAGTTGTCAGTTTTATCACAACCATGTTTAAGAACCGGTTGCAAAAGCGCACTCTTCCAGGCGTTCGGCTATTTACCTTGCTCATAAGAAAGGAGAAATATTTTAGTTGAAATTCGAGCCAAGTCACTGGCATACTCCTTCAACATTCGAACAGGAATTCTGTCAGGTCCAGTGGCCTTATTTAAGTTCATTCCCTTCAGGTCCATGAAGACAATTTCGTCTGAGATGTTGACAGGATCCATTTTTGAGTCACAATACGGAATTGATGGAGGCGTAACTCCATCCAATAGGCTATATCATATCAAAAAATTCTAAAGCCGTCAGAACTTTCTTTCTCAATCGGCATAAATGGAACTCTTACAAATTATTAATAAGAATCTTAGCCTTGAGGGCCAATTAAGAACTATCGGCGATCTATAATCAAAATTCACCATCCCGTAAAACGGTTTCATCATATATTCCAATGTAAAAAACATTGTTTAATGAATTTTACTGAAGGGATTCGAGATATGTCTCCTTCAAATGGCATATGGTTATGACTCAGTCCTTCATTTGAGAATATAAACCTGGCGTGTACGTTGGCCTTATCACATGCTTGAAAGATTATCGGTTGGAACTGGTAGCGCTTCAATAATCTCGATGGCCTAAAAGTGGAGCTAGGTCATGTGTCCTAGGGCTATACGCTGGAGATTACCTCGGAAATCTTGGAGTTGGATTTCGAATTCATTTATAATATATTCTAATTCCATATAAGAAAACAAAGCACACACACACCTTATGCCGTATATGGTGGTGTTCTATGGTGGGTAAATATTGATAATGATGGTTCAATTTATAAATAATATGAAAAAAGTGTCACTCATTTGCCTATCACAGCTTCGTCTACAGGCCTGCATCTTAACATCAAAATTTATGATATTTTTTCCGATAAAAGCTGATCAATGACTTTAGTATCCACGTTACCTTTCAAATAACTCCACATGAAATAATCAAGTAAGGTTAAATCCGGATTTCTTGGTGGCCAAGAACTTCAGAATTTCTTTAAATTATATGATATTGCATATCAATTATATGATATTGCATGGCATATCACTCCGTCTTGTTGAAATCAATGGCCATTGAAACGTAATTCATACAATTTGGGCCACAAAAAACTAGTTAAAATGTTACGATTTCATCCCCCATTCACTGTAAGGGCATTTTCCGGTTCATTTTCAAATATTATGCTATCAGCTTATAAACCAAATTTTAGTTGGAGCGGGAGGTACCGGGTTCGAATCCCGATAGGGGCAGGATGCAAAAGGGATTTTTCACCATCTGATTACGATCGGTGGTGTTAATGAACACATCTATGACCCCCTGTTGGAGTGCAGAACTCATGGGCCGACCCATCTTCCATGTCAGTACTATAGGCTGGCGTGGAGCTATGCAATGCGCAGATGGTACTACGAAAATCGGACCTATAGCCGTACGTCCTCGATTTGGCCGTTAAGGCGTAAAGTAGGATGTAAATAAGCGAACCGCGAAAGAGCTGGGAGAGCTTTGAGCCCCAAAAAAAGATAGCATAGAATAAAATATAAAAAAAAAAAAAAAAAAAAAAACAAATTTTAAGAGTGGAAAATCTTAATTCTTCAAGAGTCAGTGTTTGATGTACACTGACTCTTGAAGAATTAAGATTTTCCACTCTTAAAATTTGACAATTTTGCTTATTGACAACCAATTAATATTTAAATGAGCTTTATCGGTTAAGATGATTTTTGATACAAACTTTTGTATGTGGTTCTTGTGTACGATGCTTGGTTGATGTACTTGATTGATCACGAACACTCTCACTATCAGGTCAGCTGTGAAGTTAGCAGTAGGCCTAGTGTATTGGCATTGCTAGTTTCAGTGTAGTGTATAACTGACTGGGGGTGTTTCTAAAATTTTTAGAATATAATTAAATTCTGCGCTACAGTCTAAAAACCTTGTTCATGAATGGCCAGACGTTTCGGATAAATACTTTTACTTTAATTTAGGGATATTACAAGAAATGAAATAATATAAAAATTCTAGATTCTTTGGTAAATCATGTATTGCTTGTTTATTAGACACAACTCACTAAATTTACTACTCAGAAATAATCGATTGATACTGATTAAGGATAAAAGGCTTCTAACGCCCAAATTATCCATTACAAAATAAATCAACTGTTACCGTTGAAATGATTCAACAAAATCCATTTGCCTCAGAATACCAGCATCGTACTTTAGCCGAGATAACTCAATTTATAATTGTTACAAGTATTTGGCCCTCCTTCCTTGATAAGAACAGTATCATTTAGATCTAACGCCATTTAAATCATGTTGCACGTTCATCTACTCCAACAGTTGACTACTGTCGGTTTAATATATGTTTGTATTATAAGCTACAAAATAAAAAGCCTGCTAAGGTTTAAATGTATTCGAACTTATTTCACTTTATGTACTGTTTGTGACTTCCTGATGGTTTTATGACTTTTAAAAATAAACGAATCTTCACCACGCTATCCAGTATGTACATCATCATACAGCATACTAATTTGATTGAAACCTGGTTGGAATTCCTCGGACAAAACATCTTTATAATTAGTGAGGCTGCTGAATACGCTATACCTTAATGGTAGTTGATCGTTAACAATTCACTCTATCAAGATATCCCTATTGACTAATACTTCCTATTACTGACACTTTCCGATTACGCACGACTATATGAAACCATTTATCAGCTTGAACAAAATAGCAAAGCAAAACATGGAACAACTTATTTCGCATAGCACCACACGTTCGAGTACTCGTCATCGGCATGACCTACTGAGCTGTCGATGTTCGATTATAATCAAATCAACACAATCTGCAACGATTTTAATTTTCTGGGATAATTCATTCCAAGAGCATTTAAACAACCTACATTTACCTTTTGTGGAGAATAATTTAGTTTCCCTCGCCGAGTTTGTCCAGCATCACAAATCGTTGCACATTCATCATCCGAATCAAACATTTCTCGACACAATAACGTAACATGTGTCTCCGCTACTTCATTAACATTTAGGTGCATCCCACCATAGCTCATGTCGTAATATTTCAGCTGGCAGAATTCCGCGCGACACACAATCACATGGATTATCCAATATTTGAGAAGTTATCTTGCCCAGAAATGTTAGCCACCGGAAGGAACATTTGAAAGCCAATCCAATACAATGGTAGAATCGGTCCGGTAAATCATTGTATATATAATCTTGGCATTTATTCACTTTCGACGCTTTAAAACTGAAAATTGTTTATTTGTGGCATTCAGCTTACAAATGAGTCGCCTTGTATATTAGCCAGCTATTGTCATCTGCCGCGACGAATATCTGATTCATTCAGATTTTGAACAGTATATTGGCATATGTACTTTGATGAGCTTTGATTCACGACATAATATTGCCCAGTTAAATCGATCATACCTCTATTTTCTCTAAACGCTCTGAATCTATCTCGAAAATTGCGTTTCTTACTTCCTAAAATTGTTTTACTGTAGTACTCGTGCACATAATCAAGCTTAAATTGTTAGTCATTGATTTTCTCTTTCTATGCAGGACCAGCATTGTAATTGAGCAGTATCGTCATTTGTCCCTTGATGGAAGCACGTGTACTCTTGAAACCGTTTAAGTTTTCCATAAATTCATCAATCATCCGACTTCAACCGAAAAATCAACCCACTGAGAACAAAACGTTAAACACAGTTTTCCGAGCTTGGTTACAGATTTGAACGAAGACCCAAGACTGCTTAAGTAGCAGCTCGGTGTTACCAATGCTTCACGTACCTCGACCACAATCCAATACAAATCCATGTTTTATCATGAAGTCCCTATACCCAAAACCTAATGCTAAAATTGGTTATTACCGATTCGTATGACTACCTCTTACACATTTTATTGTCGATTAACACAATCCTTTACAAATCTCGCGATTCCGATGTCATTATAGTAGACCTACCATCCACTTTGCGTCTACTCGCCAAGCTGTCTTCATCCCTGGTTACTTCATGTGATGCCACTCATTACTTCTCTTTCAGTGGTCTTCGAAACATAAGTAATCTCACAAACCCAGGAACCTCGTTACTTTCCATTTATCTATTGGTTTGGTACTACTTACTGGTTTTGTAGGAGCCCTGAATCGCTTAAATGCAACAAAAAGCTCATTAAACGCAAACAGTCCAATTTGCCACGAATGTATTATGATGTTGCGTTGAATGTAAAATCACAACTGACCACTGAACCAGTTTCTTCAACACGATGTAATTTTGTCAATTGCACACTGTAAAGAACGTCAATTTCGACCAAAACTCTCACGTAATTTAAGAAATGTTATTGTTTTAGAACGATAATTTTCTTAACACATTTGGACAAGCAAAATGTGTTTTTGTGTTGTTAGCGACTCCATGATGATAACTGGTAGATAATATTGTTGATTTTTCATCTGCAAAGAACTGTTTTAGGACAGATAACATTAAAAAGTTGTAACAGTTGAAGCGAGAGATACCGGGTTCGAATCTCGATAGGGGAGGATGCTAAAGGGATTTTTCACCATACGATTACGATCAGCGGTGGAAAGAACATATACAGGGCCCTCTGTTGGAGTGCAGAACTCATGGGCCAACCCATCTACCATATCAGTATAATGGCTTGCATTGAACTATGCAATGTGCAGATGGTTCTACGTAAATTGGACAAATAGGCTGTAATGGGTAAAGTAAGGACGTCAATAAGCGAACTGCGAAAGAGTTGGAAGTCCTATAGCCCCGAAACAGATTGTAGCGATAAAAACAAACAGACAAATAATAAAGATTAACAGTACCTAGAGTCTCAGAATAATGAGATTAAACTTACAATACAAGATCAGGTACCACTAAATCAATCGATTAAAAATGTATCGGTTATTGAAATTAATTTGGATTCTGAATCTAAAGATGAGCAGA
Organism: Tipula lateralis; assembly: GCA_963932295.1. NCBI lineage: Eukaryota > Metazoa > Arthropoda > Insecta > Diptera > Tipulidae > Tipula > Tipula lateralis. The sequence goes on from OZ010737.1 coordinate 56,254,051, forward strand.
GTTTTTCAGAAAAATGGTCTGGTTCCTCAACGCACGATTATGTACATAGTTCAGTTATCAAGCCAGATAAAATTTTTAGGAGAATTTAGGAGAGATCGAAATAAGGTTCGGATCGGGAAAGATTTTAGGAGAGATCGGAACTTTAAGTAAGAAGGTAAGAACAGAATTAAAAAATATGATTACTGCATCATTAATAAAAGATGAGAGTGATGGAAGGCAATATGCCTATATATATATAATGGCCTATCCATAATGGATGCAAATAGACGCTATCGAGTAAGCGGTGCAAATATTTCTGTATTTGGTCGAGGCAGTGAAATTTACGTTAATAATCCAAATGAAAGATCTGGCAAGTGGACAAACTATTCTAGGTCATATATGAGTTCCAGTCACTTTTTCTGGTAAGATCAGCATGTTAACATTTCATATAGCTCCCAACTTAAGTCAATAATTATACCTTGGTATGGATTTCTGGCGAGCTTTTCATCTTAAAATTTCAGTATGTTCTTTATTATCTTACCAACAATCTCAACATACGACTATGAATGACACTTCAGACCTCACAAATCTAGGTCGTAAATTTCATAAGCATGTTCTTAATCCTGAACAACAAAATCAATTATCAAAAATAATCGATAAATTTCCATCGTCAACTGTACTTGGTTTGGGAAGAACATACCTTCTTTCTCATAGCATTAAAATCACCGAAAACGTTGAACTAAATAAACAGATGTATTACTCTGTTCCTCCTGCAATTCAGAAACAGATGAACGATGAACTGGACCGAATGCTAACACTGGGTATTATTGAGGAGAGTGGTGATTCTTGAAGCTCCCCTATTGCGGTAGTACGAAAGTCCAACGGCAAAATACGACTGTGTCTTCATGCACGAAAAGTCAACGAGGTAGCAGTGAAAGATGCTTGTCGTCTGCCGATCATTGACTGCTGGGGCGTCAGGGCAAGACTCGATTTATATCAAGTCTTGACTTGAAAGGCGCATTCTGGCCGATTCCGTTAGATAACATTCACTGTCCCGGGACGACCGCTGTATCAATTTACAGTCATGCCGTTTGGACTTTGCAAAGCACTGCAAACGATGAACAGGTTAATGGCAAAGGCTATACCATACGAACTCCACCACCAAATTTTTGCATATTTGGACGATCTATTAATAAACAGTTGATGAACACCTAACTTTGTTAGAGAAAGTGGCTGGTTAGTTAAAGGCTGCTAACTTGACATTAAAGTCATTTTCTGCTAAAGGAATTAAATATTTGGGCCATATCGTTGGTGAATTATTCTAGGCAAAGTTCATTTACTACACTGCCATCTGTGTTCAAATTTAAAATTCAGATATTACTAATGCTAATACATACTTACTTTTTTGTATCAAAACGATATCAAAAATTTTTGACATATTAATTTGTTTTTGTTTTATCAATAATTAAATTATTAGTTATTAAATTATATAATAGATAGCGCCCTTGTCATGAAAAAGTCGTTATTTACATTACGTAATGTAAAAAATAACTTGTGTAATTTACATCTAAATTACATGTAAATAACTGTGTAAAATACATCGTGTAATTCTCATTTCTTCTCTTTCAGTGGTCTTCGAAACAATATGTGATCTCACAAACCCATAACCTCGTTGTTTTCCAATTATCTACTGGTTTGGTGCTACTTACTGGTTTCGTTGGAGCCCTGAATCGCTTAAATGCAACAAAAAGCTCATTGAACACAAACAGTCCAATTTGTCACGAATATAATATCATGGTGCGTTGAATGTAAAATCACAACTGACCACAACCAGATTCTTCAAAACGATCAAGTTTTGTCAATTGCACACTGAGTAGGACGTCAATGTCGACCAAAACTCTCACGTAAATCAAGAAATGTTGTTGTTTTTAAAATATTATATTATTTTTATAAAACATTTGGACAAGCAAAGTGTGTTGTTATATTGTTAGCGACTCCATGATGATAACTAGTATATTGTTGATTTCTCATCTGCAAAGAACTTTTGTAGTACAGATAACATTAAGTACTAAAATTTAACCGCCCAGGTGGTTCAGTGGTTAAAGCTGTGGCAGTTGGAGCGGGAGGTACCAGGCTCGAATCCCGATAGGGGCTGGATGATGAAAAAGGGATTTTTTATCATTCAATTACGATCGATTGCTGTGGTTGGGGGCATTCGTGTTTCGTAAATATTACGAACGAAACATGAGACCCATAGAATACCACCACAGTATCCAGAGCTTGTCGTAGGAGGCGACTAAATCTGGTTGGATCGCTGGGCTGACGACCCGCATCCGTAAAAAAGTGAAAATGTTAAAAATGTCAACAAAAATAAAAAAATCGGATACCGCCAAAACAACAACAAAAACGACCCCCCGCTTAAGTACCCGGACACGAGATTGAGGATCGGCACGTGGAACGTGCAGTCATTAAGAAAACCTGGCGCGTTGGATGGCCTTATCACATGCATGAAAGAGTATCGGCTGGAACTCGTAGCTCTCCAAGAAACTCGATGGCCTAAAAGTGGAGACCATGTGTCCCAAGGCTATACGTTGCTACACAGTGGAGATGACCTCGGAAATCTTGGGGTTGGATTTCTCATTGGGCCACAGGTAAAAAATGCTGTCTTGGACTTTCAAGCAGTCGATAATCGAATGTGTAAGCTTCGCTTGCACATGAGATTAGCCAACCTGTCAATTGTCTGTATACATGCGCCCACTGATGTAAGCCAATGCCAGGATAAAGACTCATTTTATAATAATTTGGATAATCTGATGGGCTCTATACCTGAGCACGATGTCAGATTGGTGATTGGTGACTTTAATGCTAGAGCTGGCAGAAATCAGACCGACTTATGTAACAATATAGGTCCGTACTCCCGACACGAAACTGCGACCGAGAATGGGGAAAGAATGGTGTACTTTGCGATCGCTCATGATCTCAAAGTAGCAAGTACATTCTTTCCTCATAAAAACATCCACTTGGAAACATGGACACATCCACGTAAAACATCCCGAAGCCAAATTGACCATGTGTTGATTTCAAAAGGGCGGGCTCGGGTTGTCCAAGACGGGAGATCGTATCGCTCGTCAACCAAATTCGTAGGCAGTGACCATTTTATGGTTGCTGCAAAGCTACGATGGAAATTTTCGTACAAGTCAGGGAGGACAGGAGAATATACAACGCGATTCTCCTGTGAAGGTCTGATAAATGAAGAAACGCGACGAAAATATCAAGATCTTGTCAGCAATAGCATTATGCAATCCAATTACCAATCTGATGATGTGAACAGTGTATGGGAAGTATTGAAAACCTCGGTTGTCGATGCTGCCCAGCACACTCTCGGTATAGTGAAAACTAGGCCCAAAAATGATTGGTTTGATGAGGAGTGTCGTCTTGCTGTTGAGCAACGAAATATAGCCCACAATGAAGCGCAGACTCGGTTTACAATCGCAAGGAAAAACAAAGCAGTTCTTGCTAGGAGGACAGCTAAAAGAATTTGTAGACTGAAGAAGCGAGAGTGGTGGAAGGCTAAGAGTACAACAACTCAGCAATGAGCACAATTCGCGTGGTTTCTTTAAAGGAATCACCGAATTGCGCCATACCTTAAGATCTCGGTCAACTGCCATTCGGGACCAGGATGGAAACCTCTGTGTTAACGTCGATGCGGTACTCGATACATGGCGTGAACATTTTTCTGATTTACTTAATGTTCCACATTTATCACAAGCTGTATTTGAATACCCTCAAATACAGACCGCAGAGATGTTCATTGAGGATCCATCCTATGAGGAATTCACAATGGCCATGCGGAAATTAAAGAAAAATCGTTCACCAGGAGTTGATTGCATTAATTCAGAGCTCTTGATATTCGGAGGGCTAACTTTGTGGAACTGTCTTTTCGACCTTGTTCGATTGGTATGGCGAAATGAAGTTATGCCCGAAGAATGGAAAGTGGCCGCGTTATGCCCAATTTTCAAAAAGGGTGATCGCTTGAAATGCGAGAATTATCGCGGTATAGCTCTCCTTTGCACAGCATATAAGTTACTGTCATACATTATCTTGGGAAGAATTACTCCTCTAGCGGAGGAAATTGTCGGTGACTACCAAGGAGGATTCCGTCCAAATCGGTCAGTCACTGATCAAGTTTTTTCGCTGCGGATGATTCTTTCGAAGTACTACGAAACATCTCGCGATGTACACCAGGTATTCCTAGATTTCAAGCAAGCCTATGACTCGATCAATCGAGAGAGATTATGGTATGCGCTTGAATATTTAGGAATACCGAAAAAAATATGTACATCTCTGTAAAATGACAGTAACGCAGTCACAATGCTGTGTAAAAGTTGAGAACAGGCTATCGAGAACTTTTGCAATCACGACTGGTGTTCGACAAGGAGATGCGCTGTCCCCGATACTTTTCACCTCAGGACAACATCTTATTCCGACAATCCAATCAACTTCTTGCTTATGCAGATGATATCTGTGTGATTGGATTAAATGGCAACGGAGTGAAAGAGATACTTGATCCACTGGAACAGTGTTCAGCTTCCGTTGGTCTCAAAATCAACGAGTCAAAAACCAAATATCTAATCTCGGGTTTTAGAGACCAAGACGCAATTGATTTCAGTAGTGGTAACCACACGTTTGAAGGAGTGATGAGATTCAAGTATCTTGGATCTCTCATCACTCACGATAATAGTGTGGGCGAGGATATCAAGGTCCGCCTTGCCGCTGGCAATCGGGCTTTGTATCCTCTACGTCCACTGCTGAAATCAAAATATCTTGCAAATACGGATAAGCTGAAACTGTACAGAGTGTTGATCAGACCCGTTGTCATGTATGGATGTGAGAGTTGGACCTTGACGGATGAGTACGAAAGATGGCTTCTAACATTCGAGAGAAGAATCATGCGTGTGATATATGGTCCAAAACGCGACGTCGATGGCACTTACCGAGTTCTTTTCAATCACGAGATCAGGAATTTAATGCAAATTCCTGATATCGTGCATGAAATTAAAGGACAGCGAGTACGCTGGCTCGGACACGTTCTGCGTGCTGATCCGAACCGAATGATACAGCGAACCTTTAAGGGAGAACCGCCTTTCGGTAGGCGAAGAGGTCGCTGTCGGCGACGATGGCTCCACGGCGTAGAGAGCGATCTGGCATCTTCAAACTGCCTACAACGGTTTGAAGAGTTGGCTCGTGATCGAAACCGATGGAGTCAGATTGTTGACACGGTACGGGCCAATAATGGCCTGTAAAAACCGTAAAAAAAAAAAAAAAAAAAAAAAAAAAATTACGATCGATGTTGTGAATGAACACATCTATGATCCCCTATTGGATGGAGTGCAGAACTCATGGGCCGACCCATCTTCCATGTCAGTACTATAGGCTGTAAATAGTACCTATAGCAGTTCGTCCTCGATTTGGCTTGTAAAGGCGTAATGTAGGACGTAAATAAGCGAACCGCGCAAGAGCTGGGAGTGCCTTGAGCCCCAAAAAATATTGTATAGATGCCTGTGAAATACATAACAATAAAAATAACAAAAAATTTTTCGAGTATGCGACATATATGGAGTGGTAATTTAATCGCCTGAATGTTGCAAGAAATTTAGAAACTATAAAATAGCATAAATTTAGGAAAACAGTTCATACAAAGACCACACATACAGTACATTTAGGCGGAAAAATAAAATAATACATATAAAATGTACTATTTGATAATGTGGTGTTGAAGTTTAGGCTTTGGCCATTTTTTTTTGTTTTTTTGCTGTAGTTTAATGAGGTCTTTTGTAGTTTGTTTAATTTATAAGCAACTTTTGTAGCATAGCTATGTCGCCTAAATGTAGTTTTATTTTGTATAAACACACACTTGTTCATATTTTATTATTTGTTATGTTCTTCACTTCGGTTTGCATAGCATCAAAAGATATGTTCGTTTGTAGTGAATTAACTGAATATATATTGAGTTATTATTCCGTTTATTGAGTTGCTATTCAGATAATTAAGTTACTGAAGTGAATTGATCGTTCGTTTGCTACAATTCAGATAAATGTCAAATTATTAAATTCGAAAGCAAACATATTCAATTAAATCACCCTCATCCATTTTAATAAATATAATTTAAAATCATCTTTCAGTCGACTTTAAAAAATATAGCTTCTTTGATGCGTAAAACAAAAAGTACAAGAATAATAAACCAAATGTCAAAAAACGAGAAAAACAATTATATGATTTATCTACACAAGCAAAAATATTATTCCGATAAATCAGTAGCTCAATATTTTTAACTGAATTGAAGCGTACCAAACGAACTCGCAAATCAGTTCAATAATTCAGATAAATCACATAATTCAGTTAATTCACCACAAACGAACGCACCAAAAATATATATATAAAAAAGAATGTACTAAAATTTATTACTTGAACAAAGACCAACAGATGGTCCAACCCTGTATTTATTAATTTTTGCGTTTATTAGTAATTAAGTCTCGTATTGGTGCTCTTGGTGGTAGCATTATATCCATATGCAAGTATAATTTCCCCCAAAGTTGAGTTACTCATTGAGATTTAGATTAGAGACATTACGTGCAATTTTCGTCTACTGAATTGTATGTGACACGCTACAAAACATTGTTATACACATAGGAGTTATGAGGACAATCATGTTTAACCATTAAATATAGCTTTAGTGAACTTTTTGACGCAAGTTGTATATCGCTGTTATAATTACATCGGAACCATAATTATTGCTAAATTCAAAAAACTTTGCAAAACAAAGATATAACGAAAACCCAAAACTTACATGGAAATAACATTTGTTTTATATCAAATATCAAAATAACTCAACTCCCCCACTCGCACCACAAGTCGTATAACCACACAGACTCACAAAATAAACTTTATAATGTATTTGATATACAAATGAAATAATTTACTGTGATTTCCAAAAAGAAAAATAATTTGATACTTAAAAAAATTTAATCAAAATGCTTTGTGAACATGAAATAAGTATGTTACCAATACGAGAGTTAGATGTGAACACACTCGTAGAACATTTACTCGGAAAAATAAAAATTTTGGAAGCAAAAACAAATTTTCTAACCCATAAATTTTAATCTTATATTTTAACAATTTTTCAAAATAATTTCATTTTACTTCCCAAATCCTTACAAATAATGGAATCAAAGGAATAAATTTTAACAGAAACATATGTAGATATTTACAGTATGGTGTTCTGTATTCGGTTGATATATTGTATCTAAGCGTATGTCTGTCAGTCTATACGAAGGTGGGGTGAGAAGTCTGGTAAAATTGCAACAGAAGGTGCAACAATCGCAAATACCAGATGTCATGTGTCAAGACCATTTGTCACTATGAAGTCACCACACCAAAAATTGTAGTCATAATCCATGATACGGTATTGCAAGACCTCAGAGTGGAAGTGAACGTGATACCTGAGCTATAGAAGACATCTCAGATGAACGTGTGCACAATATATGACAGTAACATTTGAATATGAAAAAGCTATCCACGCACTGGGTACCGCGAGTGCTTATAATCGACGCACACTTATGACAACTTCAGAGGATGAATTGGTGATGTTCAAGTGAAATAAAAAAAAGTTTTTTCATCTTGGATGAAACGTGAAACTATCATTATACACTGGAGACCAATCAAGGTCTAAACAAAGGAGTTCGTTCAAGAAAGCTAAGGCAGTTTTATGGGCAAAAAAAAAATGGAACACAATTGACTTCCCACTATATTACTTTACGTTCCAGATTTAGTTCCAATTTACGTAAAAACCTGAGTACTGACATGGAAGATGGGACCGCACACGGATTCAACTGGGTCTCAGATGAGTTCATTCTCACCACCGATCGTACCGCCCAGACGATCGATGGTGAAAATTCCTTCTTCGCATCCTGCCCCTATTGGGATTCGAACCCGGTATATCACTCCACACCGCAGTGTTTTAACCACTGCGCAATTTAGGAGGTCATGTACGTAGCATATTCAACATTGATATCCCTTAAACAGGCAACGGAGAATATTACTGCAACTAATTGGACAATTTCATCGACGTTTTGAACGAAAAACGGCCGTATTTGGCGAAAAAAAAGTTATTTTCCATCAAGACATTGAACTATGCTTCAAATTACTTCCAATTCACATCTGTCATATTCTTCAATCTTAACCCCTTTGCGAAGATTTACTGTTTCTGAACTTAAATAAAATGACTCGACCGAAAGAATAAATCGGCTCTAATGGTGAGATCATCGATGCAATAAATCGTATTATTCGAAAGGGATCGAAAAATAAGAAAAACGTTGGACTATGTAAGTGTTCCTCAATAGATGCAGAAGGTTTATTAGATCGAGGCAGGTCAGATATATAAAACCTTTATTAGACCGTGTATAGAATATTGCTGTCAAGTTTGGGGTGGAGCATATGGCACTGCTCTCCAGTTGCTGGATAGAGTTCAGCGGCGTGCCATCTGAATAATACGAAACCCCAGACTTACAAAAGATCTAGACAGCCTACAGCACCACAGAGATGTTGCAGAACTCTGCGTGTTCTATAGATTAATAAATGGTAAATGTTCTGCAGAATTAAAGGAGAAAATACCACCATTTGTTACGCCAGGACGGGTAACACGAGGAACGGTTAATGCGCATTGGTTTACGGTGAAGCTGCCGAAACCTCGAACTGAAGATGCAAAGTGCGAATTTATTTATCGAACATCTAAGAAGTGGAATTCGTTCACTGGTTTTCAATTTCCGTTGAAGTATAAAATGCACAAGTTTAAGGCAGCTATCAACCTTTACTTGAAGGACCGCGCGTTGGGTGCAGGAGTTCTGACAGTTACAAGGAGCTAGGACAGTCTAGAAGTCCACCCTGCACCCAATTAAAGCTTAATTTAAATAAAAAAAAAAGTTGAAAAATAAATTTTTTTAGGCCGAAAATATTATCTGTCTGTTTTTATTTTTGCAATATGTTTAGAGGCTCAAGGCTCTTCCAACTATTTCGCGGTTCGCTTATTTACGTCCAAAATTACATAGCAAAATCGAGCATGTATGTTCGATTTACGTTGAACCATCTGCACATTGCATAGCTCCTAAATATGGGTTGGTCCAAGAATTCTGCACTCCAACAGGGGGTCTTAAATGTGTTCACCACCGATCGTAATCAGATGGAAAAATCCCTTGTTCATACTGATCGGGATTAAAATCCGTACCTTTTATTGCGGCAGCTTTAACCACTGCGCCATTTAGTGGGTTAAAATATTATTCCTTGTTTCGTTTTTTCAAGACTTTTCATGCCACCCTCGTTCATAGATCCGTATATACTCCCACATTATTCTTATATGTCATATTCATGTACCAATTGAGACTACTAGTAAATATTAACGAGAATTTCCCATCGAATTATTTAAAAATTAGTTGGGATTTTGTTTTTATTTTCGTTTTTCTGGTACACACACAGCATCAGGCATCAGAGGAAATTGTCATATTCAGATTTTCGTTTTTCAATAGAAATTTGATAAATTTATTTACAACATTTTGGATTAATATTTTATAATGTCTGTTTGTGCCTATATCTAGGGGACCAATAATATATTATTATGATTACAGTTGTCAGTATAAAAAACCAGCATCCATAATGTATTTAATTGGAGAGATGTTTATACTCGTACGTCTGTGACTCGTTTTTATCCTATACTGTAGCTTTAATTGCATTATTTATGATGATGATACGAATCCGAATTTTTCGAAAATGTTGCAGATAGAATTAGATATTTGATGTTGTCTATGTGTGATTTTAGATTTCTATATGAATTATTTTTGGTACATTGTCATCTATGTACAACATATTTTATGTTATCAGGTTATACATATATTCGTTTAGACAGACATTTCGAATTGTTCAGAACTCAGGGTGTTATATCATAACTTATATTTAAAAATATCTTTTGTTATGATTATGACATGACAATTTGATTAAAGTATCTGATTGTTTTAAACATCAAAATATCATGTTTTTTCAACGTTTGGTATTATAAATCTAGTACGAACCTTAACCTAAATGCAATATTGATACGTCTGGGTAATGCTAAGTATGGTTTGGTTTATTTTATTCATTTATTTGTGGGCTAACTAAATCTAATAGGTGCCAAATTGGGTGATTGTTACAAGACCAAGCAGTGGGCAGGATGCTCTAACTAAGTCGGGCCAGAACAGCCTTAATAAAGGTATTTTATTTTAGAAAAGAACAACTCGGTTTAGGACAACCAATTATTAACATATTTTGAACAGACCATAACAAAAACTTTAATATAATCCATCAAGAGTTAGTTATCAGACAAACCCATCATATCACACTAACGCGATTTACCGACTAATGAACTTTGAAGTAAGATATCGTTACCTTAGGCAAGTTTCACATGACAATCCTTTTCTGAAACTAACTAACAATAACATGCATTACTGTAAGTATATATATATATATATATATATATATATATATATATATATATATATATATATATATATATATATATATATATATATATATATATATAAATATATATATATATATATATATATATATATATATATATATATATATATATATATATAATATATATATATATATATATATATATATATATATATATATATATATATATATATATATATATATATATAAATATATATATATATATATATATATATATATATATATATATATATATATATATATATATATATTTATATATGTTGTAACGAGTATACTTATGCCAAGACAGTCAACGTCATAACAGTCAATAGTCGAATGGTTATGGAAGATGCTGAATCACCGTACCAGATAAATTTGATTTTACCCAATGACGTGTTAAAGTGTTTTAAAGTGAAGTGCAGAATAGTGTTGTAGCACTCACGAGTGGCAAGCTGTTAATCAATCCTGTTTATTGAATTGAATAAAGGGAAGTTTGACTTTACTCTGGTAGTTTTAATTTTGACTCTTGTCGGAGTCGTCAATAGCCCAGATACGAACCATGAAAGCCGTAGCAATTAGTATCAGAAGTGAGATTATTGACAAGTGATACTGGTCAAAATAAATAAGCTTAGTCATTCTCAACTGAACGAAGAACTCCGTCGACGGATATACTGATTAAACCCAACTAACAATTTAGGTAGTTTATTCTATCGCTTGGTGTAATATGTGCTATTTCGGTTGAAATAACGTAAAATTTTGGTTAATTTTCTACTTTCAAGAAGTATTTGCTAATTGGTAAGAATTAAAGAAAAATTAACGAAAGTTTTTGGCATTTTTCTACCTTTAGGCGGCTTTTACTTTTTAGTCTAATATTAAGAAAGTTTGGCCTAATTTGAACCAGCGAATCGTGTTTAAAGTAGAAAAGAGGTAGTAGAAAATTGGGTTTAATCTAAGTAAAATATTTCTTCTTTTCCTACCTAACCTATTGTAAACTTTAAAATTACTTTAACTTTTAAGTCGAAAGAATAACAAATTTTAATAGATTTCGTCAATTATATTTCACCGATTTTCAACCTTGAAAACGATTATACTTTTACAAAGAAAAATAAGGATTTTTTTCTATATTTTGCCATGTTTTTCTACCTTAAGGTTAAAATTTCTTTATAGTAATATAATAGTAGAAATTAAATTTTACCGATCGTCTATAAGATTGTAAATCACCTACAAAATTCACTTAAAAGACGAATGTCCTAAAAGGTTCTCTCACAATTTTCTTCTCAGTCGAAAATAAGCAATTTTTACCTACTTTTAGTTATTTTAGATTTAAGAAAGTGAAGTGTTATAAAGATAGAAATCAAACAAAAATATTTTTAATTCTCTCAGCCCTTTAAATTATTCAACATCTGTTATTTTCGATATCGCATCATCGATCGGAGCACCTACAGAACCAGTGACATATGAAAACTCGAACGGCTTAGCAACCATTTCTACAGATCAAGTATCATCTCATCTTTAAATTTCACAAATTGTTCACCATCAGTTAAAGAATCATCAGATTCAGAATCTACACTTGGCCGTGCCAGTGACACAGAAAACATTTTTTTATGGATGAAATTGACGAGCATATTTTTGATGAAGATATTTATAGCAAATTAGAAGAAGAATCCATTTCCGAAATATAACAAACAAAATTGTAAATTTATCATACAACACGAAATTATAGATGGTAAAATATCGTAACAAAATTTTAACATATCTCGCGCAAGCATGGCGAACAAAAAAATTGTAAAGGCAGAGTTGTACTTTTAGATTCATTGTTTGCGTTTTTCGTTTCTGATAAGAGCATCAGCATTTACGACAGTTAGTAAATTGATTAATTTTACTCGAATCAAATCAATTTTAAATTCCATATTTTTTATGCTTTTCTGAAACATAAATTATATTTGTTTATAAATTTGCCTAGTTCCTGCTATAAATAGATGGTCACACATTTTCCAAAGGCGTCGTTGAGTTTCTTATTATAACGGGTGTTTTTTTAAGAGGTTGCCGATTTTTTTTTTTGAATAAAACACATATAAAATTATGAAATGACCAAAATTTTTTTTTATTTGGTAGATAATTTTTTGGCATTTAACATTTAAACACAATTTCTGGCATATGGCTACCACGACTATTTTTCACAAATGTTATTCTGGAGGTCCAATTTTCCAGCACTTTTTCAAGCATTTGAGGGCGTATGTCAGCAATGACACGTTGAATATTGGTTTCCAAAGCGTCAATCGATTGAGGTTTATCCACATAAACCAATGACTTCACGTATCCCCACAAAAAGTAATCGAGTGGCGTCAAATCGCACGAACGCGGAGGCCAATTCACCGGACCATTTCTCGAAATAATGTTGTCGTTGAAAGTTTCTTTCAATAAGTCGATTGTTTCACGTGCTGTATGGCAAGTGGCACCATCTTGTTGAAACCACATTTCATCCATATCCATATCTTCAAGATTTGACAACAAAAACTCATTTAACATGGTTCTGTATCGATTTCCATTCACGGTAACGCGTCGTCCTTCCTCATTTTTAAAGAAATATGGACCGATGATCCCACCAGCCCATAGACCGCACCAAACAGTACATTTATCAGGATGCATTGGTAATTCTTGAACGGCGTGTGGATTATCTTTGCTCCAAATGCGACAATTTTGTTTGTTGACGTATCCATTTAACCAAAAATGCGCCTCATCACTGAAGAGAATTTTACGGTAAAAAAATGGATCTTCGTTCAATTGATTTAACGACCAATCACTGAATTCACGGCGCAAACGATGGTCGTGTGACTTTAATTCTTGCACCAATTGAATTTTGTATGGCACCAAACCCAAATCTTTACGTAAAATTTTCCATAAAGTCAATGGACAAAGTCCAATTTGCTGAGCACGACGACGAATCGATAAATTGTCGTTTTCTTCGACACTGGCCTCAACGACAGCAATATTTTCTTCTGTACGAACTCTTCTCATTCTTGTCGGTGGCTTGGCATCCAAAAGAGTGAATGTAGACCGAAATTTGGTAATTACGTTCTTTATGGTGGTCTCTGACGGACGATTATGTGCACCATAAAATTCACGAAGTGCTCTATAAACATTTTTAATTGAACACTGATTTTGAAAATAAATTTCCACGATTTGAAAACGTTGTTCTGGAGTTAACCTATTCATAATGATTTGCCAAACAATACTGAGTAGAAATGCCACTTTGAGCTGTCAAAACAACTGTCATAAAATAAAACGACATCTATCGGAAAACAAACCTCCTAAAAAAACACCCGTTATAATAGATTTATTATTTTTTTACAATTTGTTTGGTTACTTCACTGGCAGTTGCGCAGAACGATGTAAAAATGAGTTCCAGTACGATAAAGTTTTACCTATAAGTCGATTAACACCCTATTACGTACATATTTTTTCTTACTTGTTTAGTAAAGTTTTCCTAAACAAGTAGAAATAGAATTCGAAAACGCAATTCTAAATTGACCTAAAAGTAGAAATTACTTAAACAAGAATTTTCGACTTAAAATAAGTAGTTTTGTTTTAAACCGATGGATATTTCGTCGCTAAGGTCGAATAATTTAGTAATTATGGAAAATAAAGACGATTTTTAAAAATCCGCCATATGTATTTTGCATAATAATGACCGTGACCCGAAATTTGATGTTACCGAAATGACAAAAAAAATATTTCTGTACTAATTATATAAAAACAAAATTACAATATAAATTATTTTTAGATGGCATTTCAATATTTTGAGGCAGAAAGTGCGTTTTCATCGAAAAATTTTCAACGGCATTATGTTTTATATTGACACAATACTTAATTTCGCGCATATTGAAAATGTAATGTATTATTTTTCTCGTAATATTATTTATTTGTATTTTCCATTTTAATAATAATAAAATAACTTGTTTTATTTTTCAAAGTTATATTAAAACTGAGTAACATGTTATTTCCGTAGTAGAAAACTAGGAGAAAATAACTTATATTTTCCGCCGAATCGACGTAAAACTAACCAAAAATAGGTAAAAGAAGAAAGTGAAAATGTACCAAAATAACCCTTTTTAGGTATAATTTTACGTCGAATCGACGTCGAAAAATTCTCCAATTAGGTTGATTCGACGTCGATTCGATGTAACCTTACACCTAATTGGTTAGTGTTTTTCGTTTTCAAAGACTATTTTTAAGTAAAAATCTACCTATAAACGACATAATTTGTTAGTTGGGAATGGATCGAAAGTGGAGATAATGCGAAAAATGCGGACTCTAATGGAAGAAGAGAAAACGAAACCCGATGAAGCAGTGTTTGAAGTAGAATTGGAACTAATCGAGCGAAGGCCGGGCACCAATGGATCCAATACAGACTATGCTAGCTCAACATCGAGAGTAACAGCAATAATAACAAAAGCAGCTTGTCGAAATCGTTGTTTAGCAACCGAAACAAAATGAGGAACTGATGCAACAACAAGAACAGCAGTTCGGAGGTTTAGAGAGACAACTAGGTGGGCTTTATGAAGCATGTGAGTTAAGAGTATAGCTTATGTCGAAATGAAGGTTCCAAAACTGGAGCAGAAACGAGTCGCCGAAACAATAATTGACAAAATATTCAAATATTGAAATATTAGCTGTGTCGTTGCAGGTGGAAGCCAACAATAGAGTGTTCGGTTTGGAACGCGTGAGGCAACTGGATACAGCCGATGAACCAGCATTGGTAAAAAATTTGCTGCTGTTACCTATTGAAAGTTTGAAAGAAAGTAATAATAAGATTTCTCCTAGAATACTGCTGCCTGAGAGAACTTGATGTTGGTGATGTGTCAAACTAGAACATCTTCAACGTAACTTTATACTGCCCTAACGACAGCAGCCAACAAAAAGTCGCGAGCCGGTAGTGGAAAACTAACACAAGCCCTGTTTGGTCTGAAAAGCCCTGAATAGGACGTACACGCTCACCTTGGAGTGAAGAATTCATGGCTGACCAATATTTAAGCATTTTTGCAACGAAAATCGTTGCGGTTTATTATATATAAATGCAGTTATGGTAAACGATCTTATCGGCAATAAAATGATTTGAGATACCTTTGGGACCCCTCTTGAAACACGGACCAAGGAGTCTAGTATATGTGCGAGTTTTTGAACTTTTTCCAGTTTTGACCAATAAAAGTAATATAAGCTGGCATGGAGCTATGCATTGTGCAAATGGTTCTTCGTTAATCGGACCTACATCAGTTTAACGTCAAATTGGTTGTAATGACGTAAAAAGCATGTAATGGCGTAAATAAGTAGACCTAGAAGATTTGAGGAGTGCCTTGAGCTCTAAAAAGATTACAAACTATAACAAAAAGTTAAATAATAAAAATATTTGTTTCCCTGTCACTCAGGCTCCATTGTGATAACACTTCGCAGACGTACACTCTCAGTCACGAATTCTGTTTCTTTTTCTAATGAAGTCCAAGATATCTGTGCCAGATATCCAAGTGCAGTCTATGGGAAAAGTATCAAGAACATGAGTACAAGAAGTGCTCAACAATTACTGCTTCTCCTCCCACACAGTTCTCAGTTTGCGATGTTCTGAATTTTCATTCGAAACATATGATTATTCAAGGAGCAATACCTAGAAAGATCCACAATGTGAGTCTATCATGATTTAAAAAAGACTTGGATCTTTGCTAATTTATTGATCCAAAGAAGATTTTGGATAGTCAACAAGAGATGAGGTATCACATCTTTTCTGGTGCAGATCACCAAGAGCTTGTCGATATCTCTTTTAAGAGATAGTAACGTTATTCGTTAAACGAGTTCAGGTTCAATAAACGCCGCCCCCAAAAGGACCAATTTTTTAACCAATACATTTCTTTGATCCAGTAAAGTCGTACTTAATTCAGACTGCCTAGTCGATTTTAGCCAATTATCGTTTCGGTTTAACAGTCGGTAAGGTTCGGTTAAACAGTATTGGAAACAATCACCTTTATAGTCGCCTAGCTGTCAGTTTTGATGCAGATACGACAGATTTTATGCAGATCTCTGCAATTTGAGTAAATATCATATTGACACCAGAGAGGTAGGATGTTTTATTATAGTTCATTTTCGGTAATAGTTACACTAGAAAGAAATTTACCGATAATAAACAGGTTCAAGAAGCAAATCTGACTGTAACAAATTTGCCATAAATAACTAAGCAAAACATGGGTGTACGCTATTTGAAGTAGATAGTCTATTATTTGAAATTAATAACTGCTGCTATATTCGGAAACTATAGGACCGACACAGATACTCCAAAACAAATATTCTTCGTTGCTTCACCAATCGTCCGTGGTAGTCAACAAAATTAGGATCATGGAAATAACCTGAATAAAATAACAATAAATAAATACTTATCTCGCAACACAAAAAGAAAAGCAACAGGAACAACATGGAAAGCTTTACACTACGCCCATGTATAGCAATATTAATAATCATAGTAAAAGAGCCAAATCTCCATGCTCTTTCGAACCTTAATATTTAACATGAATCAGGATTTGACACTTAATTACTAATTCGTTTTCGAACTGCTCCATGCTTTTTGTACCAACCACACGTTCTAGATACACCATTGCATATTTCATCTGATATTAGTTAGGAGCTTATTAGTGCTAAGTACAGCTTTATTACAAAGCACCGCGTTTGATTGATTCAACGGCATCAACATCCGATTGACACTAACCTAGTAACCCAATTAATTCAAAATAAAATCAAACCGCCCAGGTGGCTCAGTGGTTAAAGCTGTGGCAGTTGGAGCGGGAGGTACCGGGTTCGAATCCCGATAGGGGCAGGATGCAAAAGGGATTTTTCACCATCTGATTACGATCGGTGGTGTTAATGAACACATCTATGACCCCCTGTTGGAGTGCAGAACTCATGGGCCGACCCATCTTCCATGTCAGTACTATAGGCTGGCATGGAGCTATGCAATGCGCAGATGGTTCTACGAAAATCGGACCTATAGCCGTACGTCTTCGATTTGGCCGTTAAGGCGTAAAGTAGGACGTAAATAAGCGAACCGCGAAAGAGCTGGGAGAGCCTTGAGCCCCAAAAACAGATAGCATAGAATAAAAAAAAAATAAAAAATAAAATATACTAGACGTATACAATTGATGACTACAAGTGGTTCTAAATGGTTAAGTAAGCCATGCATGTGAAGTTATCTTAAAATTCTACCCTCAAACTAAAAAAAATCATATGGCAACACTAATATAGTACAAAATCACTTACACACATGTGTAGTGAACTAAGGTTTGAAAAACAATACCGCTGCAAGTGTCACAAGTGTTTAAGCACGTTTTTATTAACATGCATAGGTGTCGGTAGTGACATAATCTAGGTATCTCTTAAGTATGGTATTGAAATGTGAAACTTGCCAGATTAGAGCAAACTTATATATTATGATTTCATTTTCCGTTAGCTCTATCTTCATTATGGCATTAGTATTGAAAAATGTATCTTGTCAGTCACGTGACACGAATTGGCTATCAAAATAGAACTACTACGAGCATTTATTCCGCGCCCTTCAGGTTTCTAATTGCTACTCATAATTCAAACCAGTATCTTATACGAACACTTGTTCGAGTATATGCCACTGCTACAATGTGTCATAGCAATACATTTAGATACATTAGGGAGTCTCGTCTTTCAAATCATCTCGTTATTAAATTAGTCTGCAACCATACTATATATTTTATACTTTAATAGTGTAAAAACGATTTTCCAGCAGTCAAAAAAAAGGGTGATGTCAAGGAACTTATATATATACCAGCGATGCATAATTTGTCGCTAATAGACAAGAAAAATAAAAGAAAGACGAGCAACAAAATTACAAGGAGAACAAAAAATTGTTTTATCAAGATTTAACAGTAACACCTGGTTGCCATTGCGATGTCGACTGTAAAAGACACTATATACTAAAACGACGATAGTGTGCGGTATAAAGATGTTTTGTGATTATAGTTTTTCTTCACCGACAACAACAAGAACAACAACAGCAAATTTGTGCAAAGTTGACAAAAGATAAAACTAAGATTTGGCGTGGAAGAAATAATCTTAACCATTTTCATTATGCGGTGAATAAATTTTCACTTTTTAAATTAACAAAATTGTGTTTTGCTAGACAAATTTTCCAAAATGTTTCACGTGGCTGCTGCTGTTGTTGTTGTTGTTGTTATTTCCGAAACGTGCATAGACGAGTACATAGTATATAGTTTTGTGGGAAAAAAATTAATTTGATACATTTTGTGGTTGAAAGAATAACCATATTTAATCCGTTTGAATCCTTATTTGATATTAAATTATCGATAAATTGAAATTCGATCGAGCACTGGCCCAAAAATATAGGCATAAAAACGAGAAAAGGATTGATGATGATTATCTTTTGGGATTTTCTATTTCAAAACCATATTTTTTTTTCTTTTGCTGTACCCCAGACCAGACCCGTCCGACATGCATGATGAAAAGAATAAGCAAGGTTCAATTGAACACAAAAACGATTTTTTTTCTTTAAATGACAATTTAAAATTTTGTTCCTTAATCAAATAAAGTGCCTATTAAGTGATTTTATCTAAGAAAATGATTTTTTTCGTCTTCATTTTAGTTAAGACATATACCATACATACATATATACGATATGATGTATGTTTTATGACAAGTTGAAATGTCCAATCAAATCTATGTAATAAATTCTCAAGAGATTTATGTGGGTGACAAATTTTAAAGTTTCTTTTAGTAAATTTTCTGATCTAAATATGTACTTTACGACAAAGTACATGAATCCATTTCCATAAACAATGAAATCTGGTTGTTTGTCAATATAGCTTGGGTATAAAGCCACTTATAAAGCCTTAAATATTACTGACATCATTCCACTGAGTACCGTCAGGTCGTTCTGGTGACACCGAAGATGAATTACTATATTAGATAGTCCTCTTCTGTGCACTCTCCTCCCACTTCAACCAGCAAACCGATTTTCACATTATTTGGGTATGACAGAGGGATATAGCTAGACGAGCTAGATGGCCATAGAGACCTTTGGGCTGGGTGTACAGTTGGGGTTTAGCTATTTCACCGTTTTCCAAACTACACTCGTTTTGCTTCCGTTGTTAAGTTCTCATGAACCGTGATTTGTCCACGTTCCACTCTATCGATTTTCGTCTTCCCTGGTGGCACTTGACCAAACACTTTTGTTTAACATTTCCTCTTCTTTCTTATGTTTAGACATAATCCGTTAACGTGGCTTTATAGTTTTTTCTCTTTTTTCGTATTTTCCTTTTTATCCTCTTGTTCTTTTGGTATCACAACCAAAAGGTCTCAAAACTCGTCGGACGTGGACACGTTAATTTGCTTCGGATATTTTACAGCAGATTTAGGCTTTTGCAGCAGACTAATGTTCACAGCAGCGGATGGTTTATTGCTAACAGCGGATGAAAGGGCAGCAGCGGCACCGGAACACAAGAACAATATCATTTATATATTTATATTCGGTGTATACTAATAAACTCAGCGGAGTATACACTCGATGACAATTAATTTTTGTAATGATGTTTATTGGAGAGGCTTTGTGTGACGACTGATTATTTATTTTTTTTTATTATTACATTTTTTAATTTGCTTAGACTACAATCTATTACAATTTTTTTTTGTTTTGTTTTATAACATTATAACATTCCGCCGCCCCTGAATCAGTTGATTCAGTCAACTTCATTAGTGACTGGTAACTTGCATATTTTTTGCACTGGACGCTGTACGACCATATTACTCTTAGCCATCTTCAAACTGACAACCCTCACCAGATTGTCACTGCCAGGATGTACCTTGACTACTCGTGCAATTGGCCAACATGTGGAAGGTGCTTTATCATCAACGACGAGTACAACATCTCCAACCACTATATTGTGCATTATATCGTGCCATTTGCTTCTACGCTGTAATGTCTGCAAATAATCTAGGTGCCATCTTCGCCAAAAATGCATATCAATCTGTCGGACCATTTTCCAGTGTCGGACCATTTTCCAGTTGTTGACATTCTGGGTTCAAATTCACTATGTTCTGGAACGTCAACAAGTGCTCGGCCTATTGCAAGATGCGCTGCGGTTAATGGATCGAGATCATCAGAATGTTCCACGCAAAGAGGGCGTGAATTGATAGCTGCTTCGCATTTAACCATGACTGTAGTAAATTCCTCCAATGTAAAGTGCTGATTACTAATTATTCGTTTAAAATTTGTTTTTAGAAGTTTGACCGATGCCTCCCAAAGGCCCCCTATGTGTGGCGCAGCTGCTGGGATAAAATGCCATTGTATACCTGCTTGTAGTAGCCATGAGTGAATATCAGCATTCGAATTTTCCAGGAAGGTATATAACTCTGATAAATAGTTTGCAGCGCCGGTGAAGTTTGTTCCATTGTCGCTATTGATTGTTCTGCAGATACCGCGTTTTGCGATGAATCGTTGTAATGCTCCGATAAAGCTCTCGGTTGTCAAATTACCAACGACTTCAATGTGTATTGCCTTCGTTGACATGGACACAAACAGACACACAAATACTTTAATTGTTTCTTGTCATAACGATGGTAAATGGACCGCAGTAATCTACCCCAACTTCAGAGAACGCTTGTGAATACTGAACTCGAGATCTAGGCAGATTGCCCATTAGTTGTTTTTCCAATCGTGGTTGAGCTCTGATGCACTGAATACATGTTCTTACCATTTGACGAACGATTTGCTTGCAATGAAGAATCCAATACTTACGTCTTATTAATGAATGACATAGACTAATTCCAGCATGACAATGGAAATGGTGATAATCGTACACAATCATTTTGGATACTGGTGAACTTCGAGGCAGGATGATTGGGTGTTTAACACTGTAGCTTGCAATGGATTCGTGGATTCTGCCACCGACTCTGATTAATTGATCATCTCCGATGAATGGATGCAACGTCTTGATCGAACTTGATTTGGAGACTGCTTTATTTTTTGTTAGCATTTTGTACTCATCTGGGAAATATATATTTTGAGAAAAACAAACAAATTTGTTTAGTCACTTCAAGAATGTCGCGCGTAGTTACACTAGTTACTATTTCTTCGATACTTCTAACCTTTAAGTGCGTCCGCCATATTTTGATGCATTTCTTAAGTAGAGCCATCAGATAGCACATTCGATGGAAACTTCGATATTTCAGCGTTAGTTCTTCAAACCATTCGCTTTTTCCAGTTGCACACGATATAACTCTTTGTTCTGGTATTCCATCATTGGACACGTTATTCCTTTCGATTGGCCAATCATCTCGATTGTGTTGCAGAAAGTTTGGACCCGACCACCATAATTTGTGTTCGATCAGCTCGTTTAGAAATATTCCACGTGAGGCGCAATCGGCTGGATTCATCTCGGATTGAATATGATGCCAGTGACTACGTGAGTATTTGTTTAGAATTGCTTCTGTCCTATTGGCTACAAATTCTTTCCACCTTGATGGATGTGAGGAAAGCCAGTCGAGTACGATTTGTGAATCTGACCATAACACTATGTCAATGATTTTTAATGAAAGCGTTTTTTCAATCATTGAGACAAGTTCCGTTAGCAAAACTGCTGCTTGAAGTTCCAATCTTGGTAAAGTCAGCCGTTTAATGGGCGCCACCTTAGTTTTAGCTGCCAAAAGCTGGGAATTTTTACCGTTTACAGCATATACAACGCCTCCAAATGCACTTTGGCTTGCATCGGCGAACCCATGTAGTGTGACTCCATCTTCTGTACCAATCCAACGCTTTATTTTTACCAAGTTAATATGTTCGAAGCTGTTCCTTATTTTTAGCCAATCAATAAGAATATCATGCGGCAATTCATCATCCCAATTCATTGTAGTGAGCCATAATTTTTGAAACGTTATTTTTATTTTAATAGTTAACGGGGACAGCCAACCAATAGGATCGAATATTTTACTTGCTTCGGATAAAAGAGTCCGTTTTGTGTGTACCTTTAACACCTGAGGAAAAGATGATTGAAATGTGAATTCGTCTGCTTTGGAATCCCAAATTAATCCCAATACTTTGCTTTGGCTGCTAATAGGGACTTCCTTCGAGCCAAGTGATAATACTGTGTCGTCGGTTTCGTTTCCAAATTATTTTTTGACAGTTTGATCTGAACTTTCTTAAGTTAAATCCATATTTCTTGAGGTTTTTGATGAGTATGTCACGTATATCCATCAGCATGTCTGTTGATTTTAGGCTGCACATCAAATCATCCACATATACGTTTTCGTTTAAGATTTTGGCAGCAATAGGATGTTCATCTTTTAATCTGATGGCTACTTCTTGTAAAGCTCTTGTGGCTAGGTACGATGCAGAGCAGGTACCATAGGTTACGGTTCGTAATTCGTAGGCAATCGGTGGTGATAGAGGATCCGTTCGCCAAATAATTCTCTGGTACTTTGAATCATTTTCATCTATCCATACCATTCTATACATTTTTTCAATATCACCGGTCAGTGTATATTGATACTCTCTAAACTTCAGTAATATGTGTGTCAACGCTGATTGTATTGTTGGACCCACTCTAAGAATATCGTTCAATGATTTACCGGTTTTGCCTTTGGCGGAAGCGTCGAACACCACTCTCAGCTTTGTAGTGGAGCTATCTTTTAACACACCATGATGAGGCATGTAGTAATCGTTTGGGTTGACTGGGCCAATACTTCTCATGTGGTTCATCTTCAAGTACTCGTCCATAAAGTCATTATATAATGATTTGAAGTGTTGATCCCTTTCAAACCGACGCTCCATAGCTTTCAAACGGCTAAGTGCTAATGAATATGATGAGCTTAGTTCACTCACTGGCAATTTAAACGGCAGCCTAACACTAAATTTTCCATCTGTAGCCACACGGGTCGATTGCTTGAATAAATCTTCGCACTCCTGCTCATCAATTGTTAATTTAGTTACGTTTGGAACGTTTTCGGTCTCCCAGAAGCGTTTAAGTGTTTTGTCGATGTTTGTTACTGTAGCAAATGTTTGAATAGAGTCTTCCCTGTTAACCATGTTCTTACACGCTACAATCCATCCAAATTGAGTATTAATCGCAATTGAATTTTGAAGGTTAACCTTTTCTGTTGGTTTTAATACGTCGAATACTACGTTGACACCCAATAGTAGATCAATTGCTCTTGTTTCATGGAACCCAGGGTCAGCGAGTGGTAATTCCTTTAGTCGTTGTCTATCGCAATCCACTAATTCTATCTTGGGCGCTACAATCATTATTTTTGGAACTACATATGCCGTGACTTGTGTATTATTTGAACCATTACCATTACGAATTTGCATATTGACCATGCCTTTAGTTGTACCCACATTTGTTTGGCCCAGTCCCATTACAGCAACTCTGCCATTTGTTTTCATCAGTTGTAATCGTTGTACGCAACGTTCCGTAACAAAGCAGGCTTCCGAAGCTGAATCCAATAAACAGCGAAATTCCAAGTAGTCGCCATTTTGGGATTTAATTTTTACTACGACCGTTGGTAATATTGCCGCAGGACTGGTGATATTGGTTTGACAAATAGTGGTACTAGAATTAGTATCAGTGATTGTTTCCTCATCTTTGTGCAACAACGAATGATGCTTTCTCTGACATTTGTTACATCAAAATCTGGAACTACATTTATACGTCCCGTGACCGATTTTTAAGCAATTGTAGCAATTTTTGCCTTCTTTTACGACTTGCATTCGTTCACTTGGTGACATGGCCAAGAATAACTTGCACTCACTTAATGTATGCGATGAACCGTCTTTGCATAATTGGCACAAAACAGTTGTTGATAGTGTATGAGTGTTTAGTGTTTTAGTTGTTGTGGTCTTTTTGGACATTCCAAGAGTCTCCAAACTGTCCAATCTTTTTTGTAGGAAATCGAAGAATTCTTTTAAAGTTGGAAATTCTTTACTAGACTTTGCCTGGGACCATAACGCTCTGGACTCGAAATCTAGCTTCTTTAAAAGGATGTGGATTAGCCAAGGGTCACGTTCATTGGCAGCGCCACCAATCGCATTTAAACCCCGAATTACTGCATCAGATCTGTCATAAAGTAGTCGAATGTTGTTAGCACTAGCATGACTTATATGCGGCTGATCAATGAAATCACATATGAAGGTATTTACACTAAACCGTTTTCGATCATATCGCTTGCGTAATCGTTCTAATGCCTCACTGTAATTTGAGTTTGTGACACTCATATGAGTTATTAACTGAGCAGCTTCACCTTTCACACTGCACCTTAAATAATGTAACTTTTCAGCATCCGATAGTGAGCTGTTATGTATTTGGATCTCAAACAGTTCGATAAATGATTGCCACTCGGTATAACGACCAGTGAATTCTGGCAAGTGCATTTTGGGTAGCTTTAATTTTGATGAGCTATCAATATTAGGATGTGAAAATGCCGCTGCTTTAACATCACCATGCGGACTGGAGGTATGTCCTGCTAGAGATGTTCCAAAACTTAATGATGCTCTTCGCTTGTTCAACAAAGTAGTCAGATCTTTAACAGCATTGAAATATATATCTGCAACCTCTTGAAGCATTGATGGCTCATCAGGTTTTTCTATAAATAGTTTTTCTTCTATAGTACCATATTGTTGTAAAAGACTATCGGCACGATGTCTTCGGATGCTTAGCTCTTCTACAGTAACTTCTGGATTGTCACGTGCGCTATCAGCAAATTGGCCTATACGAGTGATAGCCTCCTTTAATGAATTCTTTGACCTCTTAATGGCAGCAATATTTTGATTATCCATGTTGTGAAATTGTTATTAATTCGGTACAGGTTAGAAATAACCACGTGTATTTTATTTTATAGATTGACTTTGATCTATATCGTGATGGCAGCTTATTCTTTTCTTCTAACTTTGTTATCAATTTGTGGCACTAACACTTTACACAAACTTAGATTAAGTAAATTTCGTTACCTTAGTCGCCAGTTGTTTGTTACACAAAGCCAATCCGGCTCGAAGGACCAATGTTCTTTTGGTATCACAACCAAAAGGTCTCAAAACTCGTCGGACGTGGACACGTTAATTTGCTTCGGATATTTTACAGCAGATTTAGGCTTTTGCAGCAGACTAATGTTCACAGCAGCGGATGGTTTATTGCTAACAGCGGATGAAAGGGCAGCAGCGGCACCGGAACACAAGAACAATATCATTTATATATTTATATTCGGTGTATACTAATAAACTCAGCGGAGTATACACTCGATGACAATTAATTTTTGTAATGATGTTTATTGGAGAGGCTTTGTGTGACGACTGATTATTTATTTTTTTTTATTATTACATTTTTTAATTTGCTTAGACTACAATCTATTACAATTTTTTTTTGTTTTGTTTTATAACATTATAACACCTCTCTTAGCACCAGTCCAACCATCCTTGACTCCAAAAACAAAACTCTCCCTCTACCACCTGACACATTATCTTATATTACCCTTCCGTATCACACTGTATATTGAGCAAGATATCTTCTCCACGCTGCTTCTGCCATCTTTCTTTCGCTTCTGCAATTCTGTTAAGGTTCATTCTTTCGGTGCCTAGTATTTATTCTATGAAAATAATCTTATGTGGTATTTTGTGGTGTTTTAATGTGATCTGTCAGTAAGTATTCACCTTATATGTGTTATAGCAATTCACTTTGTTCATGTTTACAAATGTGTTTTGTCAAGCATTCAATACGGGTATTTTGTGTTTATTTTAGCAGGTAAGTGTTTTGTATCCGTTTTTGATGCTTGTGATGTGCAGTACTTTTAACTGCTTTATTTTAATTATTCTTCTTTGCCATTACAGTGTCAAGAAAAAAGGATGGGATGACAATAAGTTTGTACATCTTGTTACACTAGTTTCCTTTTTTTGGTGTGGAGACTCCAAATCTGGCCACACGATAAGCTATAGATAGGACTATCTACCACAGATTGATTTCGTATAGAAGCCATCGATTGCTTGGTGAGAGACTACGTTATGACGAGTAAGTTTGTCAATTTTATCACTTCTCGCCACCATGAAAAGCACTGGCACCCACGACTAGTGGGTATCTGATACCCACAGAACTTACTGTACAAAATTTGTTAAAGTCGGCTTTTTCGAATTTTCCTGTTATTCTTAAACGATGGACATTCTGAGGAAAAACATCATTTTGAACCATTTGTCCATTGTCCAAGAACCATTTGTCAAGGAATATAATTAATACTTTTTAGTATTGAAATACTCGTATAAGTAAATAATTTTCCTAACTTGGGATGTATGTCAGTAAATATGTATATACAGTATCGAATTACATTATGCCGTGTTTTCGTCTATTCCTTTGGGGATTCTGATAGAGTGGCAGTGACAAATTGCAATTATGCGACTCTCTATCTCATCATCGTTCTTTAGCTATCATACCCACAAATGAACTTTACAGCATGTGGTCCTTCATTTATCTCGATTCATAACTCGAGCTTTTCAGTAGCGACATTACAAGTATACGAAAGTATAGTTCGACTTCGTCACGTAAACGCAGTCGGGATCTTCCTGTATGACGTACAACGGCTAGAATCCATTCAGAAGAAGTTTCGAAATATTTCCATTTTAGAAAAAACTCGATCAATTACTAGACATGTCGGATAGAAGTTGAAATTTAAAATGGTTTTTCAAAAAAGCTCTAGAATATGACCACCTGGGATTGAACTCGACCATTTCTTAATCGATTCTAATAGAAGTGGGTATGTTGGATGGAAATTGGATTATCAAATGATATTTGAAAAAGTTCTGGTATAACGCCATCTGGGACGGAACTCGGCCATTTCTTAACCGATTTTGATAGAATTGAATATGTTTGATGGAAATGAGATTGGAAAATGTTTTTTGGGCAAAGTTCTGAAATATGGCCACCTGGGACAGAATTCGAATATTTTTTAGCCGATTATGATGGAATTGAGTATGTTGAATGGAAATAGGATATAATAAAATGATTTTTGGAAGAAGTTCCAGAGTTTGGCTACTTGAGACGAAACTCGACTATTTCTTAACCGATTATAATATAGAATTATGTATGTTAGATGAAAATGGGATTCCAAAATGATTTTTGGAAGAAGTTCTGGTATATGATCACATGGGACGGAGCTCGATTATTTCTCAACCGATTTTGATGGATTTTGTATGTTGGATGGAAAAATGGTTTTTGCAAGAAGTTCTCAAATATGGTCACCTGGGATAGAACTCGGTCATTTACTAACCGATTATGATAGGATTAGGTATGAATGGAAATGTAATTATAAAATGAGTTTTGAAATAAGCTCTGCAATATGGTCAACTATAGGACGGAGCTCGACCATTTCCTTATCCATAAAATAAACAAATAAATATAAAAATAATAACATTAGCAACTTCGAGTTTCATATATTTTGATGATTCATGAACTTTAATACAATGTTACGTAGCTCTACGTTTTTGGTTTTGATTTCTAATTTGAGATCTGCTGCCTTTTTTATTATTCGTTGTTAAAGATCTTGAAACAAGGCCTCGCCAACTAGTTCGATTGAATTTAATGATTACGATGATATCGCGGTTACCAAGAAGTCGCTTTAACTCATAATTCGAACGAATCCGATAATAGTTTTCCGCAACTTAAATTTAATCAAAAATGAAACGAATGATGATAAGATTTTACAATCATAAGAGGTCAGGGTTCAGTTCTTTTTTTGAAAGCCTGCGCAGGTGTTAAAAGTTTTTTATAATGTGCGAGCTGCTTATGATAAAACTGTCTTTTATAATCAAAAACCATTTACCACACGGACCAAACGGCACGTGTCTATAGGCGTACGTTCTCGATTTGACTATTGCGTAAGGTAGGACATCAATGGCGAACTGCTAAAGAAAGCTTCGGATTTAAATTGCAAAGATTATAAACAAACCATTTACGACGAAGTTTAACTTCAAAAAACCAACAAGGTCAACCATTGCTACAAATTTAATTATTATTGTTAAAACTAGAAAATCTCCTACGGAAGCTGCAACTGATGTTTACCACATTTCGTATATATCTCGCATCGTATAGAAAAGCTTAAGTATAATGTTTTAATCCGAAGAGAGCTTTGGTTATAAAACTGCAAAAATTAAGCAAACTAAAGTTTTTGTACTCAAAACTCATGTCATTTTCGTAAAATTCAAAATATGATCTAAACCAAATTGTTTTGGAATTTAATATACAAACTTTTAGTTTCTAATAGTTTTCTGGTAAATGCTATATACTTTTCAAAATATTTGCAAAAATGGAAAACCTGCTAGGAAAACTGCAGCTTCCAGTAAACCGATCTCCGACAAAATTCACTAGGGTCTTCTTATTTACAAACAGAGCTTAAATACAAAGTTTTATCCCGATCGATCAAATCGTATGTGCTGTAGAGAGCCCACAAAATTTAGTTTCAAATAATTACTATAAAAAAAATGGAGCGGTGTATTGTTGTGGCCAACACCCGACTTTCTTTTACGAATGTATTTCAAAACTACCACACTTCATTTTTATTTCACGAAAACCTCACACTTCATTAACTTTTGGTAAAACTGTCATGTATAATCCACAAACCTTTATCACACCGACCAAACGGCACAGTGGTTGAAGCTTTGGCGTTTTAATCAAGTCAAGAGGTACCGTGTTCAAATCCTGTTAAGGGTCAAATGCAAAATATAATTTTCACCACCCAATTACGATCGGGGATCAAAATAAACACAATTATGATCCCCTGTCTGTGTGCAGAATTCAAGGAACGACCCCTCTTCCATGTCAATACCATAGACTGACATGAAGCACTACAGATGGTTCTATATAACCATAAGTCTTCGATTTGGCTACTGCAAAACGTAGCAAGTCAACAGCGAACTGCTAAAGAGTTGGGCGTGCGTCGGTTCCAGAAAAGATTGCAAAGATTGTAAACAAACAAACGAAAGGGTATTATAAAAGGGCAATTCACCAAATTTACTATATTAATACCAAAGGTAAAGATGCGCCCATCGAAGAGTTAGAGGCAAGATTATCGAAAACTGAAGAGTTATACAAATCGTTCGTTGAAGTAGAAGATCAAATTTTCGCAATTGATAAAGGTGTAGTATCGAAAATGGATTTGTAAGACGAAATTTATTTCCCATTAGTAGCAAAAATTCAAAAACAAATTCGAACGTGTGCAATTGAAAATGCGGATCCTGACGAAACAAATATTACAGTTGCAGGTACCAGTATGAACCAAAATTTCTGATCTGACTTCAAGCTACCACGTTGAAATCTACCAATCTTCGATGGTAACGTAAAACAGTGGCAAGCGTTTTATGATATATTCATGTTAACGGTGCATGAAAATGCAAGTTTATCAGCTGCACAAAAATTCTAGTACTTGTTGGGTCAATTAAGGGGAGCTGATTATACATCAATATGCCATTTTCGAGTCGATGATGCTAACTACTATGAAGCGTTAAAAAGACTTAGCAAAAAATATGATAAAAAGAACCATATTGTCGAAACCTATATTCGAGATTTTCTTGGGATTTCCAAGTTTAATAAACCGTCTTCCCACAATATTATGAAACTACATGATATAGTTGAACTTTAGGGTTTAAACTCCCTTGGCCCGAAGGCGATTGAACGTGATCCGTGGATAATCTTGCTTGCCAGTGAAGAAACAAGACGTCTTTGGAAATATGAGAGTGCTGAAAATGATTTCCCGTCAACCCAGAACTTTTTGGATTTCCTAAACAAACGAATGGATGCATTAATAGAAATGGTTCCCAAAACTGCGTCAGCCAGACCAATTTATAATTTTAGACAGTCTACAGCTAAAATATTTCACTCTGCTACTGAGTTACCAAAATGACCATCCGATAACAGCAATGATAGTTCGAGAAACACATCATAAGAATCTGCACGCTGGACCTAAGATGGTAAACACCATACTCAAACAAAGATTTGCTATACAAAGAAGCAAAAATATAATTCGAAGAGTCATTCACATGTGTTTCGTTGGCCGGCGCTTTAAAGCAGAAGAACGTATGAAGAATTCTTGACAACAATCAAACAAATCGAAGCTCTACTAAACTCCAGGCCACTATAAGACGTTCATGATGAAGAATGGAACCCTTCAACACCTTTTCATTTCTGAATCTTTCAGTCTTTAACAATGTTACCTGAACCCGATTTCCAATTGATAAAAATATCTCGTTTGAGCAGATGGCAACTAAACCAACAGTTGCTGCAAGGATTTTGGAAACAGTGGTCTCAAGAATACGTGACATCACTAAATCACCAAAACTTCAAAATAGGGGAGCTAGTACTAATAAAGGAACAAAACCAACCACCTGCCCAATGGTCTCTGGCGATAATTTGTGAAATACATCCCGGTGATGACAACATTGTGAGAGTAGTTTCTATCAAGCTTCCAAATGATAATATTGTCAAACGGCCTATTAATAAGTTGTGTCTGATCCCAACATTTCACTCTACCGAGCCAACGGCGGCGGAATGTTTAAATCATCCATAAACCAACAATTATGTTTACCTCAAACAGTAGTGAGCAAACTTTCTCTAGATAAAATCTTATGACAAGATCTAGTCAGCAATATAATTTAGTCAGCTGAAAAGCGTATTCACCGGAACAATGTTCTATGATACACCAGCGGTAATTTCATTTTAACGAGTTCGAAAGTACTTAGATTTAATGATGTTGACAAACAAATTTCTTGTAGACATTGTTGACTATTACGTAGACAGTCATCAAAACCATGAAAGAGTCTAATGTAATGGCAATTATAATCATGGTGTATTGGGGACCATCTTTTATTTCGAGATTAGTGAACTTAGAATTGATAAATTTTTTCAACACTCTCCATGAAGGTCAGACACTTTTCCATGGGTTTGGATACATTTTTCGATTGTTGTACTGCCAAAACATGCATATTGAACGCCTCAACTACTTTCGGGTCAAGTCATTGCATGCCAAATCAATACTATACAGTGGGATGGCCC
Organism: Tipula lateralis; assembly: GCA_963932295.1. Lineage (NCBI taxonomy): Eukaryota > Metazoa > Arthropoda > Insecta > Diptera > Tipulidae > Tipula > Tipula lateralis. The sequence continues at coordinate 56,285,670 of OZ010737.1, forward strand.
ACTATCACTCAATGATTTGATCGCTATAATATTTATTTATTTGTGCCGATGTGTGAAACCCGCATTATTATGAAGAAGAATGATCCGAGTGTTGGCGGTTGGTTTTTATTTCGTTAAAGACTGATGGTTGGCTAACAAATGTGTGAGTACCATTCAGAAATCACCATTTTATATTTCGCCGATAGTAATACGGTTGCAACATGAACCACTTTTGTTAGATTTAGTTCGGGAGCGATACGTTTTCCCAAAATCCATGTTCCCAAAAACTATAAATAAACTTTCCCAAAAAATATTTCCCCAAATGTTTTTTCCTCAAAACATATTTTATTGTTCCGACGTGTGCTTTTCCGATTATTATTTGAAGCCGTCGATGCCAAGCTTCGACGTTGTAGTTCGAGGTAGGCTTTCGTAGTTTTGATCATAAACGGACCAAAAGTGAGGTGCATAGTGTGGAGATTTGTTGGTTTGCTTGTTATTCAATATGTAATTATTCCCTTCTATACGACCAACAATCATATCAATAATTATTCCCAAATACATAATTATTCCCATACAACTATTTTTTTTGAGCTAGGGTGTCGACCCTAGTGCTTCAATAATCCTTTATAAAAATTGGGTATTTCATCAGGATGGAGGAAAGCCAAGGCCCGGAACATTCGAATATCGAGAGCGACAGTTTCGTTTGTACCGCAAATAGTTGTCAGTACTTCTTTATGAACGCGTCTCCATATAATTTGACCCAGATGGAAATAGCAACCATGAAATTTTGTGCCCGGAATCACAGCGCTGAGAGCAGAGGTTGATGCTTTCTCAAAATCAGCCAATACAAAATTTGGCTTCAAATCAATGAAATGATTGCAGGCTACTTTCATAATTTCATATATCATTTCATCATAACATTTTCGCGACTTTGACGTCATTAAACAAAAAAGTGCCGGTACGGTAACGCCGTCAATCTGTGCAAAAATTGTAAAAAGTTGATGTAATATGCATGGAACAACGTCAAACGTACCATCCATCAGCCAACAGTCTGCTTTTTCTAGCATCCTTAAAGATTTTACAGTACCCATAAGTATATTACACTCATTGTCAAACCACTGTTCAGACAAAATAAAATATTCGTCATCTACCATTCTCAGATAATCTGATATATTGATTTCACGAACTGTAGTTGGCTCTTTAACCATTTCTTGTCGAATTCGCTTTATTTTTACTTTCTGGGATTCTTTATGAGGTAAATACATCCTTAATACAGGTTGACATTTGACTATACTGTCCCTTATAATCGCAGATGGGTGTTTATTGGTAGTACTAGCAACCTCTTTTAAATTATTATTTGCGCGGCGTATGGGCAAGTCGCTCGCGGTCGGACCATGCACATGTGTCGAAGGGTGCTTGGCGATTACATGTTTTCTATTACCAATTTTTGTAGTTATCCGTGCCTTACATTGATAGGAGCGACGATCCACACAACCCCAATAATATCGTTTTTTTTCACGGACTTAACATACATGTAGTAACTATAACCAATATGGCACAACAAATCTTTACCTTTACTATACTTTACTATATTTAAAGACATTTTGTTGTTTTAGAAATCGATGCTTGGTTAATTATGACACATTCAAATAAAAGATGGAATGTATAAAATTGAAATAAAAATCAACGCATTCTCAATATTAACGAATCTATTGAAACACTGTATCATTGGTTATCTTTCAGTGGGTTTCTCTTAATCTTTAACCATAATACACATAAATAGCTTTTTGTTTGAAATTTATATTAAATATAACTAAAAGATTCTCAATAATCTCAAAATGGTGGATTGGATAATTGGGGCGCGCGGCAAATTATCCAATCCACCATTTTAGGATTTTTGGAAAACAGTATATGGAGAAATAGTTTTTTAGAAAACAATTTTGGGAAAATGTTTTTGGGCAAACGATTTTTGGGGAAACATACCCAACCCATTTAGTTCATATTGGACACCCATACCATCGACTGCTGTCAACTTGGACTCATACGTTAAGATCAAAGATTTGTCATCTGTTACGATGGTATATGCTTCGAAGCACCACATTGAGTACTTATTTTGGTTCGAGTTGAGTTATGTAGGATCCAATTCGAACAAATGTATTTGATGACCAAATTTTAATGCAATATTCGTTACACTCACGATAAGTCACATTATACGTTCGAAAACTGATTCAACAAAATCTAACCTCAAACATGAAAATATTTTAAATTTGAGGTCCAAACCTAATCTGGTCACATCAATTTTTGTTCACAAATACAATTTTTAGAAATCTAATTTATGTCGTGTCTAATTTAGAGACATGTGGGGAAGTCGTAAAATGAGCGCACGATAAAAATCACACCACGTTTTTCTACATAAATTTAATGATTTTCAAACCAATCTATTTATTTGGAAAATTGGAAAATGGCCATTTAATTTACATAAACATTTATAATAAAAAATGTAATCAGGATGCACCATTCTCCACTCCTTTCTGAGTATCGTTTACTTTTGGTGGCTAATCTCGTCCAAGTTAAATATAAACTATTTGTCACACGTTCAACATAATGTTCCTCTTCTGTAATATATATATTGTACTCGACACGTTGGATGATAGTGAAATTATACTGATTTGACCTTGAAATATTTCAAAGCCTTCAACACACTAACCCGCTATTCATAGCGAAGAAACTTAAAGAACGTTCTAACTTTTCGATTCAAGGATATCAAACTGGTGTTGAAATTTTTAAATTTAGAGCCAATACTTGTGCTTGAATAATGAGGTATTTTCTCATACTACTACCAAGTATGGATCAATAAATAATCTGCATTTTTGTTGTTACTGTTACTCTCTTGACGTCAAGTAATAATTTCAAAGAGTAGTATGTACAAATTTGGATGTCCATTTGGATAACACACGATTACACGCAAGAATATACACAATTACAACAATTGAACAACACCAGATAGAAGAATCCCGAATCAAATTGGTACTGGTAAATTTAACACCGAGATTCAAAAACCCTAGACACATTCAAAAAAAACTTTGACTCAATCTTTTAAGTACCAAAGCAAACATCATTGAACAAAAAAGGAAACAAACAGAAAACGTCGCTCATTCGCTACATCAATGTCACAATGATAAGTTTCAGTAAACAGACAAAAAAGTTGACAAGAAATGATCTCAGAAAATACACCGAACGCATTCTCAAGACTGCAGAAACAAATTCACACACTACATCAATGTTTAAGATGAGCTTTCGGAAAATGATGAATTGAATTGAAAAGTTATTGAAACTGAATGAACAACAAAGTGATAGGTTTGGATATTAATCCAGCAGAACTATTAAATGGCAATGCATCTGTTAAGGCGAAAACTCTAGGTTCACTACTGTAGCAGAAGCATGGAATACAGTGGTTAAAGCTGCGGCAGTTGGAGCGGTAGGTACCCGGTTCGAATCCCGGTAAGGGCAGGATGCAAAAGGGATTTTTCAACATGAGATTATTATAAGAAACATTCCAGCCTTACCCCAAACAAACAGAAGAGGAAAATATTACTTCAATATATAAACAGGATGAAATAAAAATTACACCTGTAACATTGAAAGAAATTAATTGGGAAATCAAGAATAATCTGAATGCACATAAGGCTCCAGGGTATGATCTTATAACAGGTCAGATAGTAAACGCGTTATCAGTAAAAGCATTGAGGAAACTTGTGCATATAATAAATGCAGCATTTCGACTAAGATATGTACCAAGACAATGGAAAATTAAGTAATTATGATACTTAAGCCGAACAAACAAGAAGTAATTATGATACTTAAGCCGAACAAACCTCCAAATGGTAAAGCTTCATGTAGGCTAATTTCTTTGCTACCAACATTATCGAAAGTATCTAAAAAGATTAAAACCAATTATCGAAGAAAGGAATCTCATCCCCACACATCAGTTTAGATTTAGGGAAAAACATTCTACGATAGATAGGGAAAAACATTCTACGATAATAAGTACATTGAATTACTGAAGTAATCGAGAAATCACTTGAAAACAAACAAATATGCTCAACCATATTCCTTGATGTAGCGCAAGCATTCGACAAAGTATGGCACCAGGGGCTAGAATTCAAACTTCACCGAGATCTTCCGGAGCAATTTATTCAAATTTTAAAATCATACATATCAGAGAGGCACTTCCGAGTAACATATGAGAATGAATAATCCCAATTAAAAAAAAATAAAAGCAGGAGTACCACAAGGGAGTGTTTTTGGACCAATTCTTTATCTCCTATATACAAGATATATACCAATTTCTGAAGCAACATTGGTCACTTTCGCCGATGACACGGCAATACTTGCAACAGCAAATAACATCAATGACAAAGAAATGGCGAATTAAATTAAACGAAGCAAAATCAATCCAAGTGAATTTTACAAATCTGAAAGTTAATCATATACCAATTATGATAAACTCGATAGCAGTACCGCATGCAAACACTGCTAAATATCTCGGCATGACTTTAGATGCTAAACTTAGATGGAAGGAACACATAAAACCGAAAAGAGATGAACTAAACATAAAATTCAAAAAAATGTATTGGCTCTTAGAGAGACATCTAAACTAGCGACCCACAACAAACTTCTGTTATACAAACAAATTCTAAAACATGTATGGACATATGGCAGCCAACTCTGGGGTTGTGCCAAAAATATCAACTATCAAAATCATACAAACAGCTCAAAATAAGATCCTGCGATGCATTGTTAATGTACCGTGGTACATTCGAAACGACAACCTCCATCGAGATCTAAAGATCGAGCTTGTCGTCGATGAGATTAATTATCATGCAACAAAACATCTGAACCAGCATGAAAATCTGGACATACGCTGTATGCTGACTACCACTTCAACAAGAAGACTGCAAAGAACGAAACCGCTGGACTTATCGCGACCGGGAGGTCAGTAGACCTATACTGTGGCGAAAAATCTAAGGAGGAGTTTAACGAAACAAGGGATAATCATGTGATACTCCGACAAATGAAAACGTTTTATGCAAAGTAAATTACTAAATGGGTACAAGACTCAGTCGTAATATAAAATATAATAAAAAAAATGACGTATGAATTACGAAAAAAAAACCGATACTTCAAATGTTGGATAATAGATGGCACTTAATAACTTTAATAATATAAATCGTATTTATTGATATTTTAAAGCATATTTTTAATGCTATAATACGAAATACACAATTATAATACCTAAACATGTAAATGAAACTGAGTACTTGAATAATTATTTGAATTTATATTATTTTCTTCATGTGCTACATACACGATGTCGTCATAAAAGTGGTTAAGTTTTTTAACAGTGTGAATTTAAAAAAAAATTTTTATGTAAATATTTGAATTGTTTTTTTAATAAATTACAAATATTTAGATACAAATTGCATTTAACAAAAAAAAACGGTATAGATAGCTTCGTCTACAAAGATTAATATTTCAATTTTGTATCATCAGATGAATTACCGAGAAAGTTCGTTAAAATGGAAATTATCATCATGAGTATGAAATCGATTCACGTCAGATGGATGTGAAGCATTTATGTATGGTTTTGTTCAACATATTAATTTATTGTGTTTATTAATTAACATACTAATTTGTTGTGTTTTCATGAGCTCATCTAAACGTCAAACTAATTTTTGTTTTCGTTTAAAAATGAACGTTTCCAATAGCTTCGTTTAAATAATTTTTATTTCAATTCATATAAAATAAATCATAAATTCAATCAAACATTTTCTAATTTAACTCTCCATTACTAACCTCTATTCTCAGTACATAACTACTAACCATGGGTGTAATCCACCCATAACACAAAAACAGCTGATGCAAAAAATATTACCATCCAAATCGTAAAATTTGTTAATTTAAAGTAAATTTAATAATAATACAATAATATAAAAAATAAAAACGAATAAAGATTTATTCGTTCCATAACTTTTTTCACAGATAAACAATACACTTCATATCAGCAACAAAAATAAAAAATAAAAATTAATGGTTTTGTAAAACCTATCACATTAGTTCATTTCAGTCATTACATGTTACATATTATATGTTTTGGAAAGCTGAAATGTTAAGCAAAAGTTTATTAGAACATAATTTTTGACTGGTAGAACATATTTTTTGAGTAAAATACCAAAGAAATCGAGCAATTTACCTTGTTTTTTTGTCATCAAAATTATAATTTATCGCATGATGTAGGGTTTTCTATAGCCGTTTGGTCCTCTTTTTCATAGCAATCGGAACAAAGTGATATTGCATGACAACCACAAATGTATCTATCACACTTAAAACATGTGGTTTTAGTTTTCCAGTCACTTTTGTAGCTACATACTTGGCATCGATTTTGCTTTTCAGCCTTCCTCTTTTTTGGCAATGGTTGTGTTATTGTGTTTGTTTGCGATGTTCCTGGTTTCTGGTGCAGATCGTTTGCGGGAGTTTTACTTGCAAATTTAATGCAGCTACTTCTTACATTAGCAGGCAATGTCTTACACATGCTTCGTCGATCAATTTGAGCTTGTATGAGGCTCAAGGCAAGATCCTTTAAAAATAATGATCTTTTTTTATACTGGAGTGGTGGATTTTCGGGGGATAGCAATATTATTCGGGCATTTATGCCTGATAAATTGAGTATACCATAAAATACCAAAGGCCATCTGCGAGCATTTCTGGCCACATTATATGTTGCGCATAGCTGGTCGGTAGTGTCAACACCACCTTTCGTTTTATTATAAAATTCTATAATTTCGGGTAAACTTTTTTGATTACTAATTATATGGCCATCCAAATGCAGTGTTGGCAGTAGTAATACACATTTATTCTTTTTTGGAACGTAGGATAGAATTGTAGCATTCTTTTTATATCCAAAAATCGTTGATTTTATTTGACGATATTTACCGGTAGTGAATTCTGGTGGTATTGCCACCTCTTTTATTCTTTCTGATCGTACCGACCAAAGTAGTTTTTTTCTGCAACAAGTTTTCCGCCAATGAATGTGTAGTGAACCAGTTATCCATTGTAATGTTCCTACCAACACCTTGTAAGTGTTGTGCTATTCTATTTACGATTTTCTCCGGTTTATTACAAAAGTTGTATGGCCCATCTGGTTGTTGGCCACAATATACCTCCAGTTTTGAAGTAAAGAACGTGGTTGAATCTACTGCCGAAAATATTTTGATCCCATATTTTGCTGGTTTATTTGGGATATACTGTCTGAAACTGCAGCGCCCTCGGAAGCTTTCTAATTTTTCGTCAACCGTAACATAACATCCAACATTATAGTTTTCCTGGCAGTTAGTATTAAATTTTTCAAAAACTTCTCGAATCGGCGCTAGTTTGTCAAATTGATGCCGCTCTTGACGAGTTTCAATATTATCGAACCGGATACACCGCATCAAGAACTGAAATCTTCCGTAGCTCATAGTAGCAGGAAATAACTCAAATCCTGTGCCGTCTTTAGCCCATAAATCGGGAACATAAACGTGGGATGATTTATGTAAACCACATAAATATAATAAACCTAACAAACTATTCATTTCAGTTGTGTCTGTGAGCTGGGCGTTCTTTACATCTCTGTAATTTATTTGTTGTTTTGTAATATAAATATTAGTATTTTCCACGATCTGGTCTACAAACGAGAAAAAGAGATTCCAACTCTCTTGCGGTGTTTTAACATTTTTGGACTGGTTTGTCAGATTTGGTAGAACCGTAAATAAATTTTCTGCTCGAGGCCTTCGTTGTACGGAAGGTTTTGTTTTCCAAATGGTTCCATCTTTTCCCGTATAATGGTTATCATATTCATCTATTAAATTTTCGTCATCAAAATCCAACTCTTGCTCCGTGTCCGATTCATGATCACTTCGGATTTCTAAATCTTCGCCGTCTTCATCTTCTCCACCAACGAACTCTTCTTCGCTGTCAAGTTCCGCTAGAATGGCACATAACCTTTCCCGCTCTCTTTCATAATCGCACATCCTATATAAAACTACAAAATACTATAACAAAATACGCACATATGATTTCACAAAAATTCTAACTACTGGGGTCATAAACTACTACATACCTGTTCAATAACGTTGTTCTAAAATCTAAATAAACACCTCAAAAACTACACACACAATATTACTAACGTGGGTGTAAGACACCCAAAATTATACGACGTAACTACTATCCTGGGTGTAATTAACCCAATCACTTTTTATATTCTACGATGTGAACACTTCGAAAGACAAAACAATACTGAAATATATTTTAAATTGCGGGGAAATATAAATACCTATAGATATAAAATACAAATAAGTTAATAGTAGGTAAAAAATTAAAATCGGTTGATTTTTCAATCGTTAACTGTAATTGGGTGGATTACACCCATAGGTTAGTAATGCAGGGTTAAAAACCCATCACGACTTTGTTTTGTGGTTTTTAATACTTATTTTGATTCTAAAACTTGTATGAAAAAATATTTTGCTCGTTAACAAAAATTCTTCCTAGATTTTCCATTTTTATATAGAAATAAATCTGGTTGGATCGCTGGGCTGACGACCCGCATCCGTAAAAATCAATTACAGTTAAAAATGTCAACAAAAACAAAAAAATCGGATACCGCCTAAATAACAATGACCCCCCGCTTAAGTACCCGGATACGAGAATGAGGATCAGCACGTGGAACGTGCAGTCTCTAAGAAAACCTGGCGCGTTGGACGGCCTTATCACATGTATGAAGGAGTATCGGCTGGAACTCGTAGCGCTCCAAGAAACTCGATGGCCTAAAAGTGGAGTCCATGTGTCCCAAGGCTATACGTTGCTACACAGTGGAGATGACCTCGGAAATCTTGGAGTTGGCTTTCTCATTGGGCCGCAGGTAAAAAAGGCTGTCTTGGACTTCCAGGCAGTCGATAATCGAATGTGTAAGCTTCGCTTGCACATGAAATTAGCCAACCTGTCAATTGTTTGTGTACATGCGCCCACTGATGTAAGCCAAACCCAAGATAAAGACTCATTTTACAATAACTTGGATAATCTGATGGGCTCTATACCTGAGCACGATATCAGATTGGTGATTGGTGACTTTAATGCTAGAGCTGGCAGAAATCAGACCGACTTATGTAATAACATAGGTCCGTACTCCCGACACGAAACTGCGACCGAAAATGGGGAAAGAATGATGTACTTTGCGATCGCTCATGATCTCAAAGTGGCAAGTACATTCTTTCCCCATAAAAACATCCATTTGGAAACATGGACACATCCACGTAAAACATCCCGAAGCCAAATTGACCATGTGTTGATTTCAAAAGACCTAGCTGGGGTTGTTCAAGACGTGAGATCGTATCGGTCGTCAACAAAATTCGTAGGCAGTGACCATTTTATGGTTGCTGCAAAGCTGCGATGGAAGTTTTCGTACAAGTCAAGGAGGACAGGAGAATATAAAACGCGATTCTCCTGTGAAGGTCTGATAAATGAAGAAACGCAACGAAAATACCAAGATCTTGTCAGCAATAGCATTTCACGATCCAATTACCAATCTGATGATGTGAACAGTGTCTGGGAAGTATTGAAAACCTCGGTTGTCGATGCTGCCCAGCACACTCTCGGTATAGTGAAAACTAAGCCCAAAAATGATTGGTTTGATGAGGAGTGTCGTCTTGCTGTTGAGCAACGCAATATAGCCCACAATGAAGCGCAGACTCGGTTTACAATTGCAAGGAAAAACAAGGCAGTTCTTGCTAGGAGGACAGCTAAACGCATTTGTAGACTGAAGAAGCGCGAATGGTGGAAGGCCAAGGTCTTAAGAGTACAACAACTCAGCAATGAGCACAATTCACGTGGTTTCTTTAAAGGAATCACCGAATTGCACCATACCTTAAGATCTCGGTCAACTGCCATTCGGGACCAGGATGGAAACCTCTGTGTTAACGTCGATGCGGTACTCGATACATGGCGTGAACATTTTTCTGATCTACTTAATGTTCCACATGTATCACAAGCTGTAATTGAATACCCTCAAATACAGACCGCGGAGATGTTCATTGAGGATCCATCCTATGAGGAATTCACAATGGCCATGCAGAGATTAAAGAAAAATCGTTCACCAGGGGTTGATTGCATTAATTCAGAGCTCTTGATATTCGGAGGGCTAACTTTGTGGAACTGTCTTTTCGACCTTATTCGATTGGTATGGCGAAATGAAGTTATGCCTGACGAATGGAAAGTGGCCGCGTTATGCCCAATATTCAAAAAGGGTGATCGCATGAAATGCGAGAATTATCGCGGTATAGCTCTCCTTTGCACAGCATATAAGTTACTGTCTTACATAATCTTGGGAAGAATTACTCCTCTAGCGGAGGAAATTGTCGGTGACTACCAAGGAGGATTCCGTCCAAATCGGTCAGTCACTGATCAAGTTTTTTCGCTACGGATGATTCTTTCCAAGTACTACGAAACATCTCGCAATGTACACCAGGTATTCCTAGATTTCAAGCAAGCCTATGACTCGATCAATCGAGAGAGGCTACGGTATGCGCTTGAATATTTAGGAATACCACAAAAATATGTACATTTGTGTAAAATGACAGTAACGCAGTTACAATGCTGTGTCAAAGTTGAGAACAGGCTATCGAGAATTTTTGCAATTACTTCTGGTGTTCGACAAGGAGATGCGCTGTCCCCGATACTTTTTAATCTCATGTTGGAATACATCCTTCGTAAAAGTGAAACACCTCAGGACAATATCTTATTCCGACAATCCAATCAACTTCTTGCTTATGCAGATGATATCTGTGTGATTGGATTAAATGGCAACGGAGTGAAAGAGATACTTGATCCACTGGAACAGTGTTCAGCTTCCGTTGGTCTCAAAATCAATGAGTCCAAAACCAAATATCTAATCTCTGGTTTTAGAGACCAAGACGCAATTGATTTCAGTAGTGGAAACCACACGTTTGAAGGAGTAATGAGATTCAAGTATCTTGGATCTCTCATTACTCACGATAATAGTGTGGGAGAGGATATCAAGGTTCGCATTGCCGCTGGCAATCGGGCTTTGTATCCTCTAAGGCCACTGCTGAAATCAAAATATCTTGCAAATACGGATAAGCTGAAGCTGTACAGAGTGTTGATCAGACCCGTTGTCATGTATGGATGTGAGAGTTGGACCTTGACGGATGAGTACGAAAGATGGCTTCTAACATTCGAGAGAAGAATCATGCGTGTGATATATGGCCCAAAACGCGACATTGATGGCACATACCGAGTTCTATTCAATCACGAGATCAGGAATTTAATGCAAATTCCTGATATCGTGCATGAAATCAAAGGACAGCGAATACGCTGGCTCGGTCACGTTCTGCGTGCTGATCCGAAACGAATGATACAGCGATCTTTAAAGGGAGAACCGCCTTTCGGTAGGCGAAGAGGTCGCTGTCGGCGACGATGGCTCCACGGCGTAGAGAGCGATCTGGCATCTTCCAACTGCTTACAACAGTATGAAGTGCTAGCTCGTGATCGAAACTGTTGGAGCCAGATTGTTGACACGGTACGGGCCAACAATGGCCTGTAAAAACCGCAAAAAAAAAAAAAAAAAAAAATATAGAAATAATATTTAACATCACAACACATTGGTTGAAAATAAAAGAAATGCCCACCACCAAGCCAATCCAAAGATATCTACGAACGAACAATTGCATTGGTTTACAAACAGAAAATCTTACACAGCCTTTTCGGCCGAAAAACTAAATTTCCATTACACCGTAAATTGAATTCAACTGAATGTCTGTCAAAACATATGATTTCCTCGACATATACCAATATAAGTAAACGATCGAATAAGTGAGTTAAACGATTGTTAAAACACTTAAAGAGAATAAAAATAATACATATGTACGGAAATCGCAACAGCAGAATTGTTTGTCGGTTATCCAATCCACAAGGAACTTCAACTAGTTTAATTTAATTTAGAATCGTTTAACACAGTGGACGAATGATCAATGTAGATAACCGTGGCGATCGTTATCACGAATAATGATGTTTCCACAATTCTAAAATCAGGAGATAATAGTATTTGAATATACATATCACCAATCACATTCACATATGACATTCACATATTTATGCATAGGCCAAAATTGGTACAATATTAATTATTAATTAAAACATAAATGTTTTATTTATTATAATAAATAATTTATTATTGTCAACGGACGGGTGTAACCTATAAACATTTTGTTAACAATTTTTGACAGCAAAGAAAAAACAAAACAAAATTATTCTTTTCTTGGCTGTACACTGTAAGAATTTTGTAGTAATAGTGTTGAAATGTAGGGCGATGTTTTTCGTTTTTAATGACGTCACAACTTATTCAATTTTGGATGTGAGCGGCTTGTATATTTAGGAGGTTTGAATAAATCGTCTCAATGACCTGGATTCTGCTGGCCATGCATATTTATTAACGCATACACATGCAGACTTGCTACAGAAAATTCAAATACTTACAGATTTAGAAAATAATGCGGTCTTAAAATTTAAATCAGAAATACAAGACTGTTAGCATGAATATTAGTACACCAATTTACCATCATTTAAGTAACAAGCGAAAACAAGCAGTACTGAAGAATACACCAAATGTATCACTAAAACTAGAAATCATTTCAATTTGGTACATACGATCTGAAAGGCGTCCGTTCCGTCACACAATACACAGCAACGTATGTTAAATGCTTGTGTGAAATCTGTCCGGCTTTTTGGGGATGTGATACTTGAAAACACAAGCATAGAGAATTACTAAAGGTTTTAAATATTTATGATTAAGCATTTGAATTTGATAACAAAATGCTTCTGGTCCAACGCTATAACAAATAAGGAGCTTATTAGCAAAGCATAAATAAGCGCAAAATTAATTAGGAAATTTTGAGGAATTATAGGACACACCTTAGGATTAGGTGCAATACAATGCTATTGGATTGACTAATACAAAGGGGAAGAACCGTAGGAAGGTCAGCAATGCCATTGAAAGATAGCTGAAGTAAAATACTCTGCAAAATATGGGAGCAACTTCAGTCTGGTAGATGTCCTATACTCTCTAAATCAAAGATAAGGCAACGAGATCAAAACATCTCTTATTATTGTTTATTGTCGGTACTGAAAATGTAATTTCTTATTTAGATAAATCTCCTTTATATAATTGATCTTTAAATCTATTAATCATTTATTCTTCTGACCTTGGCCATACAACAGGTTTCCTGGACAATTTAAAGTTCCCCATTGATCAAAGATTTTATCAAAAAGACATGGTCAGGAGTCACTTATTGTAGCGGATAAGCCTACTAATCAACGTCGTAAGAGTCGATGTGTTATAGTACGCGTGTTATCGCCTTGACACCTCAATCGATAGTGAAAATCTGTTTCGTTTGAGAAGTACCAACGAAACCATTTGTAGACACACTACTCAATGAATCATGAAGGTAATCAAAAAACTCAGTTGTTTAGAATTTTGGCTCGTATTTCCTCCTTCAGCATGATAACGATGATACGTTGCACAAATTATTTTAACCAAATTTGACCTATCTAATTTATATTCCAAACTATTGAACAGTTTTCTTAATTATTATAATCAATCATTTACATAACATGTAAGTTTTAATCTATGTCGTAATGTAAGTAAAGTTCAACCTCTTTAAGGCGTCACACAGTTCAGTTGACATTATCCAAACGAGTAGACGAATCGTTATCACAATTTCGCTTATGATGGTTCGATCAATTTTCCACACATAAACAAAACGATTTAATGACATTATAGGTGTATATGTATATGTGTGTGTGGTAAGATTGATAAAGAATCGTGAATGATTGATTCATTTATTAAGTGTCACATCAACAATTGAACATAGGTAATATACTACATGTCAAAAACTCCTTCTGGCGTTTCTATCTACAACATTTTTTTTCAGTTAAGGGTAAATCCGGAGTGGGGATATCTACGACCACAGTCTAGAATACGTATTTGAACATGATATCTTACAGTCTAATGTGCTTGCTCTTAGCGAGACATTTTTCTTTATTTTCGGTTGAAACCATATATGGTTTCTTTGCGACACCGCTTTAATCTTTTGACATTTGACAAGTAAAAACTACGCCATTACTAATAATTGTACGATACACGCTTTAACAAAGCATTGAAATTGTTAAAATTCGCTTTTAAAGTGCAGTTAACACAAGAACTCAAGCCGGTCGATCACCACAAACGTCATATCTTCACTGATTGGGTTCTTGCATCAAATCATTTTCAGTGATGAGGCCCATTTTCACCATAGAGGCTACGTTTAAATGCAGAATTATCCATCCTCAATGTGTCACTGTTTGAGAGCAGTGAGAGTTGTGACGGTGGGGTAGCTTTAGCGGTGAATGGATTGCACTACCAAGCTGAGCTATGATTTATGATTTTATATGGTCGAAATTGAGCAACGAAACAATTTTGTAAAAACGTTTCCTGATCGTGTTATTTCTCGAAGAAAAAATAACACGATCAATTTAACACTTTTAAATTTCTTCTTTCGAGCCAAGTTTGGTAAAGATAAGGGTTATGCCAATGCTCCAAAGTCGATTCAAGACCTTAAAGATGGAATCTGTGAATTTATCGATGACATAAAGCCGTAAATAAGCGAATTGGTCATGAACATTTCATGAAAAGAATATTTTCTCGTTTTTTTAATATCATACTGAAACCTCTTTTTGGAAACCCCTTTACATGTCCAATCTAATATGTTGTTTACCAGTGGTTACTGTGACGTATGCCTCTCGCATAGTATAAACCTCTTTTTGTGACATCTATTAACATAATAATATTGGTCGTTATGAATGTTCGCTGTGTTTTTCGTATACTGCCATCTATCGTCTAACCTTCTAATCCGCAAAACAATACTATACTAAAAAATTCTAAGTGGACAGGTATATAGTCTTTGGTGCGAATTGTTACATCTGCCGTATTTAACTCACTTTATTAAGACTAGTCCAGAAAACCCAAACCTCATTCTTTTATTTTCCGCCATTCAAATTTAATTTGGTTTTTCGTAAACTTAGTTAATAGTTAATTATAATCTCATTCATTTTATTACCGTTTTATTCTTTCGTCATTTTATCCTTACCAAAAACATTGTACCAGCTTAACCCACCATTTTTGAATAATTAATTAAATTTTTTTTGTTACTGTTTTTAATTAAATTTTTTCTAATTTCCTAGACAAAAAAATGTGTACAAGTAATAACATTTTATTTGTTTTTCTAAGAATTTTATTCATTTTGTTGTTTGTGACACATAAAACAAAATAAACCAGTAATCCATCCCACATGAGCTTTAGCAGACGGAACATCGTTCCACTAATTAAAATCAGTATATAGCATCTAAAAATACCACATTTTTCTACCATACACAATATTGTTACACTTTTGCAGATACTAAATCTGAAGGATTAAGGGCTGTAAACGGGCTCTAATCGCGTCTTAACTGAGCCCTTTCGAACAATTTACATACATATACCGTTCGATTACCTTTCCATTTGAGTGACAGCACAACATTCCTCATACAAATTCCAATACTAATCCGATTCTCATCATGAAGTTCGTACCCAGGATGACTTAATCAACTACATCCATCACCTGAAATTCCTGCATGACAACATATTGCGGCTTTCGGTTTCTTTCCTTTAATCTATTCACTAGTCTTGTCTCACTGTGACTCGTTCGATCTTCTTACAAGTTCCCAAACCCAATGTTATGATACTAAATCTTCCATCCACTTCTCATCTAATCGTCACGCTGTCCCCACTTCTGAGCAACTAATTCGTTCTTCTCGTCCAATGTACTTCGTAACATCGTCGATGGTTCTCACTTTGCTTATTTTCCATTTAACACGTTCGCGGACATGACGGCCATAACCGTCAAAAAGACGTTCTTCAAATGGATCATATGATTATTACTGCAATTTTAAAACATTTGATATAAACGGAAGACATATAGATGTAGTTTCAAATGATTTGGATAACGGCGACCGTGGTTTTCTTAACAATGATGATGTAAATATAAGAATCGAAGTCGATTGGAGCACGGATGTAAGACGCATTTCAAATTATAATTTTGAAATTCGAGCCAGGTCAGCAATTGAAAAAATGAAAGCTCAACTCCACGTAATATATTTGACCAAATTTTTAATGATCTTATAATAAATCATCTAGTTAAATCGAAAAATAAATACGGCCAATAAATGGCCGCGCCATAAACAGCAACAACTAGAAATAGTCGATTTGCGTCCTTTCAAGACACAGAACGAAAGGAATTAGTAAAATTTATTAGCCTATGGTTGCTGGACACATTCATTCACAATCACACTCCCAGAGTAAGGCAAATATTTCGTAATCCCGTTGTCTACCAGCCACAATTCTTAACATTCGCAGCTTCAGTTCTAAATCTGATGACGACGAAGGAAAGCTTACACAATTTTTAAATCGGTGATTAACAGCTTTCAGAGCAGATACAGCCCTGAAAAGCAGCTGTCACTCGACGAGTCCCTTTTTTATTTTTAGAGGGCGGTTGAGCTTCAAGCAATATATAAAGGTCAAGGCTGCCAATTATGGCATTTGGTCCTTCGAATTGACACCACCAGATGGTTACGTACAGAACGTTGAAATATATCAAGGTCGTGATAATTCTAAAAGCTCAAAACTAGAAGACTCCGTCGAGCAATTAATAGAGTCGTTCTAATAATAAATTAAAAATTAAACAGTGGGGAATATATCTGAAGACGCCAATATAATGTGTATATCTCAAGATGGAAGGACAAACGCGATGTGCTTGGTACAACAACTGGCAGGTTTGGTAAGATCAGTAAAATATTACATGAAATAATCTTTTTGCAACCAATTCATCGGAAACCCATAAGATGGTACAAAAAGGTGATATTTCATTTAATAAACTTATGTATCTGGAGCTCGCACTTTTTATACAAAGAACGAGTCTACTGTTAGAATTACCTCCAAGCAAGATTTCGTTTCCAAATTTACACTTCGCAGAAAAATAATAACACCTAAAGTTGTAGCAGTTCTCGTTGGTGGCAATTATTTCGTTCCTGTTGCGTTTCAATTTTCTGATGGGTTTTTTTTTTTTAATATTTTATACTATGCTATCTTTTTTGGGGCTCAAGGCTCTCCCAGCTCTTTCGCGGTTTGCTTATTTACGTCCTACTTTACGCCTTAACGGCCAAATCGAGGACGTACGGCTATAGGTCTGATTTTCGTAGAACCATCTGCGCATTGCATAGCTCCATGCCAGCCTATAGTACTGACATGGAAGATGGGTCGGCCCATGAGTTCTGCACTCCAACAGGGGGTCATGTGTTTATTAACACCATCGATCGTAATCAGATGGTGAAAAGTCCCTTTTGCATCCTGCCCCTATCGGGATTCGAACCCGGTACCTCCCGCTCCAACTGCCACAGTTTTAACCACTGAGCCACCTGGGCAGTTCTTCTGATGGGTTTAATTATATTTACTCGCCGTCTCATTTTTCAAATGTTTGTTTGGGAGACATTACTAAAAATTATCTATCCGAATCTTGTTTATTTACCTTCGGTTAATGTGTCAATCTTAATCCGGTCCATATACTTGCTCAACATTTAACAGTATGTGTAATGCACCTATCGTATCTCCTAATCTCGATCGTAATTTCCTGAATAACTTGATCGTCATCATTTTTACTGATGGGACGTTTTAATTCTCCATTCTTCGTTTTTAGTGTAACAACTCTCGTAACTCCATCGGATTCTAGGTGTAGTTGAACAACTCTACCGAGAAGCCACTTGTTGACTGGAATATTATCTTCCTTGATAACAACAATATCCTGCAGATTCACTGATGATTTTAAGTTGAGCCATTTACTGCGTTGTTGGAGAGAAGTGATTTACTCTGTATTCCATCGTTTCCAAAAATGTTGGCCTTTTTGTGGAACCATTTGCCATCGTGACAAATAAGATGGTAGATCAGGAAATGGGATGGAGTCAAAGCATCGATATCAGATGACGATAGAACACACAGCGGCCTCGAATTAAGGATACTTTCTATTTCGACTAATAGAGTCATCATTTTTTCTATGGTAAATTTCGTTGATTTCACCACTGATTCCCAGATTCCTCCAAAGTGTGGTGCACTGGGTTGGATAAAAGGCCAAGTTATTGCATTTCTAGATAAAAAATGAGACATTTGATTAGAATTCTTGATGATGTTATTAAAGGTTGTAAGTATTTGATTCTTTGCGCCAATAAAATTAGACCCATTGTCACTGTATATATCGTGACATACTCCTCAACGCACTACACATCGTAATTGCGGCGATAAAAGCATCGTTGATCAAATCTGAAAAAAGTTCCAAATGTATTGCTTTTGATGAATTAAGATGGGCCCTGCATAGTCAACACCAACAGCAGTAAAACGATGATCCATCTTTACACGATACGATGGTAAGTTGCCCATGATTTGCTCTTGGGTTTTTGCTCTAAACCTAGTGCATGTCATGCAACGACGGACAATGTTTTAGAGAAGATTCTTAGCACCGGGAATCCAATATTGTTGCCTTACAATGGCCAATAGCAATCATGGGCCTGCATGTTTATGATAGTAATATTGGATTATTGTGGCATTATGATAGGGTGTTTTGTAGAGAAGGAAGCGTCGTTTTCATGTAATCTGCCGCATGCCCGGAGTACTTCAGATTTGTCGACAAATGGATTAAGAAACCGTAACTTGCTATTTCTTCGCAAGTCCTTCGATTTTTTGATGTCATCTAGTTCTTGAGTGAAAAACCTTCCTTGTTCTAATTTGCAGATTGTATACAAGGATTCGTACATTTTTTCTCGTGTAAAGCATAATGTTAAATTCCTATTTTTTGCCGGTTTTCTTCAGTTATGTATAAACCGAAGAATATAGGCACATGTTCTTTGGATTTTGTGAAATGACGAAAACCTTGAAAATGGATTTTCGAAGATGTTAGATTGAATTGATGTAATGAATGCCAATTTGGTGTTTTGTTCTTCAATTAACTTATAGTTTTGTTGTTGTTTCGGTCACCATTCCTTTCTCTTTCGTAGCCAAGATGGCCCGTCCTACCATAAATTACAATTCTGTAGTTCTTCTTTGAAAAGACCTCTTGAACCATCGGTGGGATGTTGTTCTGATGAGACGTGTCCCCATTCAGAACGGTTGCCATTTGCTAATATTTCTCCTGTTCGATTAGCTACAAACGTAGTCCAACGACGAGAGTGTGATGCTAACCAGTCCAGAACAATTTTTTAATCAGTCCAGAGATAAATTTGAGTAATGTTAAGGTTTGATTCGGTTTTGATGAGAGTCATTAGTTTTGCTAATAAAACCGCACCACATAATTCGAGACAGGGTAGAGATATCTGTTTAATTGGAGCCACCTTTGTTTTGGATGAGATAATGCTTGTTTTGATATTATTTTTATCTAAAATGACATGACGGTATATTACACACAGCAGCGTAGGCGTTTTGACTTGCATCGTAAAACCCATGTAGCTCAACCCTTGATTGTCTGGTTGTGTTTATGTGTCGAGGAATTGATAGATCTTCTAAGTTTACAAGTTTTTCTTGTATTCTCTTCCAGTGGTCTGCTTCTTCCTTCGACACGATATCCTCCCATTCCAGATTTAAAACCCACAATCGTTGAATAAATATTGTTATTTTGACAGTTATGGGTGCCAACCAGCCCAAAGGATCAAAAATCTTGCTGGCTTTTGATAATCTAGAAAAGGTGCTGAAGCTAATACGTACGTTACGGTACACAAACGAAAATATTGTATTGCTTTTGATGCATCATGTCAGTTGCAAACACTATGCGATGCTCTAGGAACCGTAACACGATAGCATACAAAGTTGGTTGTGTGATAGGTCCTACTCCCAAACAGTCGTTCAATGATCTACCTGTCGTTGTTTTTGCTGACCCATCAAATACTACCCTGAGCTTTGGTTTTGCACAATTTTGTTTGAATACGCCATGGTGTGGCAAGAAGTAACCCTCATTGAAATCGTGATTTTGTATTTCTTGCATATGTCCTAGTGATAGGTATTCAGATATAAATTGAGAGTACAATTGATGAAAAGGTTTAACGGTAAAAACTCTGCAACGCCATCTTGTATGATTCGCCCAATTCACTTGGTGGGCTTTTGAACGTCAAACTAACCATAAAACGACCTTTCGGAGTTCTGTTGAAATTACTTTTGAAGTGATTTTCACACATCTCTTCCTCTGGTGTTAATAGTATTGTTTCTTGTGAAATACTCTCAGCTAGCTTTAAATGACTCCATGAGTTGTTTGGTAGTTTTATTTTATGCTTTGGTAACTGGTTTGTGATTTTGTTCAGGATGAATGCTTCGACACAAAAGCTTGAACCATCATCTGGTTTAATTTGGATAGAACCCACTCCTCTGGTTATGGCTGCATCGGTTGTGCCTAATCGTGAAATTGAAACTCTCGCGTTTTTCTTGGGAAGTCCGAGTCG
Organism: Tipula lateralis; assembly: GCA_963932295.1. Taxonomy (NCBI): domain Eukaryota; kingdom Metazoa; phylum Arthropoda; class Insecta; order Diptera; family Tipulidae; genus Tipula; species Tipula lateralis. Next base: position 56,306,301 of record OZ010737.1, read on the forward strand.
CTGTATACAATTTTCTGTAATAAAACTAGCTTGTGAGCCAGAATCTAGCATTCAAGCGTCACGAACAACTTCGTCAGCTGTATCTATTAAGTGTTTAACATTATTTGCATTAGCGATGGTGATAGATGGTTGTTCAATGAAGGTTCGAATGAATGAGTTGATTATGATCTTCTTCCGATCGTAACGTGATTTTAATTTTTGTAGTGCCTCGATATAATTAGCCTCTGTTATGCTTATATGACGTAGCAGTACTTCAGCTTCACCTCTCAACAATCTCTTAAGGTACTGGAATTTTTGTTTGGCCTTAATGTACTTGACTCATAAATCGTCGTTGAAAAGAGGTCGTAGAACGATTGCCACTCAACATATTCCCCTGAAAATGGTGGAATGTTGATTTTTGGTAGTTTGGTGTTTAAGTGAGAATTCATAGTAGTGTTAACAGTATTATCAAAAGATTCATGTGCTGCGGATGTCAATGATCGCTCGCGAATGCAACGATTTAAACTGGAAACTGTTAAATAGTAATTCTCTTCATATTCAAGATCAGGATATTGAGCTTCGTCTTGTGAGATTCCTCCATCAGCTGTTCTGCTCTGGCTAAACGAATTTTCAGGTGATCAACAGTGATTCCAGTTGTTGTTATCATACGTTAAAATACTGGTCAGTTTACCCTTATTTACAGCTCGTTGTTTCTTTAATGCTCCTAGTGCGTCTGTACGCATTTTGATTAAATTTGTTTTGATCACACCACTTAAATATCACTCAAGCTGTCAGTTTATTGTACTTGAAATATGTTCACTATATATTTTAACACTTTGAATAAATATTTGATGATTTCATACAAGAATACAAGTGAATGATGGAAAATTTGGCATACAAGTTTCAACACAGTATATCAACTACTATTGATCTTTTGACAAATTGCAACCTTGTGGCTTATTGCAAATGGTCGAGTGAAATGAGATAAATTATATAGTGCTTGTGACTTTCAATAACTTTGATTGTGCTGCTGGTAAATTCAATAAGGTTTGTAGATGTTGATCTCTTAGGCATGAACCCATGTTGGTACGGTGAAACATGTCGAGGCACCACTTCGCCGAATGTTTTAAGAGCCTTGTTTATATCTTCTATTGTAGTATATGGTATTTCAATGGACAGGTTCCCTACACTAGCATGGTGGGGATTTTCGTATTTATTAACGTCTTCTGGTCTAAATACAGATTGAAAAAACTCAGCGAACATGTTGGATATGACTTGCGCGTGCGATGATTTCCCTTCTTTGAATGTCATATATGCAGGAAAACCGTTGATTTCACGTTTTGTCTTGAAAAAGCTCCAAAAGTGCTTTGGATCATTTTTAATTTTGTCTTTAATACAAGTTATGTAAGTCTTGTATTTAGTCTCAAAATATTTTTCGAAATGTTGGTTACATTCTGCATATTTAAGCTTACTAGCCTCGGAATATTGTTTTAATGTTTTTTTATAGGCTTTATCCTTCTTGTTCTTCAAATTGATGAGTTTATCGTCATACCATGGTGGATATTTATCAAGTTTTACCGCAGTTAAAGGGACATATACTTCTATACCTTGATATATGATTTTATAAAATTTGTCTACATTTTCTTCTATATTTCTGCTGTTTAGTTCTTTCATCCAGTCGACACGTTCAATGTAATGATGGAGATTAATAGTGTCTGCCTTCCTGAAGTTGTAAAAAGGCCTCGAGCTTTTGTGACTGAATTTTTTGTTAATGTTCTCGATTTCCAATATGATTTCAATTGATTTATGGTGAACATAATTATCAACAAAAGGCGTTGCTTTTTGATTTACCTTTGTAAATATTAAGTCAAGACTTCTATCTAAGCCATTTTGTATTTGGCAAATTTGGCTCAGGTTTGAGTCGTAAATAGTATCAGTGAACAAATGTTCCACATCCGACGTAATATTCATTGGTAAAATTTCATCCAATTCCTCGTCTAAGGTCCAATTAATAGAAGAAAAATTGAAGTCACCCGTGATTAAAATAATGTCAGATTGATTAGCCATATTGTTGATTTCTACAATTGAGTCGCAGCATTATATGATAATATCGATGCGTCAGGTGGAATATATACAACGTAGATATATATAATGTTGTTTTGTTGATCGATATTTTTACGCATAATTGTTCAATAGACACGCTTTTTAATTCAACGAGCTCACAGGGTACAGAAGTGTCAATAGCTATTAATACTCCACCACCAGATCTTTTAGTACTGGTTTCTGGTGAACGATCACATCGGTAGACAACATCCTGGCTGGGAAAAATTCAGAACTCAGAATATCTTTGTTGAATGACGTCTCACAAATTATATATACGGGAAATAATGTTTTTAAAACGAAATTATGAAACATGGCAGCTTTCGACGACATTTTATTTACATTTTGAAAATAAAATGTAAGTTTTGTTTTCCTCAGTGCGTTGGCTTTCAAGGCTCTGTTACTTGGACTTAGTGATTTGTCTTCAGGTTTATGCGTGATTTCGTGTAGATTTTGTTCATTTGCATGGATAGCTTTATTTAGCAACTTATGAAGTTGGTCATCTTCTGCTTGAGAAAAGTATTGAAATGTGAGTGTGTGTCTGCTTAATGCTACTATTGCATGTGGTAATCTGTCAAACAGTTTAATTTTTTTACCCGACAATCGAACACAAATTACATTTAAAGATGTTAAACCTTGAGCTTCATGGATAGTTAGAATTTTGCTTGACTCCGGCAGTTTACATTTGTTAGTTAATTCCCATTTATCAGTCTTCGTGAACGTCAAATATAATGTATTCGGCGATATTGGAATGTCAGTAATTGATTTAATAATAATTGGTAGAATAGAATTCATATTTATTATCAAATTTGATCGTTTAGGCGAAGCTTTTGAAAAAACGATTTCTTTTAAGACCACTCAAATTCCTTTACTAGCAGCCCATCAGGCCAAACTTTAGAGTTCACTGCTGCATCAAATGATTCACCAGGGATATTGATCTTATATGAAATATAGTTATATTTCAGACCACTTGGTGGCTTTGGAACTATTCAGTGGATATACACGTCTTCAGTACGTATAATTTTATCCACTAACTGCTTGAATTCTATATTTGATACTGAGCAGTGAATTCGACTAATAAAAAGCCATTTTCTTGGTTGAGCTACTCGAATACTTATTTCATTAGTTGCGGTTTCAGTCGTAGTATTCGAAATGATCTCGTTACTTTCTAAGACACTACTATCTTCCAATTTACTTCCGTCCATATCTTTATTTTCTTTAGTTATCACGTTGGGTTTTGGTCGGGATTCAAACCCGTTACCTCCCGCTCCAACTGATGTAGCTTTTACCACCACGCCACCTGGGCGGTATCGGTGAAGTTAGTCCAAACTTTCAAAAAACAAACAAATTCATTGCTATATGGTCATAGTTTGACGGAGTCGAGTACACTATATCATCAATTGAATTTATCAAAAACGGATAAATTCAATGAGAATGTGGTCAGAGTTCACTGACTACACTTACCTCACTGACTTATTTTAACCTGCCAAACAACGGGAATTCAGTCTTAATAGGAGGCCTGCTTCAGAGTCTCTTCGATGCTATAAGGTTTTCCTTAGATCTCCAGTCTAATAAAAGCAGTAACAGCACCTTCGTGAGTAATTCGATCAGCAGCTTCATTCCTCTTGGCTCCAATGCCCCCTGGTGCTCACATGAGTGTTAAATATTTATAAAGCTTTCAAAATTTTTAACAAGTCAATTTTTAACGTGGTCTCTAAACATAGGGCCTAAAAGTTTATTTTAATTTCTGCATGTGTTTATCTATACTGCGATACACATAATAGCAATTAACAATATTCTCAGCAACTAATTAAATTTTAATTAAATTATCATATTTCAAATGTACGAGTATTTCTTCTCTATTTGATCACAAAGAGGAAAATACAAAAATTTAATTTTCATTCTTTATTTATGGTTGTTGAGCTTTTCCACTTGGATTTTTATTTGTTGCTTCTCTGTGTATGTATGTCTGTGGATTTGGTATATATGTACATGTGTGGCTTAAAAGTATGTATTTAATTTAAAAATAAAATTAAATGGCAAAAAATGATTTAATTAAACTTTCTCGAAACCACACATTCACAATGTGTAGATATGTATGTTCAATTTTTATGTGTAATAAAAAAGCTTTTTGTTGTGTTAATTTAAAATGGAATTCCACAAAAGCAAGACTGAAAAAATACCTACAAAAAGTTTTATAAAATGTAGACTTTCGAGGAACAAAAAGTTTAAGTATTTTTGTAATTTGATTGTTAAGGTTTTTTTTTTGAACATGATGTATGATTTCACTTGTTGAGTTTTCTATGACGTATATCTTACATTTGTAGCAAGCTATAAACAAAAGATATTCACTGATATATATTAACCTGCTCCAAAAGCTTGAGCGTGTAATAAGTTTTAATTTGTCACTGACAAACGATTTTTGAAAGTTTACTGAGTATACTAATTTACTACTTACTCTGTCAACTTTTAATTACTGCAAGACTTTAATGTCTAACATAATACTTATGTCACCGCCCAAGTGGCTCAGAGGTTAAAGCTGTGGTAGTTGGAGCTGGACGTACTAGATTCGAATCCCGATAGGGGCAGGATGCAAAAAGGATTTTTCAACATCTGATTACGATCGGTGGTGTTAATGAACACATCTATGACCCCTGTTGGAGTGCTGAACTCATGAGCCGATCCATCTTCCATGTCAGTACTATAGGCTGGCATGGAGCTATGCAATGTGCAGATGGTTCTATGTAAATCGTACCTATAGGACGTAAATAAGTGAACCGCGAAAGAGCTGGGAGAGCCTTGAGCCCCAAAATAGATTGCATAGTATAAAAAAAAGAATACTTATCTCAGCAATCGTATATTGTCTTAAGAGGGGCTTGTGAGTCAATTGAAACAGATTTTATATTTGCAAACACAGCTTAAGTATTTGGTTGAGTAATCGTATGTTCATAAAGTCTTGTTAAAAAATCTTGGTTTGAATTGGATATAAATCCAAGATCTTATCGTGGAAGTATTTGTCACTTTTTTCTATTAACCAATATTGAGCCATGTTCTCAACGTAAGTTACAAAATTTATGATGATTGATCATATTAACAGGATAAGGAATTATAACTCTTATTTTGCTTACTCAAGGGAAAATTTATAATCATTACCGATTAGGCTTAGTGGCCTGAATACTCTCTCTATAAGTACTTATCAGTTGCTTAAACTGTTTCTTCTTACATTTCCGAAAGGGCTTTGAAAACCTTAAAAACTAATTGCCAACTTAGTGAAATTCTGCATTTCGTGACAACGTAAGCTTACAGAAACATTTCGTGAATCAGTAAATACGTCGTATATCTGATTTGAGAACTGGTTGAATACATGAAATTTTTCAAGATTTGAGAATTATACCTTTGCGCAAACTTTAATAGTTTGTAACTGGACGGCATCGGCCTGTATTGAACCGCGTGGTTGCAATATAAAATTAAGAAGGGTAGGACTAGTCGGTTTGGAGGATTCCTCACCACGCGAGACAATCGCCTTTATTCGTCTATGCCAAGCTTCGACTGAGTTTTGAGTTTTAGGATAACTATTAAGAATAGATTCGTTTATGGACCAGAAATCAGGTTTATATTTTGCTTTTCCGGCAATGTAGCATTGTTTAAATTGTTTTGCTACTTTCCTCACATCTTCATCATCTAATGAGCGTTCAAAATCTTCGAAATATTGGGGAATGCAGTCGGGAGGTAGAAAAGCTGAAGCTTTGAGCATTCGAATTTATTGTGAAAATTTTTCTGAATTACCATATTTTTTAGTCAATCCTAGTTTTTGAATTTTTCTCCATATTAGCTAGCCAAAATGAAAAAAGCATCCCTTAAATTTGGCATCCGGAAAAAAATCCAAAGCAGAACGATGTATGGTTATCTCGAAATCTGTTATAATGATTTGTGAAGAAAGAATAATGAAAAGAATAATGTTTACATTAAATTCGATTGCTAAACGATGTAATTTATAAAATAATTCACTATAACATATTTTATTTTTTTTGTCATTAAACAAAAAAGTAATGGAAAGACTTGTCCTTCAATAACCCCGAGAATGCTGAATAATTGTCTAAAGATTATTGGCACTATGTAAAAAGTTCCATCCATTATCTAGATTGAAGATTGTGCTAAACATTTAAAACTAGTTCTTAGAGTAAATTGGATGAGGTTTTGGCATAATTTTTCAATTTATGATTCGCCATTGACAGGTGGACTAATGTGGGTTGAGGATCATGTTCATGTTGTAATTTATGAACAGTTATGTCATGTTTTCCGCAGGAATTTATTATGGTTTTGACAGAACTTTTACAATATTCTTTTCACTTTTACGATATTCTTTTCACACATCTCCAATAGCAAATTTTTTTGTTAGATTTTTGTGAGTAATCATAATAATATTGATAACCCTCAATGTATAAGCAACGGGTACCTTTATTGCTTATACTTTCAACAATTTCCATGACTAAAATAAAAATTATGTGCGCAATACACTAATTTTAATTAAGAATGTACTGTTATACATTACGAAAGAACTTAAACAAATAATTACCAGTATCCAGCATATTTAGAGAAAATACTATAATATTAATATATAATCTTTAAATTAATTTTAACAACCAAGTTAAATTTAATACATTTACTATATTTTCTAATAAAATTTATACAATAGCGAGAAAAAATAAAACAAAGAAAAATATGCATATATGATAATCACATTTCATTCTAGCTTCCTTAGTTACTAACGCACAGTACATACTCCATTCCAATTTATTTTCCTCAGAATAGAGAAATTCTGAGGAAAATAAATTGGAATGGAATTTTGGATTTGGAATTTTGGACTTGTAATTTTGGTTTTTGGAATTTTAGATTTTGGTATTTTGGATGTGGAATTTTATGTCTGGAATATTGGGTTCTGGAAATACAACCTCAACCCACAGTTAATGCGTTATTTGGGTTTTAGTATTTGCTTAATTAAATTTTAAATAAATTTGTGTCCGCACTTATAAGAGACATCTATATTATATAAATAAAATATTTTTTCAGTTTGATATGATATTTATTATTAATTAATTTAATATAAGATTATTTATATTGGCTGCTGTTATCTTTTGTGAATTTTCAGATAAGATTTTAATGTTTGCTTTAATGTACTGAAAGATTTGATTCGACGAATACCTTAGAGGATGGGGACTGCCGCCCCCAAACCCCCGCTTTTCTTGGATAAATTCAACTAACCTTATACGTAATATTAACCGTAATCTTCATACTAAAATCATACTTAACTTTCCCAAAGCCGCTTAGCATTGGGCTCACTTTCATATAGCCGACCACCCCCCCCCCCCAAACGAGTATTGAAATTTTGAGAAATACTAATGTTTATATTTATCCTCATACTAAAATTGGGAACTTCCTCAAAGCCGCTTAGCATTGGACCCGCCGTCGTATAGCAGACCACCCCTCCAATCGAATATTGAAATTTTGAGCAATACCAATGTTTATCTTTATCCTCATACTAAAATTGGGAACTTCCCCAAAGCCGCTTAGCATTGGACCCACTATCGTATAGCCGACCACCCCCCCAATCGAGTATTGAAATTTTGAAAAATTCTAATGATTCTAGTTATCCTAAAAATGAATTGTAGAGGCTAACGGCTTCGATAACTCTCACGGGCACGCGGGAGGTCACTGCGCCCCCTCCTGCACTTAGCCCTCCGAGGGGCTTTAGATTAAAATTTCAAGGGGTGTAGAAGCCGGGATAGGCAAACATGTCGCACTACGTGCCGCACGTAGGAGCTGATTATATAGAATCTATTAATAAATATAGATTCATAAAAGATATATTTTATATAATCATATAGAATATATCTATTATGAATCTATATTTGATGTTTAAAAATTCATTTTAAAATCAAAAATTTTAAAAATCGCAAAATCGCAAAATATATGATTGTGTCGTAATAATACAAAATGGATGTATTTATTTACCAAAAAAGTATTATTTTCGTAATGCATTACATATGTTAGTTACAAAAATACTAATAGAAGTAGCTACAAAATCACTTACTTTTTATAGTTTTGTAAATTTCTACTACAAAAATAAAGCGCTGTAGTCAAGTGTTGACAAATACTAAAGCTTAGCCAATCGCATTCAATACATAACACGTTCATCATTGGAAATACTCCAGCACTAAAGACATCATAAGAGTAGATATTCATATTTTTCCTACAGTTTATTAAATTTATTACAGATATTTAACAAGCGTCAACCTACCAAATAAAACATCTAAAGTCGATGACGCCATTCACAACTAGGTGGGGCATAAAAATGGTTTTGGTAGATAAATTAGACTTTCTCTCAACGTGAGTATGGCCAATGTTAAAAATCAACAGTGTTACGTTGCTTCGTTGTTTATTCTAAATATATCCTCTCAGATCTTGACACTTGTTGGCCACATAATAAATACTATCAAAATGGCTGGGAATTGGAGTCAGAAACCAAATATGTGTTAAGAAACGCTTAATTGAGTTTTTTTTGATTACATAGATGACAATTGTCACCTAACACAATCACCATACCAATGCTACGTCAACCAACGAGCAAAACCAGGTGGCACGGAACAAAGACATCAAGCAACGCATCAATAAAGCCAGTAATACGTTCAATTTCACATGGCTTGGAACACAACCTTCATGTCGAGATAAACAAATCTTCGATTGTTCAATGCATGTGTTAAAAAAATTCTGCTGTATATGAGTTAAATATGCAAACACACAGAAATAATCACACAAAAACTACAGGTTTTAATAAATAACATTTTTTGGTTTTTGGTCAGATAAGATCGACAGTGAAGAGCTTTTGGGTAAATAAACCAAATAAGTGAAGAATGATCGATCACACACTTAGAAATACGTCGAGTGATATAACACGAAGGAACGAAATCTTCAAGGAAAGAGGGAAGTTCAAAGGCCAGTCGATCTAGAAGAGAACAATAAATGGGAAGAACACGGGAAGAGCTGAAGCTATTGATCATAACTATTAGGGTTTGTTGGAACAATTATTCATTAAACCAAAAATTATCCATAACAAAAACGAATTTATAGAAGAAATAACAACACCAACCGGCAAAATAAAATATCGACCATTGGCTCTATCGTGAACTGAAATATCAAACATCTTACGGAACCTTTTTCTCAAGCACACGTAGATAGGAAAATGAAACGCTGTCACATTGAGATTCCTGAGAAACACAACCGTCATTCAGTGGTATGCCCCAATCAAAGATGCACATGAAACAAAAAAAAAGAATTCTACGAATAATTATAAGCCACAACATTATAAAAGATCAGGATTTCGACGCCAAAATTGAAACAAACAAATGCGACCTGACAACTGACATGGGTAACAGTTCTATGCGAGATCAATAATAGATGAATTCGGAACAACAATTGAGAAAGACTCCACCTCAAGATAGAAGGCAGTAGGTTTACACACAAAAATACACATGAACATCACCAGATGGTAGACCTAAAAATCAAATAAATGGTCAAAAATAAAATCCTCACTTCATTACACTGTGTCAGAACAATGAAACGCCACCTTGTAATGAAGTGAGAAACGCACGCACTGATCACCAACTTGTATTAGCAAAATTTCAAATCAAACCTGCAGTTGTGAAACCAGAAACATCTTCAACTCAATCCCCATAGAAATCATAAAATCAATATAGAACCAATATGTAACCTAACTGAATAATCCGATACATCCAGACTGCCTCAGAAGTACTCGGCTATATAGAATATCTAAACAGATTGTGGAACGCCGTCAACTTAAGCTACAAATTTATCAACAAAATAGGCAGAGATGAAACGCAAATACGAAGAAATAGCACGTCAGGAAAAGAAGATGGCAATGAATGTTATAAGGAAATATGTAGAAACAAATCTCATGGCTGCTGAAGAGGCAGTAGCACCAGTATACGTATCATTTACATAAGGGATAGAACTGGTCAAGTACTAACAATTCATACGCACAGTTACAAAAATTTGGCTATTAAGGCGGAAAGTAGGACGTAAATAAGTAAACCGCGAAAGAACTGGAAGAACTTTGAGCCCCAAAAAAAAAGATTGCATAGTATAAAATTAAAAAAAATATTTTTAAGGCGTTAATAGCTCCGAAAATCTTTGATCACCAACGAAACACTCATCCATCAACGGAACCGATAGTTAAAAGTGTCTTTGATAAGCTGGAAAGAAACTTCATCTATAGAGATGTAACCACATTAATATTATTTTCGAATTCTGACAAAATTCCTCAGAAATAGAATTGGTGAAGTATCCTAAACAGAACAATTAAGGTACTCGCAACAATCATCATTGACAGAATCTTGAAAGAAGGTGTACTGATTACATCAACTCAATCCGTATCATCACTGACCAATCCAGTGAATGGAATTCAACACTGTACCTGTTCATCGTCGATTTCGGACTCTCATTTAATATGATAAATATAGGTTCGCAATATGGGAGATACTTTGTCAAATAGGCATCTCAAAGAAATTTACTGATCTAACACAAGAAATGTATCGGGATGCTAGAAACCGAGTCTACCATGACACAAATGTTCAACTCGTGTATGAAATCAGTAGTATTATATAGGTGTGAAACTTGGAAATACCCAGAAAAAGTAAGGACAACTGGGTGGTCATTTTGTGGTGCTTTATCATACTTTTATATCACGGTTGTAGACTTTTTTCGTGATATAAAAAATATTAAATAAGTCTACAAACACAACCCTGTGCAATGAATCTAAAAGGGGAAATAATGAATTTTAAGGAGAAATTAGTATTTTAGAGTGATAAATTGACGTTTCTACATAACCCCAAAAGTAATTATATCATTTTTTATATGAAGTGGTTAAATAGGTAGTGATAAAATTTTTATAATGTTGTAAGTATATCAATACAACTTAATTAATGAGATTGCAAACAATTTTAACAAGAAATATGACAAACAGTATAAAATGTTAACTGATAAAGCGAAATGGAAGATATTGTTGTCTTTTTTACCCATTTTAATATACGACGTGAAGTTGTTCATTCATGATTCACCGGCAGTAAGCTACGACAGTTTCGTTTTATCATACTTTTTATCACTAAATGTGATAAAGCACCACAAAATGACCACCCTGGTGTTCGAAAACAAATGCCTTCGATGAGTACTGAAATGCTTCTAGTCTTCCACAATAATTAATATTGAACTGCATAGAAAAACTTAAGTGGAGAAAGGATTGGCCATAAACTGGGTAAATCACCAAATAGTATAACACTAGTATAGGTTATAACCCACAAGGGTTAAGAAAAGTAGGAAGACCACCGATGACATGGAAGAGAATGCTTGCTGATGCGAAACTATTTGGCAAATCATGGAGAGAGATAAAAGCTGTAGCCTCCAACAGAATAAGAAAGATATTGGTTATGATGGGTGGTTTTTCTTACCTACGATCGATGCATACGAAAAAACGAACAAGCTGGTTTTAGACCGGGAAGTCATTGCACTGATCATTCTAAAGTTTATTAAACTCATACCATAGAAATGTATCGGGATGCTGAAAATATAGTTGAATTTAAAAGCTAGCAGAAATACTTTAACCCTTCAGGAGTAAAAAAGCGATGAGTACTTTCACCAATGCTGTTCATGTACGTATTGGATAATGTCATGCGGATATTAAATGTCACGTCTCCTAATGACATGCAATGGGGCCTACCTAACACATAAACTCAATGATTTGGACTATGTAGATGACATACACTTGCTCATACACAAATACTCAGACATGCAGCAGAAAATACAACAACTATTAGATCTAGCTAACGACCAACTTCGTCAAAATAAACTTCCAACGTACAAATTGATAATGTACATGAATTTGTATATCTTGGTGCACAATAGTGAAAACAGTCCTGTCACGAAAGACCAAAATACGAATGTTAACACCTGTATGAAGTCAGTAGTACTTTATGGGTGTTAGACAAGGAAACCTACACAAAAAAAGAGAAAGAAACTACAGGTGTTCGTAAACAGTGCCTTCGGCGAATATTGAAATGCGTCTGGCCTATCACTATAACTAACATTGAACTGCATAGAAAAACAACAGTGGAGATGGATTGGCCATACATTGAGGAAATCAACAAGTAGGAACACTGACATGGAATAGAATGCCGACTAAAGCGAATCAACTTGGTATATCATAGAAAGATGTAAAAGTTTTAGCGTCCCAACAGAGTAAAGTAGTCGTCTATATTGGTAAGATACTGGGTGCATGCTCCCTTACCTCATCTGTATAAACGTCTGAAATTGAAAAACTTTTGAAACCAAATTAAAGTTGTTTTTAAATATATTACAATAAACTTAGGATAAACTATTTACTAATAGGTTTTCTGAGGTGCATATACGTATATATAAAACGTGACAAAACTTGAGATTATTGTTTCAGAAGGTGAAAAAACCAATAATATCACAATCACGTTCACTTGATATATGCAAACAAAAAACTTTTAAATTTATAACATCTATTAACGTAAGCTACCAACACATAAATTTCGTGTACATGCTGAAATTATTCCGCAATCCTGCTGCAATAGGAAGCTTATTAGTACCCCATTATATCGAAGTTGATGTATAATGGCGTTTCTATAGACAACCATTCACAAATTATTAATATTTATTTTTAGTGAAAAGTTTCACCAATGTCATCTTAATAATTCAAATAACGTGTCTTTACACTTTTTTTTCTACACTTATCTTGTTTTTCAATGTCTTGAAAACTTTCGATAAAGTTTTAAGTAATAAAAATCAAATTTTAAAGTTCCAAATTCGTTATGTGACAAAACAACACGTAAAAAGTCTAGACAGATAAAATACATTGCGTCTTGTTGCGAGGCATGAAGATAATTTCGTGTTTTCCTTCATCAAATTTTAAATCATTTTTGACACTAATACAACCCATATGTGTGTGTGTGTGCAAAATTAATTGGCATATACCTTTTACCTTCTACACTAGCATTAAAATTTCATGAATATTAATGTCTACATACGGTATGATTTTGAAATTTAGATTAGTCGAGAGTGTTTCTCGAATTAATAAGAAAACATCGTCTTAGATCTATGACGGATTTGTATTTCACATCCCTCGAACAATGAATAGCAAAACGCATGTGCGTCATGAAAATTTGATTACGAAAGCGATAAAAAAACTTAGATGCTGTGTCTACAGATGGTATGTAAAGTCTATTGAAGGACAAAGTTTATAATAATTTTAGCATACTAATAGCTAATCGCAGGTCAAACCTAGCTTGGGTCCATTTGTTGATGGGACATATAAAATCTTTGTCTTCCTAGGCATAACTGTTTTAATTAAATTAAATTAATTGAACAAACCAAAATAAAAACATTTGGTTAAACATATTTTATGTGTGAAACCCAAATTTTAATTGTTGCACAACACAAGAGACACAAAATTTTGGGGATAAACATTCCCAAGAGAAATTACAATTTTGAAATATAAAACTTTTTGTGTCCTGTATTTGATACATCAACTTCGACAAAAGCTTTCGAATATAGAAGAAAAAAAACTTAATTGATTGGATAATCGATTTTTCCTTTTCTCTTTTCGTAATATTACGAATAACTTTCGAAAAGCAACAAAAAAGGATATTTTTCCCTCATAATCCATCGACAAAGTTAAAAATAATAACAACAACAACAACTAAAAACTCTTGTAATAATTAAAATTCCTCATTTTCCAATTTTTTCGTGGATTTTAACGAAAACTTTCATCATCAAAGTATTGAAAAATGAAACATGAAATTGGGTTTTCGGTAACGGTCCATTTTAGGTATACGTATACAAAAAATATTTTCTTTTGAACGTGCAATTTTAAAGGCTAATCCGTTTTACGGTTTTAATTGAAAATGCTAAGCTTTTTGAGGGTAGATGAAAATTTAAAATAGTTTTTTTTGTGTGTGTATGTATGCGAGCATGTATGGATTAACAAACACTTGTTAGTGTATAGAACTAGAACATATAAAATAAATTGGATTGGTTTGTGTGTATGTGTGTATTACTAAAACAATAAGATCTCATAGTATCTCACTAGCAAAGAGTTTCAGTAATAAAGTGACGACACTAGTAATAACAGGATGGAAAGCCCCTTGACAAAGACCAATTTTGGGGAATATTCCACTTGTAAATCGAGGAATAATATTGACACCATTTACCCCGGAATGTCTGCCAAAAAAGGCAGAATTTGGATGTAATTGAAGTTTGCCCGAGCTTTAAACCCAATAGACGATACAAAGTGACCAACACAGATGAACCACTATCACAATATCTTTGAATTTATTTCTACACGTTAAATTATATAGGCAGTTCTACGTGACCTTATCGTAAAGAAATAAATTCAAAGAGATTCTGACGGTGGGTCAACTATTTCTAGTCACTTAGAATCGTTTAATAATAAATTCAATAGACGATTCTATGTGACCAGACACAGTTGACCCACTGTCACAATATTTTTGAATTTATTTCATAACGATAAATCGAACAGACGATTCTTAGTGACCAGAGGCACAGTTGATACACAGTCACAACGTCTTTGAATTTATTTCCTTACGGTAAATGTAATAGACGATTCTAAATGATCAGAAACAGTTTATCAATCTCTTTGAATTTTATTAAATCGTTTGAATGAGTTAATTGGCCATGTGACACGTTTGGTTGTCGAAATGTATCCTGACAGACCCAGTATCATAATATGCAGGTCATAACTTACATTATTTGCTACATCCCTACTATGTATTTTGAATGACTAGATATCACTGAAAGGGTTTTTCAACTTTTCAAGGTGTTTTAATTCCATTTGTATAGTCCTTTGTGAATATTTTGTTAGCCTGATTGTTTAGGGTTCTGAAGTATTCTTCTACAGGGTTTTTTTATGAAGCCGTTGCAAATCATCTTGATTCGTGGTTGTAATCCGTTAGAGGCAGCCGACCTGGTTATAATTATTCCTGACGCAACAGGTTCTATTAAACAGTTGGCTATGTTTTCTTGAGTGTCTCCAGTGGCCATTAATAGGCATCTGATTGTATATACAAGTATTTTATTTGCATTTTAGATTCTTGTAGCTGCACCTACAGCGAAATATCATTACATGCACGTCAGTTACTGATCAACGTGCCCATATAATGACAAGTTAGTGTTAGGTGTAATCAACTTAATATTCAAAGAGACACACACTTATCCTTTTATATTTGTATCAATTTTCTTCCACATATTCTGGTCTCGTGAAAAGAAAGCTGAAACTATCCCTGCCTCGTTCTTTCTCCCTACTGCTGGAGTATCTACCATGACAACAACTTAATCTGTAGCAGACAAAATGTTGAATAGAAAACAGTAATCTATGAGGTCACTCGTAAAGCTACTCCCTGACTTTTTTTGCTACAACCTAAAAACCTCCTTCTCAAGAACAGACCCCATTGTTTTGGGAATGGTGTCGTACCACCATTGTACACACATACATCGTACCGTCGAAATATATTAATTTCGGAAAGTCGAGGTACTTCGTTTCCTAAGTAGGTTAGGTTAGGTTAGGTTGAGTGGCTGCTACAGCACACTTAGACCGACGACGGTCCGTTGTGATACCACAGGATTTTACTCCCCTTTTAAATCTATGAGAACCAGTTTGAGCTGCTTACGTAGCGTAATAAGTCTCGCACATTACAGTTTTCGAGATCAGAAAGGCAGTCCATTATAAACTTACCCAAATATTCATGTCTTTTGTGTGCCAAAGCCGGGCACGAGCATAGGAGGTGGACTACCGTCTCTTCCTCCTCCTTGTCCCTACAGCTACTGCAAAAGTCATTTACTTCCAGACCCAGCCTTCTCACATGTTCTCCAAGAAGGCAGTGTCCTGTGAGTATCCCCACGATCGTTTTAAGTTCACGTCTTCGTAGGGAGATAAGTGCTTTTGAGCGTTTCAAGTTCAGCTTTGGCCAGAATTGTCTTGCAACTCTACATGAGAGGGTATTCGTCCACCTATTGTTCGTTGAGGCTTCCGCCTCTTTTTTAAGCACAGTCTTGAGTGCGTTAATGGGTCTTCCCAACTTTGCCCTTTCCGGTAGCAGTTGGAGAGTTGTACCGTGCCTCGCTAGTTCGTCCGCCCTGCAGTTTCCCATGATGTCTGAGTGACCAGGGACCCAGACTACATGGATGTTGAAATGCTCACTCATCTCATTAAGAGACGAGCGACAACCCAACGCCACTCTTGATGTTAGAGAAACAGAAACCAGCGACTTGATTGCCGCCTGTCGTTTCCTAAGTAAAAATAAGGAGCTTTCTCAGGGTAGAATAAATTTTAAAATATTTTTTTTAATAATTTTAAATAATAACGAGATGATGGTCTACTAAAAGCGGTAGATCTTGATACTCAGCTTAAAAATGGAAAGATAATAAAGAGGCATCGATGACTGAGCGGCATTGTAAATCAATTTAGATTTAAAGCATTTTATATCGTAATGTTGATTCTAAGTTAGTTTCTGATCTAGGATCAATTTTAGATATTGGAAATAGTTTGGAAATAGAATTTCTTTTATGTATAAACAAAACGTGCACTTGCTCCATTGACAAGGTATAGTTTGCACGAATGATACAAAACCAGATACCAAAGAATGATAAATTAGAGTGGACTAGGTCTGGTGAATGAGGTGAATGCGGTGGCAGATTCTACCTCTACATTTTGATGGTGTTTTGGACGGTAGAAATGCAATGGCAGGCAACGTTCGTGTCTTGAATCCGATGTTGGCTATTTTTCAAGTAATGAATAGTTCAGACTGATGAGTTTCAATGGGTTGTGTTGCCCATTGATAGTTACACACGGTTTCAGCAGCTCATACTACACAATTCCTTTCTGATCGACTTTTTGCATTTTTAGAATCATATCATCTCTCGTGAGCTCTCGTAACAATTAGATGCAAAAAACTATTTTTTTCATTTTACTCACGAAAAAGGATTCTTGCAACTCTCTCATTATTATTATTCTCGGCGCATTATAGGTTATTATGAACCGTTTTATAATTTTTTTAAGTTTCTTCAGAACCTCATTTATGTGTAGCTGATTCGATACCACAGCAAAATATCATCACATACATATCAGTTACTAGTCAACGTGATCATATGAAGACAAATGAGAACTAGGTCTAATCAACTTAATATTCAAAGAGATACATACTCACCTCTTTGCAGGTAGAAGCTATTACGTTCTTTCTCCTTACTGCTGGAATATCTACCATGATCTCGACTTAATTCCTAGGAAATAAAATCTTGAATGGAAATAAGTAATCAATGAGGTCAGTAGTATAGTTTTATTCTGACTACTACTGGATATCAAACTACTAGTCATTTTTTTTAACTTGTTTTGAAAATCTAATTCGATTTCTAATTATTACTAATAGCTCTTGTATTAGAGCTAAACCCCATTATATACACTAAAGTGTGTTGGGTAAATTAAGCCAACGCCTCCTTCTCAAAAATAGACCCAGTTGCTTTGGGAATTGTAAATATGTCTTACGGTACATTATTTCGTATAACGGAAGGTCAAACTATTTCCTTCCTACTATATTTTTCATGAAAATACTTTTAATACAAGTCTCTCCGCCATCTGATGGAATATCTTTGAAGACTGGTTCCTCCTTTATTTGTATGTTTTTAGGCCTACAACGATTTTCATATACACTGAAAATCTGACATACTTTTACGAATGTACATACTTTTACAAATTCAAATTTAATATAGACCTTATGGTCAGTTAGCTGAAGTATCTCCGCAAATATGTGCCCAGAAATGTGCTTTAGTGATTTTTGTTTAAAACAATTCTCTCGACTTATCAGTCCTAAGTTGTGCTGAATTTTACCAACTATGCCATCAGTTTTTGTGACATTTTCTGTTTAGATCGACTTCTTTTTGTACTAGCCAGTCTGAAATGTATATTTCAAGGTATTTGCCCTAGATGACTTTTCCTGGAAAGGTTTAGACTGTAGCTTTGCTTGAATATTTTCTGGAAGCCAATCAAAAGGATTCCCAATGCATACGAATCTATCACAATGTCTGATTGAAACGTATTGACGTGCCAAAAAAACAATAACTTTCCTTGAACGACTTCCTTCACTTTCAGCTTTTTTGAACAAGAAATTGTTCCTTTCAGCTGTCTACCATCAGGGTGATTTCTTGTGCGCTATGTCCCCGTCCATTTTATAACACCATCCACTTGCGTGTAACACTCTAGGTAATATGGCCCAAATCATGATCACTATAAAGATTTTCGCAATGCTCAGTGAGGCTAGAGTGCTCGTTTTCCATACTCTCCTTGGACTGGCAACCTACACTAGCTCTGCACAGTTGGGTGTAACGGTAGTTTCTAGTAGTCACAGTGAATAACTTGCACATACACTTGTTGTTAAATCTGATCACCCCCATGATTACCAGAGCAAACAAGGAAAAGATGCTGCGATTACCACTCGATTTGCTTCCACCCATCTTATCAACCAAACATCGATTCAATGTAATAAAAATATTTACATAATCATATAAATTACTTCTCCGAATTTATTTACTTTGACGAATTACGATTATAAACAATTTTGAAATGAATACACGTGTCAGAATCATTAAAGTTAAATTATTCTTAATAATTGTTGACAATCAAAATATAACAACAATGATTTCCAGATATAATATTATTCGAATAAGACGCGCAGGTATAGGTAACTAACGTCTTGATCCCCCAGGATATTATTTACAATATTTTGTTAAGTAAACGTTTCCTTGTAAATGGCGTTAATAAAATTAATGTGATTCTACGCCTAACCAACGTTAAACTTTATTAAATATTCTACGTATTGTCTCAGGTGTTTGATAAGACAATTATCATGGCTAACATATTTTTTGATGATCTGTCCTGTTTTTTATTATTCAAGTGGAATAATCAGATTTCTGTGAATTCATAACTCGCTTATGTACATCCTCCTTTACGCAATTACAGCCAAATCGAGGACGTAAGGTTATTGGTCCGATTTAAAAAGCACTATCCGTATATTGAATAGCTCCATGAAAGTTCCTTCATTTATATTTTGCCACAGGCGAAAAAGGTTGTATTGGACTTCCAAGCAGTCGATAGCCAACCTGTCAATTGTCTGTGTACCATGTGACGTGCGCGTTAGAAAATAAAAAAAATATTTTCTTTTTGACACTATTTTTCAATTTTTCTACAATTATAAATGATACATTTATTTGGCCGTCCTCTCCCCTTGCTCTTCCTCCACCTCCCAATTTAGCAGACAATTTGATTTGATATTTTTGGGCGCCAGCCGCTAGAGACCTTCAGGCTCGGTGTAACAATTGGGAGGGGGATTGTGCTGAAGATATGGAAACTTTTTACACTGGGAGCTTGTAAGGAAAAATATGCAAGTGGCACTAACCTGTATTTCCACGTTTCACCCTCTTATCTCTCTCTATCGCTCGTTCCAGAGCGCTTCTCCATGTCGAGCAAGCACAGCGATCACTCCGCTTGTCGGTCTTCTCCTCGGCTCTTGACACGACCCACCTTCACTTTCACTGACAACGTGATTCACCACTTGTTAAGTTATCCTCTATTTTTCTTTCACTGTACTTTCCACTTTATTTTTATGTTTTTATTTTATTTTTTTTTAAATGACCCCTGTTGCTTCCTCCAGTTATCTTCAACCTCGTCTCTCGATCTGTCGCCTCGCAACACTCAAGCAAAACAAGTCCTTCTTCCGCCGACACGCATCACCTTTTATCACTTTCGACACGGTACATCGGGCAATCACTTTCTTCTCTGTTTTCCTCACGCCATCTATATTGTAGCACCAAAATTCAGCTATGGTTACTTATCGAGACGCAACCAACTTGTTTGAAATTTGGCTGACGTATCACTGTCATAGGAAAAGTTTTGTGTGGTGTTTTTGCTTAGAGTGAATTTGTGTTTATGTAATTTGTTCATGTAATCAGTGTTCGTTCATTGTTATTATTGTTTTCTGTGATTGTTTATTGTAAAACGGCCCTTATATTATGGGTGTTCGGCCGGCCAATACTCCTTCAATGTTAGATGTATGTGGCTTGCCATGTCTCTTCATATCATACAGGTTAGTACCTAGGGAAAGGACGGGATTGGATACATGGACAAAGGTATCCCCGACCAACTGCACACAAGTATGTAGCTTTCATTTTTCCTATTAATGTTTGATTCTAATATTGTGTTTTCTATTTCAAACCCCGTTTCAACCAGATCCAGGAAAAAGATTCTTTTTACAATAATTTGGATAAACTGATGAGCTTATACCTGAGCACGACGCCAGATTGATAATTTATGACATTAATGCTACAGCTGGCAGAAACCAAACCGATTTATGTAATGATATAGAAAGAAAGATGTACTCTGCGAACCAATCCACGCAAAACATTACGAAGCCAAATTGATTGAGTTGATTTTAAAATCAGCGGGCACGTCGTGATGATCAGATTATATTATCTGAACCAAATATCTGAACATTCCTTTGGTTAACGAAACCAAGACGCAATTGATTTCAGCAGTGGAGACCACACGTTTCAAGTAATGTTGAGATTCAAGTATCTAGGATTCTCATTACTCACGATAATAGTGTGGGAGAGGATATCAAAATAGCTTGCATATGCAGTTGAGCTGAAACTGATCAGACCCGTTGTCATGTCTGGATATGAGAGTTGGAACTTGGAGAATGAGTACGGGAGATTGCTCATATATGGCCCAAAATGCGACGTTTATGGCACTGAGATTTTTTTCCATTATGAGATCAGGAATTTCATGCAAGTACGCTGGCTTGGATCAAGGCGGCAATCAAGTCGCTGGTTTCTGTTTCTTTAACGTCTAGAGTGGCGTTGGGTTTTTGCTCGTCTCTTAATGAGATGAGTGAGCATTTCAACATCCAGGTAGTCTGGGTCCCTGGCCACTCAGACATCATCTGAAACTGCAGGGCGGACGAACTAGCGAGGCACGGTACAACTCTCCAACTGCTACCGGAAAGGGCAAAGTTGGGAAGACCCATTAACGCACTCAAGACTGTGCTTAAAAAAGAGGCGGAAGCCTCAACGAACAATAGGTGGACGAATACCCTCTCATGTAGAGTTGCAAGACAATTCTGGCCAAAGCTGAACTTGAAACGCTCAAAAGCACTTATCTCCCTACGAAGACGTGAACTTAAAACGATCGTGGGGATACTCACAGGACACTGCCTTCTTGGAGAACATGCGAGAAGGCTGAGACTGGAAGTAAATGACTTTTGCAGAAGCTGTAGGGACGAGGAGAGACGGTAGTCCACCTCCTATGCTCGTGCCCGGCTTTGGCACACAAAAGACATGAATATTTGGGTAAGTTTATAATGGACTGCCTTTCTGATCTCGAAAACTGTAATGTGCGAGACTTATTACGCTACGTAAGCAGCTCAAACTGGTTCTCATAGGGGTAAAAGGGGAGTAAAATCCTGTGGTATCACAACGGACAATAGGTTCTTGGCGATTTTTTTTGCAATAGGTTCTTGGCGAATTTGATGCTTTCTCTTTGATCCTTTCTAAAGAATTTTTCTTTTTCGATAATGTTCACTCTTTCGCAGCTTCCAGAATTTTAAACACTTTATTTGAAAGATTTTTAGTTATATCTGTACCTGGACAAGTTGGGTTTAAATCTCTAGACATACTGTTTAATTGTTAATTTTCTGTATCCATTCGGGTTCGAAATATTGATATAACATACATTATCATTGAAGTCATTCGTGAGGAAGTTTCATAGTGGTTTTGAAGTCAGTCAGTTCTATTATGTTATTGGCCAGTGGCGAAAACACTTTTGGTCCTAAAAGTGTTTGTTATGGTGTTTATTGTTTGTTATTTCTTACTACGTGCTCTTATAGAGACTAGGCTTTTCACTTCTTGTTTGGATACATCTTCTGAAGGATTCAAATTTTGACCCTGTATAGTTCCTGTTTGGTTTTTTCTCTTTGTGCCTTCCGTCACATCTATTGTATGTCTGCGGTTAACACGTACCGATTTTTTCTGTTCCGCATTAATATTGTTGTTAGGTCATCCTGGAGGGTCGGTCCACTAAACCCTATCTGACACAACTCTTGCTTTGGTTGGTTTCCTGTCTTTCTTTATGACGGCATGATGTAGTATAATATGTTTTACCGTGTAAAACCGATTTATCGCATACCACATGAGCTCCATGTGGTTGAGCTGTATATATTTGTTAATCAAAACTCTATATGGATGGATCTGGATTTTGCTCTGGTTTTTGACTCTCCGAGTGATAATTCTTGAAGCTGGATATTGAACTTCATAACTTTAATTTTCTAACCTTCTGTGCGTTTTGTGTTAGTGTTCTTCACATTTTATCACTTAAGTGGTTAGCACTCTGTCTGGATGGATGTAGTTCTTCTTATTCCTAGAGCTCTGTCTTTGATTTAGACGACCCGAGATAATCCACCCTATGGGATGTTGTTATTTAATAATGCTATAGGTTTAACTTCTTCAGCAGCAGTTGGATTTATTATTTGTCAGGCCAGAAAGTTTTCTTCCTCAATTGGTAGGTTGCATAACTTTGTTATTGAGCGTTTATAAATGTTCTGGTTGCACTTTATTGACGCAATCCGAATTAAGCCATCTGAACCTGGAGAAACCTCCATCCCTCTATCCAATTTTGAACGTGCTGGTGACAGGTTATCTTCCTTCATTAGCACGACGTCTCCTACAGTTAAATTTAGTTGAGGTTTTTTTCACCTTGTCCGTTTTGTTGTACCTGCTGCAGATAATTGCTGGACTATCTTCTCCAGAAATCGTTGGTCTCAATAGCCATTTTCATTAGCCCATCTATTAGGAAATGCCGAGGTGTTAGCAATTCAAAGCTCTCTGCATCATCATACAAAACGATTAATGGTCGAGAGTTTAAACTAGCTTCGATTGGGGTTGTCAATGTAGTTGCTTCCTCAAACGTTATTGTTGTCTTCCCTATTACTTTTTTCAAGTGTGTCTTCACTGATTCTACGCCTGCCTCCATATACTACCAAAATGTAGCACAGCAGGAGGAATAAAGTGCCAAGTTGTTTCATCCTGCTGTAACAAACCTGCTAGTTCTGGTTCTAGATTTGCTATCTTTCCTCTACGTTGTTTTAATAATCCTCTTCGTGCTGTAAATCTCCGATAGGCTGCTTTAAATGCTTCAGTTGCTACTCCACTTACTATACCCCTACATGTATGGCTTTTGTAGCCATACATACAAATACCGAAATGCAACCCTTTTATTTGGTTTGACCTCTTCCTATTTTGTTTTTTAGTTGAATTGGTCCGGCATAATCAAGTCCCACCTTGCTGAATGGCCGAGAATGAGTCACTCTGCAAGTGGGTAGGTCACCCATTAAGTGGTTTAGGGTTTTTTGTTTTTATCTGAAACATGTAACACATTTCTGTATAATGTGTCGTGTCAAATTTCGGCCATTCATTATCCAGAACTTGTTGCGTAGATTTGCCAATGTTATTTGTAGGCCTCAATGAAGTGTTGTTCTCTCATGCACTTCTTGAACTATCCACTTGGTTAGTTTGTTTTCCTTCGATAGGATTATTGGCAGCTTTTGGCTTACTGGCTGTTGGGCTTTTTGTAAACGTCCACATAACCTTAATATACCATCCTTGTCGATGAATGGGTTCATTAATGCTTGAAGTTCTTTACGGAGATATCTATGTTGTTCAATTCCAACTATCCGAATTTATTTATAAACGTGATAGTCTATGAATCTTTGACAATACTCGAGAATACACTTTAGTTTGTACATGCGATCATATGCAATTTTGTCAATTAATTCATGAAGAGCTGCTATCGTTATTGGTGATATCCAAACAACAGGAACCAATAGTTTTGACCAATAGTGTTTTGTTGATTTTTTAAGATTTAGCCTAGTTATGTCAAATTCAAAAGTGTCTGCATCGGAATTATAAAGAATCACCATCGGAAGAATCGGAATCACCACCAGTAAACAAATCATCTACGTAAAAATCTAAATTCTTCTAGCACTGATGATTCTGATTTCAAAGGTAAATGTACTATATATTTCCCATCTGGTAGCCGATCTGTTGTTTTATGAATTGCTTCTTTGCATCTGCCTCTTCTTCAATGTGAGCTCTTTCTTCCTGTATGGCATCATTCTCTATAAATAAATCTAATTGTTGCATGTTTGTATTTGTCACCCGATTGGTGGCCATTGACAACTTATTTATTTCTATGTTGTAACTTGTGGTTCCGGTCCAAGTCGGAATTTGAATTCTTGGTAGAATTTCTGTAAAATTTATAATAAGTTTTTTATATTGTTCCCATTCTTCCATTTTGATTGTTATTTTCACAATTGCAGTTTGATACTGTGTGTATCAATTTTTTCAAAGTTCCGTGAAATACTTTAGTTCTTGCTTTTTCGTCCTCGGTAGCAGGCATGCAGATTTTCTCGTGGAGTACGGCTATTTGATCCATAAGCTTCTCCATGATCGCTTCTGATATGTTCATTGCCGTTCTTGTTCCGGTTTTCACCAGGTTCCCGGTTTCGTTAAGTTTTCTGTAAAGGACTCTCATCCTAATAGTTTGCCGCCTTATTAGTTGTTGTAGTTCAGGATGTGATAGATTTGGATCCAACGCAATGTTTATGTTTTTGATAGAACGGATGTCGCCTATCTTTTGATAGCTCTCAGCTTCCATTTTGATTGGTTTAGATTAGTTTTGTTTGTCTTGGCCAACTGTT
The DNA here is from genome assembly GCA_963932295.1 of Tipula lateralis. Taxonomy (NCBI): domain Eukaryota; kingdom Metazoa; phylum Arthropoda; class Insecta; order Diptera; family Tipulidae; genus Tipula; species Tipula lateralis. The sequence goes on from OZ010737.1 coordinate 56,331,287, forward strand.
GTTGTTTTGAATTAGTTTTGATACACTTTCACTGAAGTCTATGAAGGCCTAGGCTACGCCGTCTCGCGAGTTTTTCGTTTGCTCTAAAGATCACTGATAGTCAGCAGTTGTTATTATGACTAAGTATCCGGCTCGAAGGACCACTGTAAGATATCGTATGGTCGGAAATCGTGGGCCGATTTGAATCTCTTTTTGTATGTGAGACATTTCATTTGATGTTAGAATTCCTGAGATTAGTGTGTGAACACTCCGTTTTGGTAGGTTTAGTAGTTGTGCCGCTTCTCCAGCATTATGTACATTGTGTGCATTGTTCACATTCTGTGCTTTGCTGCATTGGTAATTTTCATGGTTGGATGAAAAACATTATCTGCATAACTTGTCCAACATTATTAGATGGAAACTTTGAAGCGTGTGGTTTTGCCAATTTACGAAAATGCTAGGTTGTTGTAATGAAGCTTTGTCGTTGCACTGGTTGCACTGATTGTTGTTTAATTTTATCTAAAGTCCCTACCCTGTGATCGCTGGATGCTTTTCAAGATTCAAATCGTCCTTCTAAAAACTTTAGAAACTCTGGAATTTGTTGATATTACTAGTCTCGTATAGTTTCACGGTCTATGTTTTTGCATATCATGAAAATGATGGTTGAGTTTCATGAGGCAGGCGTTAAAACTGCGTTTCCGATCCCATACAAACATTTCGTTACATCGTGCAGATTGCTGTTATTGATTTAACAGGAATAGTTGGTATATTTCACAACGTTGTTGTACATATTACACAATATCCACCAGGCGGTCTCATAGTTTTCTCGTTGGTTGAACCGCTTCGCTGCTGCACCTCTGATGTGGCTTTTCAAAAGGGTATTTTATGCGTGTCGGTGAGTTGTGTTGTGAGTTAACACATACCCTATGCTATGTTCTATATTATAAGTCCATATATTTGTACTGTATTCTTCTTCTCTTTCTTTTTTGTTTTGTTGAGAGGAAAACATTAACACCGCGCGAAGATTGGCAGTCCGTTTCAAAACCTGGTACAAGCGAGATATTAGAACAATCAACACGGTTGTTAAAAAAATATTGTTTAATTAAAATAAAGAATAGAATTAAATAGCGTTGCTATTTAATTCTATTCTTTATTTTTTTATTATTCTTATAAGTGTTGCTTATTATTTATAATCCGACAAGTGGTACCCTTACAACCTAATTAATGCACTACCAACATTTAACATTGGTGACAGCGGTATTAGTTGAGCAGTGCATACACATATAATTAGGTAGTACTACTTGCTTACGGACAAAAACACAAAATCGCGTTGTGTTTTTTTTCAAGCGGCGTCCGATATTTTGAAATACCTGTTATTTTTTTTTTGCTTCTGAAGTTGAGCAAAATTCACGCAACACAAAAATTGTTGAATTGATTTCACAATAATTGGAGTATACCGAGTATTAAGCTGTCGTGTTTTAACAAAAAAGTAATTAAAATTGGACTTCGCGCAACGTGAAACAAACATTTATCGGGGGAATAAGCACGAGTAAAAACAAAATCAACCATTTATTTTGATTTTCGAAGACATTCGAAAGATATTTTTGATTTATTAAGTCACCGAACTTAGCATATTTAATTTGATCAAAAACAACAATTACATTTTGATCTACCTTTTGTGTTGTGTAATACATACGAAAAACTAAAATTTGGATCTAATTTGCAATCAGTAATCAAATATTGGAGAGAATTGGCAGTATCAATAATTACTGTTCAGCCAGTGTGAAAAAAAAATTGCAACCGGGCAAGGTCATGTTCAGGAAATAAACACGCGGTGGACTAAATCGAGAAATTGCATGTTATAGACGTCTGCATCTTACTGTACAATTACAAATTATTTGGATGAAAAAAAAAAGTATTCAACCCGTTCAAAAATTTGAAACTGAGATAGCTGAAGGTTATATCAACATAAGAATAGAGCTGATTATTTTTGTTTGTGCCGTTAAAATTTTATACTAATATTATGTAGTATTGTATAGATTCAAATAATTAGGTTAATACTGTTCCAATTGATCTTTTTTTTTATAGAATTGTACTCGTTTTTCTTCGAAAATTCTTTTTTTTTAGTTGCTCATGAGTATAAATAATAATTTAACGAATGTAAATAGCAAAGGTGAAAACGCAACCGATAAAGAAATCAATAATTTGTCTTTGAGAACAAGGAAAATTGCGAAAAAACCACAAGATGAAATCGGGCAAACTGTAAGTAATGATTTAAATTTAAATTCGAACAATGACCCAAATTCGGTATTAGATAACAGTGAATTACAATTAAGCGTTAGTGATTGTGAACAACTAGATTCCTTAGAGAAATCAGATTTTCCTACAAATTCGAATGAAATTTCAATCCTTACAATTTCTAGTGATGGTAATTCTTCGAATGAGAGTTCTCTTTCAGACCAAATTGTTTCTATAAATATAAATAACCAAAATTATCATAATATACCTTCTGTCGATAATCCGGAAACTAAACTGTCATCCAAAATTGTAGTCGATTTAAACCAAGAATATTTTTATGAAAGTAGTTTAACAATGGGATTTACGGTAGACCAAATGCTTAAAATAATTCCCGAGTTCGATGGGAACTCGTCCTAGTTAAATCGATTTTTGTCGAATATAAAAATCTGTTACTATGCGGAAAAGGAAATAACAGCTAAAGCTTTTGTAATTACCTTAGCTGTAACGAAACTAAAAGGCAAAGCTTATAATTGCACAAGTTCACAAACATTCGAAACTTATGAAAAAATTGCAGCAGCATTGAAAAAACAATTCGGAGAGCAGCGCTCAGTTGAGCAATTGCAAACAGAGCTAGTTAGAATTCACCAAAATAGAAACCGGAAAGTTGGTCATCAAGCAGATAGATGTTTTAGTTTACTCGAAAATCCAAAAAATCGGACATTCAATGGTGGCAAACCACAACATCACAGCTTGTCTAATTTTAGTCCTAATAGTTCTGTAGGACATAAATCATCACCAAATAGTTACAATTTTTTCAAAAATAGAACGTTTCAAAATTCCACTATGTTTGATAAGTCAGCGAGTCACGGTTAAAGTAACTTGCAATTACTGTAAAAACTTCGGACATTATATTAAAGATTGCAGGAAGCGTATATTTAATGAAACGAAACGGAAACCGGATAGTTTAACATTCGATCAACAAAATTCAAATTCGGAAAACTTCAACTCACTCGACTTAAAACCGAACACGACTTGTCGAGTGAGCAATCTATCATAAAACCGTGTTCAATTGTGCAGGCCACTTCGTTGTCTTCTGACAATTCCGAACCTCGTGTGGAGCAAACCGACCGAAATTTTGCAGCTTTATATTCAAAAAATAATTTAAATAGTACATATGCAAATTCCAATAAATACGCCAATCTAAATCTTAATATTTTAAAATCCAGAAATGCAAATTTCCTAATAGATACAGGGGCGGATATATCGATAATTAAAAAACGCTGTATCGACGGTAACACTGTGTGTAACCCTTCTTTAAAATGTTTAGTCAAAGGAATAACTAGTGGAAATATAGAAACACTAGCTACTTGTACAGCAAAAATTACACTTCCAAATAATGTTCCAATATTACATGATTTTCATATTGTCAACGACTCATTTTCAATCGATGGGCAAGGAATTTTAGGCAAAGATTTTTTTCAGAAATTTAAGTGCAATATTAGTTATAATCAAGATATATTAGAAATTTTTGTTGGGGATAATTCGCGAGTTTCAATAAATTTATGTTCATACGATTGTAATAAAATAGAAATTCCACCTAGAACTGAGAAAGTAGTAAGCATAACCGTTAATCTTCCGGAAGGAGAGGAATTTTTAATTAAGGCCAAAGAAATCGAAACTGGCTTGTTCATTGGGAATACTGTAACACGAATTATTGATTCGAAAGCCCAAATTTGTTTAATGAATGTAAACACTTTTCCTATTAAAGTTCCTAATTTTGATGTTGAAGCCGAAAATATTAATAAATTCGAAGTATTTTCCACTTCTAAAACCCAAGATATTATTAAAGGACGTCTTAAATTGCTTGAACAATTAATTAAAACCGAATCGTTAAGTTCCAAAGAAAAATCGTCTATCTTAAGAATTTGCCGTGAATTCAACGACGTTTTCCATCTTCCCGGTGATAGTTTATCATTCACAAATGCTGGTGAACATTCAATTCCTTTGTTGAGCAATTCAAATTCCGTAAATATTAAGCCTTATCGATTGCCATTTTCTGCCAAAGAAGAAATCAATAAGCAAATTGCCAAAATGTTAAAAGACGGAACCATTGAACATAGCAAAAGTGGGTGGAATTCTCCTCTACTTGTGGTTCCTAAAAAAGCATCTCCTGAAGGTCATAAGAAGTGGAGAGTTGTCGTGGACTTCCGTCGCCTTAACGAGATCACATTAAGTGAAATGGACCCACTGCCCAACATAGTCGATATATTGGACCAGTTGGGGAAAACTAATTATTTTTCTACGTTGGACCTCGCAGATGGATATCATCAAGTACCGATGAATCCTGCAGATAAATTCAAAACTGCGTTCAGCACTGACGCAGGGCATTTTCATTTTAATCGAATGCCATTTGGTTTAAAAGGGGCGCCATGTACTTTTCAACGAATAATGAATAATGTTTTGGCAGAACTTTCTGGGTTAGGTTGTTTTGTTTATATGGATGATGTTATCGTCTACTGATACGATCTGGATGACCATAACAAAAAATTAATTGACGTATTCAATAGATTTCGACAGCATAATCTAAAATTAAATTTAGAAAAATGTAACTTTTTGCGGCGAGAAATTGTCTATCTCGGACTTATTATTACCCCAGACGGAATAAAACCAGATGAGTCAAAAATATATGCAATAAAGAATTTTCCCATTCCAAAAAATGTAAGAGACATAAGGGCATTCCTTGGACTATGTGGATATTATAGACGTTTTATAAAACATTTTGCAAAGCTAGCAGAACCTCTCACGGCATTAACTAGAAAAAACGTAACGTTTGATTGGAATGCGTTCTGCGACGAGTCATTTAGAATTTTAAAAAAGAAACTAATAAGTCCACCAATCTTGCAGTATCCCGACTTTTCAAAAATATTCATAGTCACAACGGACGCAAGTGATATTTCTTTAGGAGTGGTTTTATCGCAAGAAAAAGGTGATACTGATTTGCCGATTGGTTATGCTAGTCGTGTTCTCAATAAAGCCGAGCGAAATTACTCAACAATTTAGAAGGAAATGCTGGCGATTATTTATGCGGTAGAACGATTTCGGCCATACTTATACGGCAGACCTTTTGTAATTCGTACCGATCACAAACCATTGGTTTGGCTTGGAAAAAGTACAAACCCTACAAGACGTATTACTCGTTGGAGACTTTTAATGGACGAATATGATGCATAGATTGAGTACAAATCAGGAAAGGCCAATACTAACGCTGATGCTTTGAGCCGAATCGAAATTCCAACTTCCAAAGTAAAAGTTTTAACAAGGTCCAAAACAAAACTTCAGGATTCTATTGATCATGGCAGTTCGATGGTACAGGCGAATACATCAATATCAGATGGTTTCGTACCAGACGAATCTACAAATTCGAATGAGTTAAAAATTGATTCAGAAGATTTACAAACACCCGAAAACGACAAAATTATTTATTTAACTGACGAAAATATTTAAGATTAACGGAATCATTAACGAATTTCATGTTAGCCCAATAGGTGGTCACATGGGTATTTTACGAACGTTTAACCGAATAAAATCGTATTATTATTTTCCAAGAATGTACAGTGAAATCAAAAAAGTAATTAAAAAATGTAAAAATTGTCAAATTAATAAAACCGGTCAATCTACGAAGTGTGAAATGAAAATCACAGATACGTCATCTACTCCCTTTCAGAAGATGTTTTTAGATATTGTAGGGCCATTAGATCCACCTAGTTATGATAACAACAAATACATTTTAACTCTGCAAGATGACCTCACGAAGTTTTCAACCGCCGTGCCAATACCGATGGCAGATACTGATACAGTAGCACGAGCTTTTGTGGAACATTTTGTTTGCAAATATGGTTCGCCGGTGTCACTTGTAACAGATCAAGGAACGAATTTTATGAGCCAAGTTTTCTCAAACGTTTGCAAAATTCTCAATATCAGAAAATTAAATACAACGGCGTACCACCCTCAGTCAAATGTTGCATTGGAAAGATCACATCGAACACTCGGAGAATATCTTAGAAATTTTACAACGGACACACAAAACTGGGACAAATGGGTACCATTTGCAATGTTTGCGTATAACTCGACCCCACATACTTCGACAGGTTTCATGCCTTATGAATTGGTCTATGGGCATAAACCGATCTTACCAAACTACATAAAAAAGGATCCAAACCCAATTTACAGTTACGATGACTACAGTTTTGAAAATAAAAATAAATTACAAATTGCCTGGAAAGTTGCAAGAGATAGGCTGATCGAAAGCAAAGTTCATTCCAAAACTTATTACGACGTAAATATCAATAATCCCAATTTTCAAATCGGAGATTCTGTTCTTTTAAAAAATTCTAAAAATTCTAGGAAGAAACTAGAAAAACTTTGGGATGGTCCTTTTACGATTATAAAAATTAATTCGCCCGAAAACTCTACGATACGTTATCAAAATAGAAAAATGGTTGTTCACAATAATCGGTTAAAGCATTTTAACTCGTAATTAAAAATTAAAGTAATAAATGGGCTATCGTTGTCTTTAAGATTTTAATCATTACTGATTACGATATTAAATAAAATTTTAAAATAATAATAATAACCAAATCATATAACAAATTTCCTTGTTCAAAATTTCAGCTTGATTCGATTGTGTACGACTTTTGTTATCATTCATTGTTATTGTATAACCATTCAATTTATTTTAGAATCAACAAATTGTAACTAACTTATAAAAAAAATATAATTAGAAATAAATATTATTTACTAATTTATGTGCTAAATATTAATATTATTAAATAATAATTTTAAGAAAGACATTATAATTTTGAAGTAAATTTAACTTAATGGAACAGTTGCATTATATAAGCTAGGATAACAGTTATTTTTTGATGAACTAGGTTCATCCCTTTAAGGGGAGAGGTGTTGTGAGTTAACACATACCCTATGCTATGTTCTATATTATAAGTCCATATATTTGTACTGTATTCTTCTTCTCTTTCTTTTTTGTTTTGTTGAGAGGAAAACATTAACATCGCGCGAAGATTGGCAGTCCGTTTCAAAACCTGGTACAAGCGAGATATTAGAACAATCAACACGGTTGTTAAAAAAATATTGTTTAATTAAAATAAAGAATAGAATTCATTATAAGTGTTGCTTATTATTTATAATCCGACAAGTGGTACCCTTACAACATAATTAATGCACTACCAACATTTAACAGTTGCTTAATTTCGTGTATAAGCTTCGTAAACGTATCAGCAAATCTTGTCCATTTTACATAATCCCCGTAGAAGCGGTAATCTTGTCGGTATGTCAATTGTTGGTTGCCGAACATCGTTTTTAACAGAGCTGCTTTCGATTTACATGACGATATTTACGACTTTGTTTTTCAAGTGGTGCCGTAATATGCTTCTGTGAAATATTAAGATGATGCTTCCTCTTTATCTGATACTTCCATACAAATGTCCTCGTGCTTGTGTGATTTTGTTGTTCCCCACCAATGCTTTTGCTCACTCTATTTCTTTATAGACTGCTTGCATCCTTATACCTTGATGTTATCCTAACATTCCTAGATTTCTGATTCGGGTTTACACTTTTCACTCTCGCCGTTGTGGCACACGCTTGTATAGGATGGTGTTATTGTATTAATTAATCTATGGCTTAGAGGCCGTAAAAGGCCCTTACCGCGTCTCAACTGAGACCTTACGAACCAGTTTAACCGATTGGTGCACATTGTAGGTGGTCAGCCCAACGAATGTTTTTACACACAACCGCATTTTATGTCATCCGGTTGCATGTTAATTTTTGGGTGGTTGGACGATTTAGCTATTGTCACGTGTCTTCAATGAAGTTTTTGTTCGAGATTCTTCTCTCTTTTAAGTATCCGTCACCTATTTAGTATCTGCACTACCTGTAGAGAGCATTGTATCATGGTCTTCATAATTTTGAAAGCTGCGATCTTCTTTTCAATACTTCTTAAAACTGTGGTTAACCATTCGTTACCAAATACATTGCACATGAGACGCCCGTATCAAGTTAAAGTATTAAGTTTTCAATTTTCTTACCTTAATCAAAAGGGATAAAAGAAAATAATTCTTTGGTGTGAGATCCGTTTCAACTAAACTATACTTAAACTGTCAGATTCTTCATCAACATTTATTATTTATTTAATTATAATTTAGTTGGCAGAATTTACACTTGACTTTAAATTACAATTTCCAGCAGTTGATCAAAATAGGTACTCGTATCTACCTGACTATATATACGTAATCACTTTTTTTTGAAAGATTCGGTTATTGCTGACATTGTCATTTTAATCTTCCATACAAAGATACCTTTCTCAATCAAAATTACATAAAGAATGTCCACTAGAAGAAAATCTATATCTCTATCTATATATAAACAACTTGAGAATCAACATATACCTATATATAACTTTGGGATTGACCTAGAAAATCTTATAGGTGAAAGTAATGTAAATACACAAACTAAAAATCAAATATCCGATAAACAAATCATCTGCAATGCTTGAGCCTACATTAAGATGTTAATCGAATCCGGATACACACCTATATACAAAATTTAAATTTTCGATCGAATCTACTAATAGAGGTATATAGTGTGTGCATAAAGGGTTTTCCAATAAGAGGTTTCATTTTGATCATTAAGTTATACTCTTGCAGCACCTTAACCTTTTCATGAAATTCCTTGATAACTTCACAAACTCCATCTTTAAGGTTTTGAATCGATTGTAGACCTTATCTTTCACGTGGCTTAAAAAAATTCGTTAGGTTCTTAATCTCAAGATCTCGGTGGCCAACTGTGATCACCTCTTCGAGAAATAACTTGTGTGGCACATAGCGCCATCTTGCTGAAAATAAACGCCTCCCGAGTTCTTGTGTTCACTGAACTTTAAAAGTCTTATTACCTAAGTCTTTATGCAAAATAAGATTCAATGTCGATTGTGGGATGCCTTCGGCAATATTTTCAGTTGTTTTCCATCAGTTTCACTATTGCCGGCCGAAAAGGTGTTTCACGACTTGTCAAATATCGAATGGCATTGTTTTTACTTTTGTGTCAAAAGATGACAGCTTCAAAATTGACAGCTGCCCAAAATAGCAGGTGGATCAAAATGAAACCTCTTATTGGAAAATCCTTTATATAGGTATTGGGTGGATTGATAAACATCAGTAGCACACAACAATTTGTAACATACGCTATATAAGAACAAAGTATTCAGTATTAATTTATTTATGAGAAAAGTATATTCCATTTTCCCATTTTCATATGGATTTTCAATAATGACAGGATTATTCTATTTGTTATCCTACTTAAACATATATAGTGGTATGTGTGTGTGTGTGTGTGTACACAAAATACAACCCACATGCTTATATATAGACCAAATAAGACGAAAACGAAAATCCCATCAAGAAACAGGAAAATAACGAAAAAACCTGTAAATTCTCTTGTGAGTATAATCATAAGAAACACGTGTGACAATTCAACATTAAGAAAGTGCCAAGAAGAAAAAAAACCGAAAATGTAAAATCTTGAACGTGTGAAGAAGAGAAGTAAATAACTGACAACCAACCAAACGAGTGTAGATATCTGTAATGTACGAAGAAATGTTTACACGAAAATATTTTAAGTGCAAGAAAAACTTGGTACAGCAGCAGCAACATTTTTATTGTCATTGAAAGTTACACGATACTTTATCGTATGTATAAGATAACATTGGTGGTATGTACCATAAACTCATATATATGTACATTTACCATAATAATAAATATTCAATATAATATGTGAAAACGTATATTGAAAATTTTTATTCACCTTGCTCTGTATACACCCGTATCGTATCGGGAAGAGACAAAACGTTATACGATGTATACGGAAATGAAGTCGTTCTTATTCATGGATTTTGTTTTGTATTATCTCATATCGGTGCTCCGAAATTAAATACAATGGAACTGTTAAATCCATGTGTCACATAAATTTGTTGTGAACTGATTAAAAGGTGAAAATAAATAAAAGCTTTAAGTGTACACTTTACGAGGACACAAATTCACATCATTCATGATACGAGTATCTAGGAAGATGTTGAAAATGTGTATAGATGGTACAATGGTTGTATTGTAACATAAGCGGGTGGTACGCAAAAAGATACAAATTATTAATTATTGAAAAATGGTTTTTGATTGAAAAGCTCAAAGCTTCGTAAAAACTATTAAATTATGGTCAATATCTGCACAGTAATTATTTTATAGTGAGCGTGTCTTAACCACATAATGTTTATTACCAAAATATGGTGCTGAAAAAAAGCTCTAACACATTTACACCATCTGTGAAACGGTAGATACAAGCACTGGCCAACTGGACTCCCATATTAACATTTTTTATTATTGCGAATATCAATCATTTAGCACAGTAGAAATTATTGCTCCTTAAGGTCCTGAAGTTACCGCGCAGGTGGAGCAGTGGTTAAAACTACGGCAGTTGGAGCGGGAGGTACCGAGTTCGAATCCCGATCCGGGGATTTTTCACCATCGATCGTTTTGGCGGTGCGATCGGTGCTGTGAATGAACACATATGGATCCCCTGTCGAATTTAGAATTTGTGACGTTTGGTATGGTGGGTTGAACAATTGGGCGACATCAGGGAGATCACAACTAGCGAAAACACATTTCGTATATACGAGATTCCCGTCTCTTATCCTGGATCTTAACCGTTCAAGACTTTTTTTATGTCCCACAAAACAATTTCCGATCCTAGACTCACTGGTTAGTATAAACCACCGATAGATCGGTACAAATTACATTATGATAATAATGATTTTTTTGTTTGTTTCCATGCTAAACACAAAATCGTCGCGCGAGGGTCATCATAAATGTAATTTACCACTACGGGAAATGACAAAAAAACAACAAGACAACGGTATTGAAGAAAGTGTATTTTTTTAGAAAAGATAAAGGGTTAGTGGGACAGTTTTTAGTGGGAGCTGGTCAAAGCCACATCGAGCAAAAGAAAAAACATCAACCGAGAGCAAGAGTTTGTGTATGGCGAAAACACGGTACGAGTATATGGTGAGAATATTGTGACCATTGCCCGATACATGATTTTGGCCTGTTCTTTTGGAATGTACTTTTGGGCTCTTTATTCATAAAAACAAGAAAAAGTGCTAAAAAAAACACGCGGACGATTTTGGTGATCTATGGACAGCGAGTGATGTATTTACTAGAAATTATAGCTATTAAGTGTATGGATAAAAATATACTTTAAGTGTGAAATATATGACAAACGTGATTGGCGAATGTTGTTTGTATTTCATGCTATCGAAAAGATTAAGTGAATCAGAAACCACGAGAAAAGGGCGTACAACAAAGATTAAGCGGCGGATCGAATGGTTTAAGCACTTCCCACGTGCTTAAACCATTCGATCCGCCGCTTAATCTTTCCGCGACTTGGTCAACGGCGTAACATCCAGGAGGTCCCGCATACTAATGGTGAGTCTTTCCCTTCCCAACATTATCTCCCTCTTTCTTGGTCCTTCGTTTCCGTACCGCATTCCCTTCTCAGCGTTGGATTTGTGTTTTGTGGTGGTGGTTTCCATGAGATCGTGCGCGTGACCCCACCGAGTTTACCTGCTCCACGAGCTATAGTCCGGGAAGTTACGTGCCGGTAGACTGACGCCAAATTTATGTAGTTTTAAGTTTCATTTTGTCTTCCGAAACCACCACACCATTGAGGCACGTTACAAATCCATAGCCGTCCCATCGTTCATGCCAGTACTATATAGGCTATTAATCCCTTTGAACTAACTTAAGTTTATATAGGGTTTCTTACTCGATGTCCTTTGATTTCATGCCCGATTTTAAGAATTCGCATTAAATTCTTTAGCTGGTGATTTTAAAGAACTCGGTATGTACCTTTTACGTCGCATTTAGGCCAGGCATTACTCTTCTGTCGAGTATTAAAAACCATCTCTCATACTCATCCGTCAAGGTCCTACTCTCTTTTCCATACATGACAGCGGGTCCGGTCAACACTCTGGACATTTTCATTTTATCCGCATTTGAATGACATTGTGAGTTCAACCCGCAAAATGTGAACCTTGATATCCTCCGGACCACTGTTATCGTGAGTAATGAGAGATTCAAGATATACTTGAATCTTATCACTTCTTGATCTATGAATCTATGTATCTCTTTCACTTCGTTGTCATTTAACCCAATCGCACAAATAGCATTAGAACATGCAAAACGTTGTCGGAATAAGAGATTGTCTTGAGGCGTTTCACTTTTACGAAATTTATTCCGACATGAGATTAAACAGTGTCGAGAACAAATCAACTCTTTGTTGAACATCAGAATTAATTGTAATAGTTTTTGGTAGCCTGTTCACTTTGGCACAACATTGCGACTGCGTTACTGTCATTTTACACAGATATGCGTATTTTTTTGGTATTCCTTAGACCCTACTATAGCCTCTCTCGATTGATCGAGTTACATACTTGATTGAAATCTAAGAACACCTGGTGTGCATCGTGCCCAGGTACAGAGCCCATCAAATTATCTATATTGTTGTAAAATGAGTCTTTTTCTTGGAGTTGGCTTACGTCAGTGGGCGTAAGTACACAAACAATTGACAGACTGCTTATCGACTACTTCAAAGTCCAACACAACTGCAAGATTTTCGAGTGGAGATCCAATATTTAGCTATGTACTGACTTGAGATACATGATCTTTTAAACCATCGAGTTTGTTGGCGAGTCAGGAGTTCTTGCTGATACTTTTTCATACATGTGATAAGGCCGTCAAGCGCGACAGGTTTTCTTAGTGAATGCAGCACGTCGATCTTTAATTTCGTGTCCGGGTTATTCCATGTCCAAGGTTTGTTGTTGTGTTGGCGGTATCCGATTTCTATTATTTTGTTGACATTTGGAACACTGTAATTGGTTACGAGTGCGGTTCATCAGCCCTGAGATTCAGTAAGATTTAGTCGCCTCATACGACAAACTCTGTTAATTTTGGTGATATTCTATGGGTCTTATGTTTCGTTTAATATATTTTCGAAACATGGATGTCACCATCCGTAGGTCTTAAATTATTCTGGATATCAATAATCATAACAAATCCTACTGAGTCCGCAAAAGCACTTTTTCTTTCATGATGTTAATTCTTACGGCTTCGTGGCCTTAAACTGACCGGACTTACATACTCCTTTTAGCAAAAGATGTATCTGAAAACTACGTAATTTCTGGAAAGGGGAGGAATATAGTAACTTCATATGCCTGTTATCCATTGTAAGGAAAAAAACTAGCTTTTAGGTCAATCAAATAAGCATTAATTAAAGTTCCACTTTGAACTCCGACAGAACTTGATGACCACCAAGAACTGCCAAATAAAAATATACTTCAAGCACTGTAAAAGAAAACACCTTGTCGATATGAACCGTAAGAATTTGGAACTAACTATAATGGGTTGCACTCCACAAATGAGACTACATTTTTTGACTATGCTATTAAGATGATATCTAACATGTTATTCCATACGTAACTGTCAATATACCGGAAAACATTCATCTTTGAACCAATTTGTTCCATTTTAGGCTACGAATCGAACGGTTTGTTGTTGCGTTACTGGTTTCTGGTTTTTTTTTCCATTACTTAATCATGACTTAACCTTAACCAATTCGGGCCAGTACAGAAGCTCAGCTCAAATTGATTGGAACTTAGTATGCTTATACCTATCCTGTTATACTTAAGATACGGGGTGACCAGTTGTAAGAAAATCAGATTTAAAAAATTAATAAAATCGTTTTTGCTAGAATTTACAATCCTACGAAAGTACGAAACGCTTAGTCCATTTGGTCGGAACAATATCTGATCACATTTTGTGTTCGGACAGCACTTGTTCTTAACGACACCCTACAAATAGAATTTCAAAGGCATCAAATCACAGCTCCTTGTCGACCAATTCACGACACCATTACGAATGATAATGTGATCATCGAAACTATCGCACTTTCCCTAGTGTAACGCCCGATGTATGGCATGGCTCACCGTTTTGCTGGAACCAAAGGTTGTCATAAACCGATATCTTCAAGATATAGCTACAAAAAGGACGTAAAAATGGGGCAGTAGTTGATTATATAGGTAGGCTCGTAGGCTCGTAAATTGTTTGTTTACGAGCCTACCGAGATGAAAATGCACTTCGTCCGAAAATATGATTTTTTGAGCAAAATCCTTTCCAATTTCGCCGCAGACCTACACAGCGAATTTATATCGAAGCGGACGGTAATAAGGCTTCATTTCCTTGACCAATTAAACTTTACAGGGCCACAAACCAAGATCTTTACGCAAAATCCGTTGTATGAAATACCGACTGAAGTTCATTTCCGATGCACAATGACGAAATGATGTTCTCGGGGTGTGAGTCCTGAGTTCTGGTGTGGAAGTAGTCTTTGTTGTGGAAGTAAATTTCCAACATTTCCTAATTTTGTTAAATTAACACTTTAGCGACTCGAGTAAGTATTGCGTCTATAGAAATAATATACTGACTTTCTGTCCAAGGAAGAATGACATTAGTGTTGCCAGAGCCAAACTTACCTTTATATCAAATCAAGTAAAGAAGTGAGTTTGGAGAGCATTGATCCCCGAAACAGGAGTAACCGTTCCAACTCTCACATCCATACATGATAACGGGTCTGATCAACACACCGTATAATTGCAGCTTATCCGCATATACAAGATATTTTTTTTGATAACTGGACGTAGAGGATATATAAAGCCCGAATTTCAACGACAAGGTGCAGCTTGATGATCTTCTACAGTATATTTCCGTGAGCAATGAGAGTTTCGAGATACTTGAAACTAATCACTCCTTTAAACGTGTGGCTATCATTACTGAAATCAATTTAGTCTCTAAAACCAGAAATCAGATATTTTATATTGTACTCCACATTCGAGGCCAACGGAAGCTGAATACTGTTCTGGAGGTTCAAATAGTTGATTGGGTAATCGAAAATCAGATGTTGACTTGAGATGTTTCTCTTTTTAGAACGTATTCCAACATGATATTAAAAAGTATCGGGGAAAGCAGATCTCCATTTGGAACACCAGAACTAGTAGCAAAAGTTCTCGATAGCCTCAAGACGATAAAGTTCTCAACTTTGATTCAGCAATGTGTCTGTGCTACTGTCATTTTACAAGATGTGCATATGTTATTGGAATTCCTTAATATTCAAACGCACATCATACTATCTCTCTCTCTCTCTCGATAGATCGAATCACAGACTTGTTTTAAATCTAGGAACACTTGGTGTACATCGCGAAATATTTTATAATACTTAAAAATAATCTGCCGTAATGATTTTATCAGTAGCTTGGAAGTAACTGATAATTCAGATGATTACTCATTCCCAACATAATGTACGACAGTAACTTTTATGCTATGGAATTTAAGCGATCAGCATTTGTGAAGATTAGGAATATTGTAGTTATACCCTCCATTGCTTGCGCATTGCTTCGATTATATTCATTTACATATTTGTAGGTATCCCAATACAGCTTGTGACACAGATGGAACATTAAATAGGTCAGAAAAATATTCCAACCATGTATAGTGAATACCGCATCGAAGTGCTATTTTAAGTCAATTTGTCATGTTTCCAAATGAGTGTTTTTATGAAGACAGAATGTACTTGCCACTTGGATAGCATAAGCCATCGCAAAGTACATCAACCTTTCTCTATTTTCGGACATAGTTTCGTGTCGTTAGTACGGGTTTATATATTAATACACAGATAAGTCTGATTCCAGGTTGGCTAATCTCATATGTTCAAGCGAAGCTTACACATTCATTTATCGAATAATTCGAAGGCCAACACAATCTTTCTCCAGATTTTCGAAGTCATCTCCACTGTGTTGCTATGTTTGGCCTTGAGATACATGATCTCCACATTTAGGGTGCATGGAGTTTGGGGAAAAGTCACGAGTTCAATCCTTAACTTCTTGCCCGGATGCGGATCGTTAGCCTAAGAATCCTATCAAATTAAGTCGTTTCCTACTCTTTTGACTGCAGTGGTTTTCTATGTGTCTTATGTTTCGTTCGATATATATTTTGGAAAAATGGATGCTTTTATCCGCAGGACTTTAATTATTCTAGATATCGTTAGTCATAACAAATGTTTCTATGTTCTTATCTATACTTCTTCCTGTCAACTGATTCTTGGTTTTTTATCTTTCTGAGTAATAACTGAAATAATATCTGGGCTATCGCGAGTTTTTTTCCGTAGGGCATCATGGCTTCAAACATACCGGACTAACCATACCTCTTTGTAAATTACTAGAAATTGAAGAAATATTTTCAATTCATGCGACTGTTAGCATTAATTTGAGGGCAGTCATTGTGAGAAAGTAACTGGCCTAGATTAATCAGTAATATAAATACGAGCTTAAAACCAATCAAAACTCCAATACAAATTGATCACCAACTACAATTGTTAAATATTAGTTTACTATTCAAGTGGTGTGAAAAACCTTGTCCAAATAAAACGGTAAAGCAAACCCGCTGAAAGGCTCGAAAACTCTGAATAATTAATAAGCACCACAAACTCAATAGAGACTTAATTATCTAAGCAATAAACGAAGTAAATACCTAATTGGCTAAAAGTAATTTCCGATCCAAAAGATAATGACTATTTGCTCTGGAAAGCAATAAAAGGCACAGTACATAGGTACCTCCTAATGATGGAGCTAGGGCTTAAAGCACCAAAGAGAAGATTGACTTTGCAGTTTACCTCAAATAAGTGGATAATCTTACCATTTAGCCCGTAACATAAGAAGATTAATTTGACATTATCAACAACAAACGTAAATAAAAAACGACCTTAGGACAAATATATAATATAAGAAATCTCTCGGAAGGACTTACGGAAACCACTTCTTGTATTAAACGACGATTGTAAATTCCTTCCAGTAGTGGAAGGTTACAAAAGTAATTATGTTTTCGAAACCTTTAACCAGCTACCTCCAAAGTATATCACTTAGAATATCTGTCAAAACAACATTACTAAATTGGAAAATATTATCTAGCTGGCAGACTCGTTAGATAATAAGATAAATACTCTGAGTTAAAAAAACAATCAAAAGGGGGTTTCACAAGCGACCTTCCAAAGATCAATTCTATATTTTCTTTAGACAAGAAAGTGCCTATTACAAAGGGAACTAATAATGCCACAATTGCGGATGATATTGAAACCTTAGCTTTTGAAGATAGCATATAAATCAACTAGTAATTACAAAATGCCATCAATCCAATGAGTAGCTGGACAAAAAAGGGACGCTGCTATGAAGAAAATTCGAGCTCTCAGTGTTCAATAAACTGCTGTTATAATGGCAGATACTGAACTGAAATTTTAAAACAATTCGAACGTTTCTAAATAAGGTTTTACGGGGCAAAGTGAATGCTTCATGATACATAAAGAGCGAAAATATTCAGTACTATCTATAGATGGAATACGTCAGCGAGAAAGTCAAAAACCATAAAGTGGCACGATCAACATCAAAAGGCTGACAAATATAGGCTAAATCGTTAGTCATTTCAGAGGTAACTAATGAATTACGACCCACAAACAAGAGTAAAGTTTTTTGAAGATGAATGTATCGTTACGGTAGCTCGAAGTAGTTTTGACAATTTTAAGCACTAGTATAGGATGCTTTATGGTTGGTCAATAAAATAGTTGCTTTCCTAACGACCAACCGCTAGAACTCGCTAGCAGTTTGGTTTTTATCTTTGCTAAATTAACCATAGTAAATTTAGCAATGACAAGTACCGATCTACTAACGATTCACTAGCGGTTGGTCGATTGGAAAGTAACTATTGTTCCAACAAGACAAATAACTGAAAGATCTGTTAAGACAACCTAACTATAAGGTAGATATCTGAAGCTCTAGATCTGAATGTCTGCGTGTTTTTTCCATTACTTAACTATGACTTAACGTTAAACAGTATAGGCCAGTTCGGAAGCTCAACTCGAAAATTTAATAAAACCGTTTGTGGCTTAATATATTTCTACATTTATTTTTTTTTTGTTAGAAAATACAATCCAACGAAAGTACGAAAGACATGCTCCATTCGGTCGGAACAATATCTGATGACATTTTGTGTGCGGATCTATTTCGGCTATGGTTCCTTCTATATTGGCTTTCAAATGCTCAATTGTATGAGGATTGTCCATACTACACTTATCCTTCACGGCACCCAACAAATAAAATTCCAAACGCGTCAAATCACAGCTCCTTGTCGATCAATTCGTGACACCATTACGAATGATGAAGTGATCATCGAAATTGACACATTTTTTATTGTAACGTCCGATATGTGGCATGGCGCACGATTTTGATGTAACCAATGGTTGTTCAAACCAATATCTTCAAAACATGGCCACAAAAAGGATGTTAAATTGGGGCAGTAGTTGATTCGATTGTTTGTTTACGAGCCTACCGAAATGGAAATGCACTTCGTCCGAAAAGATTATTTTTTGAGTAAAATCCTTTTCAATTTCGAGTTTGTCGCGAACCTACACAGCGAATTTATATCGAAGCGGTTGGTAATGGGGCTTCATTTGCTGGACCAATTGAACTTTACAGGGCCACAAACCAAGATCTTTACGCAGAATTCGTTGTATGAAATACTGACTGATGTTCATTTCCGATGCACGATGACGAAATGATGTTCTCGGAGTGTGAGTCCTGAGTTCTGACGTGAAAGTAGTCTTTGTTGTGGAAGTAAATTTCCAACATTTCCCAATTTTGTTAAATTAACACTTTAGCGACTCGAGGTAGTATTGCATCAACTAGAAATAATATACTGAGTTTCTGTCCCAGGAAGAATGACATTAGTGTTGCCAGAGCCAAAATAACCTATATATAAAATCTGACCTGGACACAATATATATATATATATATATATATTATATATATATATATATATATATATATATATATATATATATATATATATATATATATATATATATATATATATATATATATATATATATATAATATATATATATATATATATATATATATATATATATATATATATATATATATATATATATATATATATAGATGCCGGAATATTTTCGATTTGAAATTATAGATTAATTTTAAATCGTTATACAGGTTTGTCTTGGATCAGATAAACATCCAAATTATATAACATCATAAATCATAAAACCCATTTAAAAATATTTCATCGGGCAAAATGCTAACCAGGTATCCTTTTCTCGTATATAATTATGTCCTTTGATTAAATATGGTCCAAAACAAAATTATTTAAATTCAATCTCGACTTTACCTCGGTACCGCCACAGCCACAATCCGTTGACAAAGTGATAAGAAATTTCAATATAATTAATTATAATTTCATATCGCACTGAGCGACAGATTCACCTTTTACAAGAATAAATAAATTTATTTATTTTTGGGATATTTCCAATTAAAATTATATAAAAAAAGGATACCACCATCCTTTGAATGAATAATTTATAATCGAGCTCACAGTGGTTTCAGTGGTTTTGTCATATAACTCAACCAACGATTTATGGTAACACTTTATCTTTAACCCTGTATCTAAGGCGATTAGTCGAATTTATTAGCACATAAATAATTTATTGAATTATTTTTTAAATTAAATTTTTAATGATGAAACTTTTAAATCGATGTTCTTGTACATTGTTATGTTCAGTTCGATTTGTTTTCAATTTGTCTTGAATCTGTACGATATGCAAACAAATTTGAAGAAATAACAATCTTAACACTTGGAACAGCAGGAAACGTGAAGCGATCTTATTGATTATGCTTAAGTTTTAATGACGATACAACTGATTGAATAAAATAAAATTTCAACTCAATTCGATGTACCACGATGGAATATATGTAGCTTAATGTTATACAGCCATTTTAATGAACGATAGACATGATCGAACTGTCAAGAAACTCGTACAAAACTGATCCGGACTTGTCAATTGAAACACAACACAAAGTACCTTTGCCCTTTAAGCTAACTCTTTTCTTCAAAACCGATATCCCATTTCTGCACCTGGAACATACCAAAGACCTGAAATATAGCCTTGACTGCCTGTCAGGAAGACGTGTCTTTTCTGTTGGAAATATTTAATTCTTAAAAAATTTGTGCTAAATTTTTGTATACAAATTTCATATAGAAACTGTTATTATGGATCCAACGATTGGTACTGCAGCCTCTATACTTTTCAAAATCCCAAAAAAAATCTTTTATAACTTGGTAGATGTATGTGTCATGAATGGATTTAACTGGTAATTTTGGTGTAGTAAATCAGGAAGGCGAAAGGTGATGCAAGGCAACAAAACGTTAGGATTGCATGGACGACAAATCTATTTACAAATAAGCTTAAAGCTCAAAATCATATTTGTGAAGTTTACTAATTTATTGCTGTTA
The DNA here is from genome assembly GCA_963932295.1 of Tipula lateralis. Taxonomy (NCBI): domain Eukaryota; kingdom Metazoa; phylum Arthropoda; class Insecta; order Diptera; family Tipulidae; genus Tipula; species Tipula lateralis. The sequence goes on from OZ010737.1 coordinate 56,352,028, forward strand.
GTATATAAATAAATAAATGAATTATTTTGTCAAGCATACAATCCCATTTCAAGCATATCGACCCTTCATTGCCTGCAATTCGTAGGAGTGATGGTAACCGTTATAGAGGATAACCTCACCCTCTCAAAATCAAAGGTACTCACATAATTTCTATAAACACACGGCCTCAAGCACCCACACCTTTTTTAACTAAATCTAATCCACTCTGGGAGTTGGAGAATAGACTACTCTTCATCTCCCTACAACTCGGCATCTTCATTATATATGAATTTAAACAATCGCCTTAACGGCGTTTACTCTTGTAGCTGGTTCAATTTTACGACTTTGCTGCAAGTGGAGTAGGAAAATTGAAAAGATCTGTCAATAAACATGGTGGAAAACCATTATGCTTTCAATATATACCTCTATGAACTGTAGGATCGTTACAGTTCATTTTACATGAGTCCAAGGATGCCTATATATCTATTCAAATATTTGACTTGTGATATTTGCCACGAATGCACAGAATAAGTGCATTATTGCGTTAGCAACCTTTGTTTTGGAGGTCAAAAGGCTTATAATTGTTTATTATTTCTCTTTGGAAATTCTACTGTATGTGTATATGTAGAGCGAGGTATGCATCACTTGCCCATAATTAATTTCGAGAACTTTAGAAATAACTTTTTGAGCTATCATGATTGATGGGGCCAAAAAGTCTAGAAGGCCAAAGACTTAAACTTTAAATACTTTAAATAATTCTTCTGATTGTGACAAGAGTTTTACTTTGAAATTAAACATTTAAAGTGAACATGTCATGTGATCATACACCTGTCAATACGGAAAACTTTGACTGCCAAGTTGTCAGCACTCCATAAATCTGTTATAGTAACTTCATTTGGTTAACCACATAGACTCGCTTTAAATATTAGAAAATCCTTTTCTCAAAGGAAACGCTTCTTGCTTCAAAAGAGTGATTTGAGATTCATATGCACTGAAAATACTATGAAAAACTGCTAAAAAACTCGTATAGCTAAATAAATGGAACATGCAAATTCTAGTAACGTCCAGATTTACATGGTCAAGTCGTATGGTGTTGGAACAAATGACCTGTGACTACAGTGTTTCGATGCCCGTGTTATTGCATCACGATGTTGACTGAATCGCAACCGTTTCGCTTAAAAGTTGAGCCAATCATAGATTGACCTTTTGAAACTATGGAACTATACTGGATTACTTTTGTAAGCTAGATTGATTTCGATCCCAACTCTGCATTTCATGTTGTTAACAACAACTATTTACTCCATCTCCGATTTTGACATCAGCTTAAAATGTAAAATGAAGTGCAATACAAAATCGCCACTTACACAATATAAACTCTGCAGTTAATCTTTGAACTAAATATGACAGATTGATAATAGGCTGACAAGCAGTTAAAGCTCAATTTCTTCTCTGCCACTACTTGCCTTTGGTCTACAATTTCTAACTGTAAGAGCTAGTTACGAGCATAGATCTTGAATAAATTCAATTTTTCAATTAGGTACCAATGACATAATCTTACATTTGGTCACATCCAAATACGATTTCTTACCGATTGTCTATCTCTCAAAAATGTAAAGCACACGAGGAGGACTTAAAATCACTTTAACGAATAACGTAAATAAAAATGATTGAATGCGACTGCCCATGGTACACTGGAGGGAGCTGGTAAGAAATAAGAAGCTGACATAATTTTAACTCCAACCGTCCGTACCCATCTAACTGGGATGAACTCACAAATAAACTTATTAAGTTTATCTATCAGGATTAAAAGGTTAACCTTTCAAACACTGAGTATAGATTTCCATTACAACTTTTTTATCTCTAGTCAAGTTAGTTAAATTAGGCCTAGCTGAATGAATAGTCACATTATTTAATAATAACATTAATACAGGACGTATTAATAAGATTTTCGAAGGTTTAATAAAAACACCTGTTCGATGACACTGACTGAAAATAAATATTATTAATGTTGTTACGGACGCGGGTGACATCTCTGATTCAACAGAATAACTAAATGTTTGCAATTGAAAAGCAGCATGAACGTAGTATACATGTGAAGTAATAAACAAAAGGAAGCTTCTACTATGACCTAGAAGCAGGCCAATAGAGCATAATCACGCGAAGAGAAAGCGTAGAGTTTCAGTATGAATTGGAAAAGCGATAAGATAAAATCGGGAAAGCGATAAGAAGTGACATGATAAGTGAAAATTATAATGAAATAGTAGTGGTATAAAATTTAATTGTTGAGACAAATAATAAACGTTGGTATTTTATTGGTACAAGTGGTATTTTATTCACAATCCAGTGATCGAACCTTGGTTGAATGGAATCCGTACTAGGCAAAACCGTAGCAATTGTGACAGCGGTGGGATTAAAAAACATGAAACTACTAGAGTTAAAAGCGTCGGAACTAAAGAAGGAGCTTCACGTACAGGGTTTTTTCTACAACGGGCAGTAACGATGACCCACACAGGCTACAACAAATTTTGTAAGAAGAAAATGTGGATCCAGACCAGTACGAGTTTAATAGATGGGCACTAATTACAAAGTATACGATAGAAGGGGCAACAAATAAACATACCTGGGCACCTGAACAGTTTGAAATGGGTAGTTAATGGCTGCGTTACAACAAATCATGGCCAACCAGGAGTACAAGGAACCGGGCAAGCAAATTTGAAAACTGGACAAGAAAATTGAAAATCCGATATGCTAGCCTGACAACAAACTATGATAGGAACAACAAGGGAAAACTCAACACCATTTTATTTCTGAAGTGAGTGAGAAGTATAATGATATAATGGGTGCAAAAAAGATTAGGTAAAGCAGCTCTTATAGTGGTGTTAAAAGGCGGTGTATCAGATATGTTACAAAATCCGGACGCAGGGACCACGATAAAATCATGTTATAGCCGTAGAACGCAAATATTGTTGATCACAAGCGAGAACTATACTCAAAGAATCGGAGAGAGATATGTGAATCTCGCACATTATAATATGGCTCCCGAATACACAGAGAGAATTAAAATTGATGCATTTACTGATGGTATTCGTGATGTAAAACCAAGACGATCGGTAGTGTTAGCTGCGAAGACAACATTCGCTGAAACCATTGCTTGAGCATTAACGATCGAGACTGCTTATAAGATAATAACACCAGAGGTAAAATCTTGGAACTAGAAAATAATATTTCAAGAGATTACGACAAATCAGTAATTGGTTGGCTACCAATGTAGTTTCGGGTTGGCAACGGTAGAAAAAGATGTTGTTTAAGTGACAAACTTGGATATATCTCAAGGGATTGCTGGGAAATCAAACGTAGACGAGGAATGATCACCGTTGTATTGGAGCAAAAGACGCAACTGATTTCAGTAGTAGTATCCACGCATTTGAAGGAGTAATGAGATTTAAGTATCTTGCATTTCTCACTACTCACGATAATAGTGTGGGAGAGATATCAATTTTCGGCTTGCCGCTGGCAATCGGGCTTTATATCCTCTACATCCACTGCTGCAATCAAAATATCTTGCAAATGCGGATAAGCTGAAATTGTACAGAGTGTTGATCAGACCCGCTGTCATGAATTGGTGTGAAAGTTGGATCGTGACAGATAAGTAAGAAAGATGGTTTCTAACATTCGAGAGAAGAATCATGCGTGTGATATATGGACAAAACCACGGGATCAGGAATTTAATGCAAATTCCTGATATCGTGCATGAAATCAAAAGACAGCGAGTACAATAGCTCGGCCACGTCCTGCGTCCTAATCCAAACCGAATGATATCTTTAAGGAAGAGCCGCCTTTCGGTAGGCGAATAGGTCGCGATAGGTGACGATGGCTCAGAGAGCGATCTGGCATCTTCTGGTTACTTGCAACAATATGAAGAGCTGGCTCGTCGATGGAGTCAGATTGTTGACACGGTACGGCCAATAATAACCTGTGAAAGCCGTAAAAAATAAATAAATTGCAGGAAAAGAGATCAGAAGGGAAGCAAGTGGTGTTTTATTCACAATCTAGTGATCGAATCTTAGTTTGGTTGGAGTCCCCACTAGAGGAAATCGTAGCATTATTTTAACGGAATAGGTGGATTCGATAAACTATCAAAAACTTCAAAGTAAAGGTAATCAAATATTAATAATGTATAAGCTATTAAATGATAGCTTATACATTAGTCTTTAGTTGAGATACATCATAAACTTCCTCAATATGTTTTGCAAAAATGTACGAAACATAGAATAGAATGTTGTAGTAGAGCACTTTAAAACATATATCAAATGGTGCAATGGCTAAAGCTTCGAGTGTAACTCTCAGTATTCGGACCGGGTTCAAATCCCGATAGGGGCATTGATGCAAAAGGGATTTGTGAATACACACATCTATTACCGCCCTTCTTTTGTTGGAGAACTGAGTTTATGGGTCGATCCACATATCTTCAATGTCAGTACTACAGGCTTGGGTTGTTGCAACAGTTGAGATTAGGATTGCTTCAAAAGTTCGAAATTATAATCCATCTACATGTTAGTTATTGATTAATTTTCCACTAGAACTAGCTTCAGTGCCAAGTTCTATTGAATTGTATACAGTATTTTAGTGAAACTTTTAAACAGTATCAGTAAATCGTTATTACAATCAGTAAACGATGGTGTTGGATTCCCCATCATAAAAGGATTAGCTTTAAAAAAATAAATCAATTAAATGCTTGTTATTTTACTATTCATTTTCCAATGTACTACCCACCTAAAATAAACTTCCAATAACATTTGTACTGGGAATAAAGCTCTCGTGTTTTTTTTAAATAATTTATTTTCAGTTTCCCAAATAAATTACAACAAGTTAAAAAATTAAATAAATAACAAACATTTTGTTTAAAATTGAGAAAGGTGAAAATACGTAGAACACATAATGTATATGTAGAACACATAATGTTTAGACGTACTCGTATGAATATAACCTGGAAAAGGTTTAAACAATTTTGTTATTTCGGAAATGGATCTAAAACCTACGTATATGAAAAGTAGCTAGCATGTTAAGGTAAATATCAATTTCAGTTTGTGTATAATGGATTAATCGAAACCGAATCGTCTCACCTATACCGATGACACTTGTCCTACAAAAGATTCCAAAAGTCCGAATTTGTATACCATATTGGTCTCGATTGAGAGGCTTAAACATGGTTGGAACTGAAAAATCATTAGATCTTGACGAATATTCCAACAAGGTTAAAAATAGCTATCTTTAGTCTACTAGTCGCCGGTTGTAGCTGAGTTTGTTACGAGAGTTCGAGGCACTTCCAACTCTGTCATGATTCTCTTATTTACGTCCTAACCTGACACCATTATAGCCAAATCGAGAACGTACGGCTATTGGTCCGATTTACGTAGAACCATCTGCACATTGCATTGCGCCATGCCAGCCTATAGTACTGACATGGAATATGGATTGGCCCATGAGTTCTACACTACAACAGGGGATCATAGATGTGTTCTCATTCACACCACCGATCGTAATCTAGTGGTAAAAAATCTCTTTTGCATTCTGCCCCTATCGGGATTCGAACGCGGCATACCTCCCGCTCCAACAGCCACAGCCTTAACCACTGCGCTACCTGGGCGGTCAGATGTGTATATGCTGTAAATTTGTCAATTTTTATTTCAAAATTTCAGTATATCATAATAATTCAGTATATCGGATAATAATAACATCGAGTCTGTCTGAGAGGCTTCACGCGCTGCACAAATGTGGTGTAACGGTATTTTGCCACACTTTTGGTGAAAAAAATGTTCTTCAAGGCGTCTATTCAATATTTTAGATGATGGCATGGAAAATTCTATTGGGTTTAAGTCCGGGGAAAATGGTGGCCATTTTTGTGAAAAATTGAGGCTCGAAATCTTTTCTTGTAAGAAACGTTGGGTTTCACGGGCTTTATGGGGTAGTACCAACTTTTGTTAAAATGACCAATGGTTTACCAAATTGGTAAGAAATTATCGTTTAAAGTGTGTTTAATTTATTGTAAACGAGTGGTTAGCATCCTGTGGTATAGTTATCGCGACGCAAACCATCACTGATGCAGTCGCTTGCTATCGAAGAGCAATTCACTGGTCTTAATTGTCTTTTGATTTAAACTCTTACCAAATAAACTACTTTTGTTTGTTTAGATATGAATTACCCGAAAAATGTTTCATCAGAGAACACCAAATCCTTAAGTATAATAACACATTTGTTCTTGCTAAGCGAACTGCCTTCTGTGTAAGAGTTAAATCTTTTTGTATTTTGTAGGGCTTCAGAATAAGATTATTCGCCAAGTGAACTGCGATTTATCGTACATTACATTGAATTGTCGCCTTTACCTTTCGAATGGCGTTTTTGAGGTGATATACTCATTAACAATGGAGTGTTCTGTCAAATACACAGCAATATCAATGTGGCATTCTAAATGTGCATTCCAGATGCTTGTAAATTGCTGTCATGTACTGTTTGGTTGCTACAGAAGTATAAAGCTGGTAACACTTTTAGTGTTCCGACCCATAAATATATATTTAGCATTGCTAATAGTTTGATACAATTTAGTGAAAGATCCTAGAGCTATTTCATGTCAACCTTTTCAACGGATCGGCATATTGAGTCGATTCTTGCAAAAGCTTCCTCATGCTTCAATTTCTTATAAAGAGTTTGATAAACAGAAAGTTATTGATTCGCTGCATCAATCTTCTGTTCGATCTCAACTCGAATATGCTGTTCAATCGTGCTTTGAAAACTATTGATTTGTCCGTCACAAAATTTGGTGGGAACTCCTTACATTGAGATCTTTTTATCCATTTGCAGATCATTATGTAGACTTTATCTCATTTGCTGGTTTATTGTTAGAGGAGGTTTTTTGAATAAGGAACATAAAAATACTTTTTTTGAGAAATAATGGTTAAGTCAAGGCGCTCCAAAGCATAATGTAGGCAGGCTACACTCAGTCTGTCAAGTAGTTGAAATTTCATAATTGTGTACCAAACCAGTTTTCGTTGCTATAGTGTTGCAGTTAATTAGCATTAGAGCAGCTTGGCTGTCAGAAAATATACAGATATCTGAAAATATACCGATCCTCATCCCCAACCCACATATCGCTGCACTCAAATAGCAACAATTTGCGATTGAATTATTTGCATTGTTTTTATACTCTAGGTGATTGGATATCAGTGCATAACGCCGTATAAATCAAAGATCAAGCAGGAGCACCCTCCGTAATATAGAGTACTGCAATTTAGCCCTCACTGGGTGTTGGCTGTTTATACATTCGCAGTAAATCTTGTTTTACCCGGTAACCTTCTAAATCTTTACCCGGTAACCTTCTGATCTAACCAGAACCATTTCTGAACTCTTACTTGACTTACGAAAGTCTTAAGAATGGTTTCAACTTCAAATGGTTTCGAACGTGCTATCAAACGCATCTTCAATGTTAAAAAATTCTCCCAAGTCAAATTCCTTATGGTTAAATCCATATTTTTTAATCCAGCAGATAATTTTCTGCTATACCTGTTGTTTGGAATGAATAGGATTTGCTTTCAGTGTACTACACATAATTTGACCTACCGATTACTCAATCACTCAAAACAATTAAGTAGAGAAGAACTGATGATACGGATTAAGTTGATGTGATCAGTGCAACTACTTCCTGTTCTGTTTTTTTAACATTTTCCAACATTTTCGTTTTTTATTTTGCATTGATCGTAGGTGAGATTCTGTCAAGGATGATCATTGCGAGTATCTTTATTGTTGTGTTGAGGATAGAGATACCTCGCCAAATTTGCATTCTCATAGGTCACCTTTCTTAAGAATTTTAATTTTCAAGCTTTCCTTCCATTGTTGTGGTATTCTGCTTGAATTTAATTTCTTTTGGACAATTGGTGTTAGTGTGCTTGCATCTGTGATCAATGAATCTTTTATGAATATTTCAGCTCATATTCTACAGCTTTTCAATGGTGCTTTTAACTTCCCACTTAGTTGATGAATGGGTGATTGATGGTCAGAAATTTGTGCTACTTCAGATCTGCGTTTCACCTCTGCTGTATTCTGTTGGTACATACAGATGGATTCATTTCTATGGAAATTGAGAAGGAGAATTTCATTAAAAATGTATCTTGTTTCTGGTTCTTTTAATCGGTGTGTTTCAGAGCTACTGTTTCATTTCAAATTTTGCTATTACCAATAAGTGATCACTGTATAGTTATGTGAGGAATTTAATGTTCATCAGTACATATTATCCTATGACAGTTGTCAGCACGGCGTTTCGAATTCTGGCATTGAAATTCCCTTATTCGATATTTTATCTGAATCTTCGGTTGGGTCATCACACTGAATGGTAGTTGTTTTTTTAATGGTTTCTTGGTACAATTATTCTACTATTAACTAACTGTCTTTCACTTTATTCATGCTTTCTTCCCTTTATTAGTTGTTATATTATGCCTCTTTCATGTGTCTTGTCTCTACCAGATAATATCATACAATTCCTATTGTTTGTATTTATTTCACCATTGTTCTTCCATCTGAGAACTGAGGGCTAGAATCTCGATATGGTAGCGTATTGTAATGTGGTATTGTAATGCATCTTACTGACAAACTACCTCTACAAATATTTGAAAGGTGACCTCGAATAATTTCCTGACACTCTTGTAGGAGATCAGGAAACATCAGGGTTAATATATTTTTTATTTTCAGGAAAATGTTTTATGCTCCATCGAACTTTATTTTTATCACTACCTTGGCTGCCAAGGGCTTTAGTGAACTATATAGTTCTCGAAAGTAGTACTCTGCCCAACACAATAGACCACCATGGTATCCAAGTTCCCTTGACTTGTCAAGCTATACTCATAGAAGTAATACGTACTAATACGAGCTAATCAGTGCTTAGTCAAGCACATCCGGTGTTTCTAAACTATTCAAATTCCGATTTGTTCCCACGTAGAGAAAAGTAAATATATCGTCCATTAGTTTAGAGCGAGATATCCCGTCCAATACTTCAAATTTAAGATTTTCCCACTAAAACTCCACGAGGCAAGAGTAATTTAAGTAACTGGTTATCTAGAGGACGTAGAATTAAGATGACCAAATCGGTTGGAGATAAATAATCCAGAATCTCACTATAATTTATATTCGAACTTCCCAAACATATACGTGATATGAATCTGCATCGCATCGGATAATAAATATAATTACTGTTTGCGTACTTCATAACTTTCATACGAAGATGCTCCCCCAATTATATGGAAAGTTAGCCCACATCACGAGAACATCACACCTTGTTATTGGCTTTTTGATACACAGCAATTAGAATGGCAGTGGACTGTATGTAATTTATTAGTTTTAAAAGCAATAATTATAATGTGTTTTGTAAGTCCCTCTCTCACTTTAAACGTTAACCCATCTGAACCAGTATATACCTCCGTGATACGATCTCTTTTCCAACTGGCTGGGGTTGGATTTCATCATTGATCTTATAATTCTGGCGCTTCATCTACCATTTCGTTCGTTGTTGTGAGCTGGTTAGATACTCGTTATGCCAACTACGCCAAAACCCATTCAGCATATCTTGAATTAAATGCCATCTTTGGTTAAGGGTCAACCTAATATCAAGACCACATTCAGTGAAGTTTGTTGGGGGTCCTCCTAGCAGGAAATGGCCTGGTATCAAAAATTCGTATACTGAGAAAGTAAGTCTAGATTCTCCAATCACCCGTTTTAGATGACCTTTCACAGATTTAACCGACGACTCCTATATACCGCTGAAATGTGGAGATTCAGGTGGAATGAAGTGCAACGTAATTTGGTTTCCTGTTAGAAAGTTGTTGATTTCTGGTTGATGTTTATTGAGTACTTCATACCAATGATAAATCCTTCGCTGGGCACCAACAAAATTCGAGTCGGTGTCGCAGTAGGTGTGTGCTGGATTACCACGTCTTGCTGTAAATCGTCGTAAGCTGGCAATGAATGCATCGGCGGTGAGATCACCTACAAGCTTTAAGTGCAACGCCTTTACAGTAAGACACACGAAAATTTTGGTCCACCCCACCCTAGCTGAAACTGCGCTAACGCTCTTGGTGCAATCCCTCTTGAAGTCTGCTGGGTTTAATTTAGTGGGCACATAGTTTCATTGACTTCGTGGCAGCTTTTCTAAGATGATGGAAGTTCTGTTAGCGATAAATGTTTTTCACCGCCTGGGAATGTCTGATAACCAGGAAAGGATGATTGTGTAATCAGTGATTTGACGACCTTAAGGAGCTTGACAAGCAGTTGAGCGGCGCAAAACTTCATTTTTAGTAAGCTGACTTGCTTAATTGGGGCAACCTTCGTTTTAGCTGCAACAAGCCTCACCTTGATACTTCCGCCCTCGTGCGTGCATAAATTAAAATAGCATATCCTTTTTCAGATGCATCGGAAAAACAATGCAGCTCCACTTCCTTCGTTGATGATGTACACAACTATCGCGGGATTCTGATGTCAGATAAACAATGAAAACACCGTATGGCTTGCCCATAACGATTGGAAAATGATTTTGATTGCTATGGTGGTGGGTGACAACTAACCTTACGGATCGAAGATACTTGCGGATTCAGATAGTAAAGAGCGTTTCGTAGCTGCTATTCCTAAGCTTTTAACCATTGATGTTTCATCGCTGATGTTAACAACTTCAACGTCTTGTCCCGGAATATCTTGGAATATTTCAGGTCGATTTGATATCCATTTCCTTAATCGAAACCCACCAAGGCTCAGAAGATTTGATATTTCTTCGGTTAGGGTTTTTGCTTCACTCAAGGAGTCCGCACCAGATAACAGATCGTCAACATAAAAGTCTAGTCTGACTATAATTGATGCACAGTGTTTCTCTTTGTAATTCTTCGGCAATCTGCTGCAATGTACAAATTGCCAAAAAAGTGGCGCACGAGTTGCCGTATGTCACCGATTGAGACGATAATGTCCTATGCTTTCGTCAGGACTGTGATATATAGGTTTCATCTAATGGCACAAGACTCATGTGACCCAAAGCGATATATTCAGCCATTAACTTTCTATATTCAAGACCTGGCTTATGGTCCCGATTAAACCTTCTCTCCATCGCCAACAGCCGATTTTTGGCAGAAGTAAACGATTCTCCTATGATGGGTTTCTCGCGTTTAAATGGCAATGACAGCATGTAGTGATTATCAACGGCGAGTTTGGTATTTTGCTTGTAATGCATCTCTGCTGGCTCATCTTGGATGGGTTGGGATGATTTAGGTATGTCCTCTGGCTGTCAGAAACGATGTAGCTCGTTTTCTAGTCACGTATGCTGGTTTGTCATCGATACGGTTACCTTTTCCTCGGGGTCTTGAATTGATGCTTGAAACCGACCAGCAATAATCCAGCCAAGACTACTACTGCGAACAGATAACCCTTCATCCAACTGTTTCGACTCTGGTCCTAATAATTTGAAGAACAAATCATCACCCACTAGAATGTCGATATACTTCGGGAAATAAAATGTTGGATCAGTAAGTGGGAGGGTCGATAGTTGTTTATATTTCGAGATGTTTAGATTGGAAGCCGGAAGCATTGATGTAATTTTTGGTCAAGTTAAAGCTGTTGCTTGATGCATAATAGAATTGTTGAAACGTGAACAAAATATTATTTTAGTAGCACAACGAATGGATCCTGGTGGATGCAAGTCCTGTTTACTTTAGATTAACCTTTAACCTTTTCAGTCCAAGACGTTTTGTACATGATTCCGCTATCAAGGGTGATGTAGATCCGGAATCCAAGAGAACCCGAGCAGTAACAAGTTGGTTTGTCGAGCTACGAACTTGAATTATTGCAGTTGGTAGAAGCGTGGCTAGAAGTAGGTACATGTGCCTTAATTGATGCGATCGGAGATGTTGCTGCTACATACACAGGATGGGATGACGACTCAGACGATAATGACGGTACTAATAAGGCTGTTGTGTTTGGTGACGTCAAATCTGATTTATTAGTCGATTCATTAACTGATGATGTGTTGGTAGCCGCGACGTTGGTTGCTGAACTAGGACCTTTTATGCTCTATCCATTACTATCCTTATTTCTGATTAAAGATGTAGATGAGTGAGGATATGAGCTTGGATTTGAATTATAAAAATGTAATAAGGTGTGATGTGGTTCACTACAGGTTCAGCATTTAGAAGTTGAAGCACAATTGACGGCTTGGTGACCGGAGCCCAAACAACTGAAACAGACAGCGTTGTCTAATACAAATGACCTTTGAACTTAAAGCATCGATAAATAGAGTGGTGTTTATCACAACATACACATTTTGGAAACACTTTTACAGCAATGGCAACCGGTCTTGATTCTTTAATAATTGAACAGCGCTTGTTGAGGAACTGCAGAAATTTTTCAAATTTAGGATGATTATTATCAAAGGATTCGTTGGACCATGATTGCCGGGTCTCAGCATCCATCTTGCTGAGAGCAATGTGCAAGAGCCATGGGTCACAACCTTGAGCTTCTGGCCCCAAACCGTCTGAATTCTGTATGAGTGAATCGACGTTATCGGTGATACGCCTAAGCCTTTTACTGAAAATTGATGTAAGGTTGGCTCATCCATGAACTGTTTGACTAATGAATTAACCAAGTTACTTACTAGGTCATAGCTACCTTATAGCTAGCATCAGTGCTCTTATAATTGCATATAATATTTTATGGTTCACCACCCAGATAATTTCGTAACAATTGCAATTTATGAACGTTTGGAATGTAAGGTTTATTATCAATGTTAAGGCGTCCTCGAAACTTGACCATTTGTAATAATCACTGTAAAAGATCTCGATATGTGCATGTGGTAATTTCAAGTCGTTTTGATGCAGCACTGCGGTTTCTAAAATCGTGGTTTGTTGAACTAAATTATCAATGGTAGCATTCAGATCGGGGCGATTTGTTGAACTTGATTTTAGCGTAGGTGTACGTAATCTCCATTCCCGCAATAACTGTGATTTAACCTTGAAGTATTTTTCTTCATATTCGTCCATCTTAGATTTCTCAGTCGTAGCTGTGGCTACGACTAACTAGATTCAACCGTAACGACCAATTATAGTCAGATGTTGTTCATACAAGTGCTAAAGTATAAACGCAACCACCAGGGTTCGTGTTGATATTATTTATCGGGAGGTTTGAGCACCCTGATTTTATAAAGATGTATACATCGATTTAGACACTTTAATATTCGTGCAACTATGTAGCAAACTCAATTATATTAATTGTTTGGATATCGTGTATAATATTTTATCAAAAGTGTTTTATAAGTAAACCCAAAATTTCTTAACTATTTGTTACACCCCACTTCAGTATACATAAAAACATCATAAATCCCATTTTATCTCAGAGGAATTAACACAGAAATTTGTAATTTTTCAACTGCCACTAAAACCGAAATTTTATGGTGTCTCATCCAAGACCTAAAATTGTTAGTAAGTCGTATTCTAACACCACCTTACAAAATCGTAACAATAACACCAAGAATGCCCCCTGATAAATGAACTTAACGTCAGTAACTGAATTATTAAAGAAAATTACCAATTCAACAGCGTGAAGCACACACACATATAAACATATAAATGATGTTTGTAAATTTATCATAAAACAACATACAAAATTACGACATATAATGTGACGTTTTCGCACAGTGAAAAATAGAAAATTACTTCTAAGCAGTTTTCCCTCCATAAGCAAACCGAACACCAACATAAAAAAGATAAAAATATAAAAATACAATTTCAAGTAACAATAAACCATTTCCAAGCAGCATAGCAGAGCAGAAGCAGAAGCAGCAGCAGCAACAGCCATCAAACGAAAATTATACGAAAATCCATACAAAAAAAAAATCGCAACAACAATTTGGACGCACACAAAAAATATCGACTTTCCTGTACTGTCAACACATCTTTTGTTGTTGTTCGTGTAGTGTGTGTATATACTTATATTTATGCTGCCGTGCTGTTATCATTCTTATCCATGGACATACATACATATACATATATATTTTTTATTATTATGATTATTTTTTCGACAACCAAAAACCAAAACAACATAAAAATAATGTAACTTTTATTTCTCTGGCAAACTTTTACATCACAGAAAATATGAAAGCCCAATATAAAGGGTTCTCCAATAAGATGTTACAATTTGAATAGCCTGCTATTCTATTTGGGCAGTATCTGTGCCTTAAAAAAACCCTTACGAAAGCGCGACACCGTCCACCATTGAGAGAAGGCAGATACAATTCCATTGTGAGAAGTTAATTTTTGTTCGACCTGACGATGACTTCATTGAATGACTATGTGATCGAAAAGATTAAATATCATCAGGCATATGCTACCGGACTTCATATGTTTGTACTGTGGTGTGACAGTACCAGTGAATTACAAGAACTTGACTCGAAATATCGATTTTATTAATTGATAGTGGCGTGAGATGTACTCTCTGAAAGTCAACACATTACTCTCCCGAAAGTGAATTTCCCCCTCTGTTTTTTTGTTGATATCTGTTACCTTGAAAGCATGACACGGACCACCACCATTGACGTTACGAGAAGGCAGATACAATTCCATTATGAGAAAGTTAATTTTTGTCGTGTAGGTTTAAAAGGTAGAAGAGCGTAGGATGAAAATTTTGAGAGGTTGTGTCAGAAGATATTGACGTGTAATGTTCCCTAAAGAGGGCCGTCGGGGTCATAATTGAAGCGTGTAGCTTTATGTTTTTTTTTGAATAGTATTTGAGAGTGTGAGTTGTACTTCGATTGTTTCTTGTAAGTTCTAATTCCCAACTTACTAGGCCGGTTTCAATCTGATGATAATTGTATACGTCAATAGACTCGCTTGTAATCTTGTTTGAGGTCCAAAATCCAATTCCAAAGTCTATATTGTTATTGTGTGGGCAGTTTCTCGTATCCAGGTGATTATGCAGGTTCAATAAATATATCCGGGTCGAAGGACCATGTATACGCCAATAGACTTGGTTGTAATCTTTTTATATCGCATAAAAAGTCTGCCCAATTAATGCAGCTCAACTTTGCGTTCGCAATCTCCGTCGCTGATAATTGGGTATATATTCTCTGCTTGGAACCATTGATTGCATTTAAAAATCGTAAAACGTAAGCAATTACTCTAAAAATCTTTTGCAGTTTGAATTCTCCCTCGAACAACTCCTCTAATCAATTGTTTTCGTCTCGTTTGGTTTCGGAATATAGTGTAACCGTAGGCAGATTTAAATTTGATTTGCTATAATCCATATCTACCTGAATTTTGCTTGAATTCGAGGTGACTTTCTTAACTGGCGTTTCCGGTTTAGCTAACCACTCTGGTCCTTTCCACCATTGGGTTAAATTATTTGATTTCTCTTGAGCCGCCCCTCTGGAACCGTAATCTGCTGGATTGTCTGTCGATCTGACGTGAGACCAATGATTTCGTGGGAAGCTATCTAATATTTGACTGGTTCGGTTAGCGAAGACAACCAGGCAAGTACGATTGTTGAATCCATCCAAGCAAAATATTGAGCATTTATTCGCAGCTCCCTTTTCACCGACGACATCGATTTTGCAAGCTAGTGAGCAGCGCATAGTTCTAGACGAGGTATAGATATTTTATTGAAAGGAGCTACCTTTGTCTTCGCTGTCAGAAGTCCAGTCATGATTGTACCATCTTCGCGTACTGTTCTACTGTAGATCACTGCATAGTAGGCGACCTCACTCGCGTCTGAAAATCCGTGTATTTCTATTTTGCCTTTATGCTCTACAAATCTCGATATGTTGATATCTTTAAAGCACACAAAGTGATTTCGGATTCTTGTGGTAATTTATCATCTCAATCAATCTTCAGAAGCCACAATTTCTGAAATAATATTTTAAAAGGATAGTGGATGGAGAGAGGAAACCAAGGGGATCAAATAAACGAGAGGATTCTGATATTATTTTACTTTTATAGTAACAATACCTTCTCTTTCTATAGAGTCGTTTTTCGTTGCCCATTGTAAACCAAGAGTTTTAATGGTGTAAGTTTTATCGCCGCATATATCGCTCACAGGTATTTTAACGGATTCGTCAGATAGGGAAATTACGTTTGATTTCCACTTCCTCAGACTAAAACCACCTTTCACCATCTCGCTGATCAGCTTTTCTTTTAATATAATAGCGTGATCTTCACCATCGCTACCTGTTAATATGTCATCTACATAAAAATCATTAAAAACGTGAGCCTTGAATTCATCATCCTTTAAATCTTTAGCCATTTGCTGCATTGTTCTAATTGCGAGAAAGGCTGAAAACGCTAGGCCAAAAGTAATCCGAGTAAGCTGGTAATGTTTCAACGCCTCATCTGGGTTTTCTCACCATAAAACCATTTGAAAGTTGCAATGTTCCTCTGCCACAATCAGTTGCCACTTTGTTTGTCCGAAATCTCAGAAGAATTGCCCGTAGTGTTGGTTGGAAATTTCCAGATGTTAATCCTGTAATGTATATATTCACCTTCTCTCGCCTTAATTGTAATCACTGTGCACAACTTTCTGATACGAAGGAGGATTGAGAACCGGAATCTAATAACGCTCTATATTTTTGTAAGTTTCCAAACTTATCTTCAATTAAGACAATCGCTGTTTGTAAAATAGCTTGGAACGAGGCTACTGGTTTGTTCTTCGACTTAACAGCAGCGGAATCGACTGAAGTTCCAGGCTTGTTCTCGCTATCACATTTTGAATCTGGGTTTAGATCAGTATGGCGAGTTATATGATGTTTTCGCTTGCATAATCGACATGAATATTTTGAACGACAAACAACCGCTTGATGTGAGGATGACAAACAATTAAACCCTAATTTTTTGTTGGCAACGATCTTACTACGCTCCGTTTTTGGTAATTTAAGAAATTGACTATATTTACCAATATAATGATCACCTGAATACATTGGACACGTACTTATGGTTGCAGCTTGCGTCACCATTGTGGAAACCTTTTTAGATAATGTTGTTTTGGGATTTATCGATGACCTAGTACATTCTAAAGCATCACCTCTCCTATTAACCAAAATGTAGATTAACCAAACATCGCGTTTTTCGGCCTGTTCTCCCAGAACTTGAAGACCACGAATTACTTCGTCAGACACATCTGTAAGGTGACGAAGACCTTACGCAGCGCTTTGTTGTTGCGTTGGTTGATCCATAAATTGTTTTAACAAATCATAAATCACATGTTTTGGTTTGTTGTGTCTCGCTTTGATCTTTTCTTTAAAAGATAGAAACTCAGAATAATTTCCTGAAAATTTCGGTATATTTACACGAGATTAAGGCTATTCACTGTCTCGTTTATTTAACAGCGTTAACTCATGCACTAATTGGGATTGATTTGTCAATAAATCATCTATACTTATATTTCCCCGCGCATTTTCCGCGTCGTTGCTTCGTTCTTGATTTTGATACAAAATTTGTTTGGTTGAAAAATAAACCGTTTCAATTTTATTCACCGTTTCTAATTGCATATCGGTAAATTTTCCGGAAATTGATTTTTCATTGCCTTGGAAATCTTTCCATTTATCACTAAGCATTGCTAAGTACATTTTTATTTCATTGGCATGTGTATCTTCACCAAACTCTTGGGTTTTCGCACTCACATACTCTTAATTTTTTAGCAACGTTTCAATGCCCATAATTCCGTCATTTTGGACTATTCCGTTCATTTGGATGAATAGAAATATTTAAATTTCCAATCACGCACGTATAGTTTTTCACTTAGTTTATCACTTAGATGATTATAAGTTTCAATCACTCTAAGTATATTTTCTTAATCCGGGTCGCAGGATCATGTATACGACAATAGACTCGGTTGAAATCTTGTTTGAGCTCGTTGTCCAAAATCCAATTCCAAAGTCTATACATATTATTATTGTGTGGGCAGTTTCCGTATTCAGGTAATTATGCAGGTTCAATAAATATATCGTTAGCTGATTTCTGTATCCAAAAGAAATGCTGAGGTCAAATAATGTTGTAGGGGTTTTCTCGTGTCCAATTAGTTCCAGGTTCAAAAATAAAAAATATTCGCTGTTTGTTTGTATTCTTCCAAAATTTTATTTACAAAATTTACAATTTTTTGACATACTATACATAGATTATATACTTAAAAGCCTGATTTCCATTATGAAAAAATACCAACAAAATAGTCAAGGCAGGATCAAAAATATAATTTTTCTTAAAGTGCGAGAGAAATAAAAAATATTTCCAATGTAAAAAATTTATTCAATACTGAATAAATTTTTATGGTTACTGAGAAAATTATTATAGCAGTACTGAAAAAATATATCAAGAGAAGTATTTTTATTCAGTACTGAAGAAAAATTTTATAAGAAAAATAAAGGCTGATTTCCATTATGAAAAAAATTTTGTCAGTATTTTTAACTGAAAAAACCGAAGCGAGAAAAAAATTAAAAATGCCATTGGAGTGAAAGAGATCGTTTTTTAATTTTTTCTTTTTTTTATAGTGGATATATTTTGACAGATGCGTGTAACATAACCAATAAATATTATTTTTTGTTTGTTTCTGAAAAAAAAGACAAAATACACTTTAAATCTACAAAAATAAAT
This sequence comes from Tipula lateralis, assembly GCA_963932295.1. Classification (NCBI taxonomy): domain Eukaryota; kingdom Metazoa; phylum Arthropoda; class Insecta; order Diptera; family Tipulidae; genus Tipula; species Tipula lateralis. Next base: position 56,370,657 of record OZ010737.1, read on the forward strand.
TAAAAAAAAATAAACGTAACATAATTATTCATTATTTCAATTATTTTCACAATGAATTAAGATGAATGGCACAAAACGAAATATTAAAATTATAACCATAAAAAATCATCCATCTTTATTTTTCCTATAAAATATTTCTCCAGTACTGAATAAAAATACTTCTCTTGATATATTTTGTCAGTACTGCTATAATTATTTTCTCAGTAACCATAATTACACAGTACTGAATAAATTTTTTATACTGGAAATATTTTTTATTTCACTCGCACTTTAAGAAAAATTATATTTTTGATCCCGCCTTGCTTATTTAGTCAGTATTTTTTCATAATGGAAATCAGACTTAAAGATGGATGATTTTTTATGGTCAATTAATAATTTTAACCTTTTGTTTCGTGCTATTCATCTTAATTCATTGTGAAAATAATTGAAATAATGAATAATTATGTTAAGTTTTTTTTTAATTTAATTTATTGTTGTAGATTTAAAGTGTATTTTGTCTTTTTTTTCAAAAACAAAAAAAATTAAATTTATTGGTTATGTTACACGCATCTGTCAAAATATATCCACTATAAAAAAAAAAAAAAATTAAAAAACGATCTCTTTCACTCCAATGGCATTTTTAATTTTTTTCTCGCTTTGGTTTTTTCAGTCAAAAATACTGACAAAATTTTTTTCATTGTGGAAATCAGGCTTAAATCGCTTTTTTGGAATGGAGATTAACAGTGACATCTAATTACAATTACAATTTTACATAAATTTTAACTATAAACATTTGAGAATTTTATGTATTAATAACGTAAAATGATCATAATAATGTTTTTTTTTTTTTTTTCTATGCTTACTTTTTTGGGGCTCAAGGCTCTCCCAGCTCTTTCGCGGTTCGCTTATTTACGTCCTACTTTACGCCTTAACGGCCAAATCGAGGACGTACGGCTATAGGTCCGATTTTCGTAGAACCATCTGCACATTGCATAGCTCCATGCCAGCCTATAGTACTGACATGGAAGATGGGTCGGCCCATGAGTTCTGCACTCCAACAGGGGGTCATAGATGTGTTCATTAACACCACCGATTGTAATCAGATGGTGAAAAATCCCTTTTGCATCCTGCCCCTATCGGGATTCGAACCCGGTACCTCCCGCTCCAACTGCAACAGCTTTAACCACTGAGCCACCTGGGCGGTCATAATAATAAGTTATCTAAATATATAATAAGCTGTCAATCGATGTTGTTGCATTTGGCATTTGTACTCACATCACAAATCAGCTGTTTTATAGATGTTGAGATAAGTATTATTATATTGTTTGTGATGAATTAATTCTTTGTTATTTATTTTATTTTAGAATATGTCGTTAACAATAATGACGTCATTGGATGATTTTGTGATCTAAAAGATCAAATCCATCTCATCAGGTATATGCTAGCGGACTTGATCTTCGTACCTTGCGATTAGTATATATACGGTCAGTCGTCATGTGACAGTAGTAGTGAATTACAAGAACTTGACTCGGAATATCGATTTTATTCAATGCGATTTATTTGATATATACGGTCTAAACGCCACATACTTATGTCTTAGGGTTTTTAAGGTTCACTTAACATACAATAACTCAAGCCAGTCGATCACCATAAGCGTAGTATCTTCGTTTCCTATCCTGAACGTGTCACTGTTTAGAGCGGTTTTTGGGCTGCCGGTGTAATTGGACCTTACCTTTTCAAAAATGAGGCTGGTGCAAGTACTACGGCGAGAAGATTACGCTAACGAGCTATGATAAATGTTTTTTATGGTCGAAATTGGAAGATATTGATGTGGGCGATGTTGATTTTTAACCAGACGGCGCTACTTGCCACACAAGCAACGAAGTAATCGAAGAACATTTCTTGATCGTGTTGTTTCTCCAAGAGGATCGCAATTGGATACCGAAATCTTCTGATTTAACCCATTTAGACTTTTTTCTTTGAGACCACGTATAAGATAATGTCTAATTGCACAAGTGTAACCTCTTATTGGAAAACCCTATACAACAGCAACAATGTCGACGAGCGGCTACAAAAAAGTTCTGTATACTTTAATTTTGTAGTAGCATAAATTTTATGATACCAAAAATTTTTTGTTTTTTCGGTATGTGTCACGGGATGGATTAAACGAAAGGATTAATATTCCGAAATAACAGAAAAATAATGCCAAATTGCCAACAACCCAAAAATAAAGCATAAAATTATGTTCAAAATATATTCAGAATAATTTTGTTTGGTTGCCGCACCGCACCACTATAAACATATATATATGTATCGTATATATACACACATGCTCGTATACATCGAGAGAGCCTATATTCGCACCAAAAATAGCTATATATTTGCATAATACACATTATTCTTTATAAATGTACCAGAATTATGTATAAATATATTGGGGTTGAGAGGTTGAACCATTTGGTTTGTGACACCCATCGAAACATGCAAGCAAACATAGGGAATAACAACAAAAATCTGCCCTATAACATTGTTCCCATAATGTTGTTCTGCCACAGTTATAACCATGTTGATTATGAGTAGTATATTTATATGTAAAGTCTATCATTTATTCATTTCAGCTTGTTTACATCCATCAAATTATATGATGATTTGCTAGACGTCCATAATCGGTTAAGTGACATTTCATTATATCGTTATTTTTTAACGGTTATAAAAAGGCCATTGCTGAGTGCATAGGTTTTGATCACAAACCAGCTCTTCAAATTGTTGTAACCAAGTAGAAGATACCAGGTCGCTCTTTTCGCCAAACTCACCGTCACCGACAACATCCATTTCGGCTATCGAGAGGCGGATCTCCCGAGAGGCTTAAAGATTGCTGTATCATGCTGTATAATAATGTGCCGTCAACGTAACGTTTTGGACCATATATCAATCGTATGATTCTTATTTCGAATGTTAGAAGTCATCTTTCGTAATCAACCGTCATGGTCAGTACTCAATTCGTGCAATTTCATCTTAACCGCATTGCAAGATATTTTGATTTCAGAAGTCAAGGAGAGATCCAAGATACTTGAATCTCATCACTCCTTCAAACGTGTAATTACCACTACTGAACTCAATTTCGTCTTGGTCTCAAAACACGAAAGAATCAGTAATAATGGAAAGACTTGATCAGTGACTGACCGATTTGGACGGTATCCTTCTTGGATAATTTCCTCCGTCAAAGGAAAAATTCTTCTAAAGATAATGTACGGAAGTAACTTGTAAGATGATCAACCACAATAATTTAAAGCGATCGCCCTTCGGGTTTTTTGTACCTTAGCCGCATCCATCATTAACCCTTTTTCGGGCTACAAATTCATTGACAGATGAAAATTGATCTATTTCTGAGGCAATCTGTGTAGCATTGGGAAACATGGTCTCTATAATTTTTTGATACATGTGTTAAGGCCGTCAAAAACGCCAGGGTTTCTTTGTGACTTCATTCTACTATCTATATGGCGACCTTCAATCTCGTCTTTAGGCACTTAAGAGGTGGTTCACTGTTTAATTCTTGAGTTTTTCACGGATAGGAATCGTCAGCCCAGCGGTCCAATCACTCTTTCTCCAACAAACTGTGGTGGTATTATATGGGACATATGTTCCGTACGAAAAATTTACGAAACATGGATGCCAGTACCAACAGGACTCAATTTTATGGCAGATTTGCTTCATGAGACCATCGGGTTAATTCGAATGTATAACACTTTTTGTCACTTTTCTAATCGGTTTAAAACTGTTCTTCTCTTCTGGATATAATGCACGATCTGAAACCACGGAAATATGTCGTTCAAAAAACTAGAGAATACCAAACTATAGACTAATATGATTACTCTGTGGAGTATCTTAACCGATTGCAACCACTTAATTGAAACTATCTCGCTTTTAAAATTCTTAAGGTTATTGCATTATCACCGTTTGAGAAGTACCCATACTTCAAATTGTTTAACTATGAGACCCGAAAATGTCGTAAAAGCAAATGTTTTGTGACACAATGACTGTAGCGTGCATTATATCGCTGCCCACCTTAATTCCACATTGAATAATATCGTGAAGCTGGTGAGTAGCAGGCAAAGGGTTGCATCAGATCGTAAACACGAGTAGAATGACCGGTTATAATATAATGCTACTGTGAGATCGTGATTGTGATGAACATGGACAAGTAGGCTTGGACACGGCCGCGCGACTTCCAGCCAATCGAAAAACCATATCCAACGTTTGCAATGTTGTTATTAATGAGGTGGGAATTTGGTTCATTATAAACATAGTGTCAGAACTAATGTGCCAGTCCATGTCAAACGCGTACTATATGCTGTCATGGATCAATACAGTACATAGGTTGTAAATACGCAAACCGAAATTATAGCCGTATACATCCTTGATTCGGTCTAAAACTAAAAGGCAACTGCGATAAAGTTGTGAATGCACTACCTACCTGGAAAACGGAAGTGAAAAATATCTAAGAAAAGGTTATATCACAAGTTCTAGTTAAGAATGGATCAGATCAGTAGGCATTAAAAGTCTTTATGACCTACAAATTAAACAGCCTAGATCAGATCATACCAGAAGATATTTAGAATATATCGGAGATTATGATTTCGTGGATCTTCAAAAGATGTCTAAATGTGAAACATCGTCCTATGAAAAAGAAAGCAAATCAATGTAGTATTCAACACTAGGAAAGTAGAAAGAGCTCATATCACATTATGAAAGATGCCATCATGTACTGATTGTGGAATTAGTTAATCTGTTCAGAACAAATCTAAAAATGTCGTAAAATTATCTTGAACAGTAAAATAACTGTTGAAAACTGAATATTTTCGAAACGGTAAATAAGGCTACTGTAAAGCCTAATAAGGCTACTGTCCAGCTTATAGGACTCATGTAGGGACAATATTCAGAAAAGATGGAGTTTCAACCAGAACTTTTACTGTGGCAAATAATTCAAATAACTTAAAAGAGAATGGCGGAAAAAGTTTAAGGAGCGTCCATAAAAACAAAAGTTAAGTTGTTGTGGCTGCTATCGCACACTTAGACCAATTTTGATCCGTTGTGATACCACTCTATACGGCTATAGGTCCGAGTCTTTTCGTTGAACCATCTGCGCATTGCATAGCTCCATGTCAAGCCTATAGTACTGACATGGAAGATGGGTCGGCCCAAGGATTCTAACCACGACAGAGTATCCAGATATGTTCATTTTTCACCACCGATCTCACCGCCCAAACGATCGAAGGTGAAAACCCCATTTTGCATTCTGCCTCGAATCAGATTCGAACCCGGTACATCCCGCTCCAACTGACGCAGCTTTAACCACTGCGCCACCTGGGCGGTTAAGGGGCGTCCATGATGCGTATAAAAGTTGAAAACGACAAAGTTATCTCCATCTTCAATTAATATCCCAGTCAAGAGAATTGTGACCAATACGGTAACGTCTGCAATGATTTAGTGTAAAAGTCGATTCGGTCTATTTCGGTCGATTTACTGCAACTGCATGAAGAATAATAAAGGACTCACAAGAAACAACACAATATATAGTAAGACATTCAAACGGCAATGAAATCGCAGATATCAGCTTCATTCAGAAAGCATTTTTTTACGGCTTTTACAGGCCATTGTTGACCCGTACCGTGTCAACAATCTGAATCCATCAATTTCAGTTACGAGCTAGCTCTTCATACTGTTGTAAGCAACCTGAACCACCGTCGCCGACAGCGACCTATTCTCCTACCAAAAGGCGGTTTTCCCTTCAAAGATCGCTGTATCATTCGGTTTGGATCAGCACGCAGTACATGACCGAGCCAGCGTACTTGCTGTCCTTAGGAATTTTCATTGAATTCCTGATCTCGTAATTGAACAGAACTCGGTATGTGCCATCAACGTCGCGTTTTGGGACATATATCACAGGCATGATTCTTCTCTTGAACGTTGTACTCTTAAGACATTAGGCTTCCACTATTTGCGCTTCTTCTGTCTACAAATGTGTTTAGCAGTCCTCCTAGCACGAACTGCTTTGTGTTTTCTTGTAATTGTAAACCTATATTTCGTTGCTCAACAGCAAGATGACACTCCTCATCAATTTAATCATTTTTGGGCTTAATTTTCACTATACCGAGAATGTGCTAGGCAGCATCAACAACCGAGGTTTTCAATACTCCCCAGACACTGTTCACTTCATCAGATTGGTAATTGGATCGCAAAATGATATTGCTGACATGATCTTGATATTTTCGTTGCGTTTCTTTATTAACCAGACCTTCACGGGAGAATTCCGATGTATATTCCCCTGTCCTCCCTGACTTAAACGAAAATTTCAATCGTAGCTTTGCAGAAACTCGATAATGGTCACTGCCAAAGAATTTAGTTGACAAGCGAGAGAATCTCACATCTTGGAAAACACGAGTCCGCTCATTAGAAATCAACACATGGTCAATTTGGCTTCGAGGTGTTTTGTGTGGATTTGTCCATGTTTCCAAATGGATGTTTTTATGAGGAAAAAATGTACTTGTCACTTCGAGTACGAGGAGTTTTTACATTTTTGGTTTTTTACGGATGCGGATCGATTCAACTATTTAGAAATCAGATTAACATCCATATTATTTATGTCCCTGGTCTCCTGATGGTCTTAAGGGGAAAATATAAAAAGGAAATTATAGGTAGATATCTGGTACTAACAATGATAGGCTCTTCGGATAGAAGTTGATAACTTGACGAATCATAGTTAAACAGTCCTCATCACGTACAATATTGCATGATTTATTTTATATAGAGTAAATATAGGACACTCTAGAATATTAATAGAACCTTTTTGGTAAAACAAGTGAAAATGATGAGTTTGTAATCCAATGGTTCTTCAAAATCTCTGTGGGACTAGCCACTACCTCTGCTCCTATTTGGCATCAGCACTGAGAAAATAGTTGCGCAAAAGAGAACGATGGCCAACCTATCGGATAGCGAAAAAAAAGTGTGCGAAATAGTGCGAGATCTGTGGCATGACAATGGACCAATGGCGGTTTTACTTAGTTCATTTGAACTATTAAGATCAATCTTCACAAGAGCTAGACTGAATACAAGTCAAGTGTAATGTTTGCCTATACATAATCCTTAATTTTTAAAATACATTAAATATGCTGGTCTATGTTTGTGTCAGTTATTTGATTTCTATGTTGCAAATTATTTACGTTAGTTTAGACAACAACTTCCACGAACATCAAAGAAAATCCAATCCGAGACACATACTATACATCTTTGTGTATATATACACATATATGGCTCGATATGATATGTGACAGAGGAGATTTATATAGACGAAATGTTTGTACACAGCCCCCATGATATACTTTATCCTGTGTGACATCACAAAGAAAATTTAAAATTCTCTTTTGTTTTTTGGAATTTTGTTACGATTTGGTAAATTGTTGAGGCGAACAGCAGAGATTGCATTTATAAACAACAAGCATCGAAATTTATTTGCATTCGTCATGTATAGTTTTCTAGTTGAATGTTCACATTTATATATAATTGTGGAATGGGAACTGATGACGCCTTATAAATATTGAACTATGTAATTGGTATTTGAAATCATCTAAAGGTAAATTGAATAATCAGACTGTAGCAGTTTTATAGCTACAGAACCCTACAGATTGTGATGAAAATTGTGGCCCATTCAACCATTTATTTTCATCTTTGTGTTTTTATATCTCGCCACAAAAACTTATTGTTTTAAGCAAAAAAGCTTGTTTGAGGTTGTCTCATCTCTTCTGGTGCATACCACCAAGGTCATAGTCGATATCTCTCTTAGGAGATAAAAATACTCCTAGAGTGGGCTCAGATCTCACTTGAATGGAACCTGCCAATCAAAGGGCCATTTATTAGCCAATACATTAAGTTTGATATCCATGTGACTGGGTTTCTAGGGAAGTCTAGCTTCATTCATATAGACTACACTGGATACGCAGTGAAGCGGATTCAAAGTATTTACCGTAACCAAACTAAGTTTCGATAAAACAGTATTGAATTCAATCGCCTCTAGGGCCGCCTGTCCTTGCACACCTTCTGATCCTAAGATCTAGCGGTAGCAGACCCACATCCGTCTGAAGAGCTGCGATGAGAGTGGTCCATAGCTCCAAAATACCCAGACATACAAATCTTTGAAGTCGATTAAAAGGTATCCTTCCAACCTCACTCAATGTTCTCGACCCAATAACCAAATAAGTGCGGCAAATGAGATTATGTGTCTAATTGAATGTGATCACATAGTACATCCGTATATTAACCAACCAGTTTTATTGCGATGTCATCGGCATAACCCGTAATAATTACATTATCGTTTAGTTGGACTTACATTGAATTGATTACATGCAGACAGAACCACTGAAGCGTTATCAAAAGCCTGACTTTTCTATACATTATCTTGGATCGTATCAAAGGACCAAACTGTTTACATTATATGGAAGCTGATCTAGGATGATTTTTAGTCCTTCATCAAGGAGACCTTGAAATATGCTGTGTCCATTGGGTTCTATCATTTGTCACCACCAAACTCTGAAACTTGGGATTTGATGTGGAAATTGATTTTCATCTACTATATTACAGTTTTCACTTTCGGAAAAATTAATTAACATTAAAACCTATAGGACTTCCGGATTTGTTCTAGTATGAGTGCCATCAGATTTCTCTAGAGTTCCGATAGTTCGTATTACCACAGAGAACTCTCTTTGGCTTAGCGCGGTCGACGAAAGGCTATCAACTTCCTCGCAGAAAGATCTTCATTTCAATGTTTCTTCACTTCGGATTCATTTCTTGTCCTCCGTGAAGTTTTTACAAGCTCCAGTCTTCTAGACGGTCACTAAACGTTAAATATGTGACAACTATCACCTAACTCACCAATGTCATAATAATATGTTTGTTATATGAGACATAATGATTTAGTGTTATTATTTTCTGCTGAGACTATGCTCGATCGATTGAAACGGTCTATAGTTTTATCGGGCCAACATGTTATGGTTTGTCAAAAAAACTTCCAATGATTCCAATCATTGTATCACCTGTGGTTATCACCACTGGTGTGTTCTTTACATATGAGTTGATGGTTTGTGAAGTACACTGATTACGATATGAATTTATTGTTCGTAAGTTGTAAAGTTGTCATCATGGAAGTCATCCAACGTCGCTTCTTTTTTACTTCAGACGTCGAGGAAACATAATTGCTTGATGTGAGGTGACATGGCACACCGTATTGTTAAAATCAGTTTGACGGTTTCGGGTTTCAAGCTGCGACAGTGTGCCATATCACACCGCACTTCCAACAGTTCAGTTACCTCAACGTCTGACGTCAAACTGAGACGTTAATCATTCGAGCAACTGTTAGGCCGTATTTCGAGCGACCGCAAACTTTCTTCAAAGCGTCATAAAATTTTTGGGTAAAACTATTTCTGTATTTTTCATCATTAAATAACCACATCACGGTCTAACGGCAATATTATTTTTATTAATTTGTAACAAATGAAAATCAGCCTTCCAAATACAAAGTATTTCTATTGATGCTAAAATGGTGAGCGCACTGCTTAGTGATAATACGACATTTTTTGGCTTGGGTCTAACACTCTCTCTGAATGCTTCAACCAGTTCAATGGAACGTCTTGGTCGTTGACGAACCTGTGCTCTACGAAAATTTTCGATGATATGCACGTTGAGTTAACACAACTGAAAGACTATTTTCAATGTACAGCGTCACTTTTTCTCAGCGTTGTTTCGGTGAGAAGCGATTCATGGTTAACATCATGCCGACCCGTTGAGTAAATGTAAAAGTCAAATACATTGTTCACATACCGACAAAAAAGATGGCGCAGTTTGTGCGATAAATTTCTTGCCATTTTTTTATCCTTTGTCTTCCAGTAGTTGTAGTATTATCCTGTTGGGGACAAACACCAGTGATAACCATCGCGTTTGTGCAAAGCGAAGAATTTGGTGTGGCTTAAGCAAAAAAGATCTTGAAATTCTTTAAATCAGAACATCGCTTGGAACAGTGTGTGAAAGAGGTGGAATATATTTGATCCTCCGCAGAAAATGGTAATTTTTGGCATTCATTACTTGTACATAAAAGAAACGAATGGCTTATACAATTGAAAAAAAACCTTGGTATGATTTCTTTTAATCTAGCTTGCACGCCATTAAATTGGCCGGACATGACTGTCTCGATTGACTAGACTAACTATAGAAGCAGCATCTGTTTTAGTGAAATTCAAAAGTCCTAATAAATTATTTCTTGTACTGAACTTCTTTACGAATGGTACAAAAATCTAAGGTGGGTCGAACATAAGTTTTTCTGCAAAACCTCTCTTTCCGACTACTGGAATGTTTTGAAAAGCCCTGAAATGGCAGGTGCGTTAACTGGTTGATGTATAATGTTTCATTACATTTCTAACTTCGAAGGAAGCCCCGAATGTCACTCATCTATAAACGAGATGACAGGTCAGTTGTGAGGGTACTTACAAAATGATATGATGGACAAACTTGTTTGTTAGAGAACAACATGCCGTCCTTTATTCAGAAGCGTGAACATTGATATTGCACTCGCCTCATGTAACTCTTCAGTAGAAACATAATTTCTATCTAAGCAGTGAAGACAGAGGAAACAAGAAACAGTAATTCACATGCATTGACCCTATTCTGTTACGCTTAGCAGAATGATATATCTGGGATCACCCTCAATAAATTATCTGACGAACCACAGGAAGAGCGACGTCAAGCCTCAAAAGCTGATCAAAATTAAAACGTCAAGAGTTTGGTCAAATTTTACTTTTTCACTCGATAAATTGTGAAAGAATTGCCGCTTGCTACTGGTAGGGGCTATGTCACTAATCTTTTGCACACAATTTGTTACACACTTCATTATTTCACTTTTAATTCAAGATTTAGCCGTTGGCCTTAATCTTGAAGGGGCTTTGATACTAGGCTTCGTTGATCCTTTGGTGAACTGCTGATTTCTGTAGGTACTCCAAACTTTAGATTACTTAGTAGATGTATTTTTCTACCGGAAATCACATTAGGGGGCGTTTTTTCGATTGTATTGTGTTCTGCACAACGATACGCCATCAAGAACAATGGAACTTGTTCATCCCAATTACGTTGATCGGAATCCACCAATTTCTCTAAACGTTCCTCCATCGTTCGATTGAACCTCCCCACCATACCATCGGATTGCGGGTTCATATGATTCGTCCGTATGATAATAAATTGTCTTCCTTTCGATCCGTGTGTAGCACTAATGGCACTTACCAGAGTACCTGCTACTGTTACTGCCTCTTGGTTTGAGTAAGCATTACAACCATGACTAAATTAATTGCTTCTTATCTTCTCTGGAAACGGTACTGCTAAATAAATAGCTATCCTTTCGATCCGATGCCTGACCTTGACAAATGTCTTATTTATTCCCAGGTGACCTCCTGAACTTTTACCATGCAATTCCTCCAGTAATTCAGATACTCGTGGTAGCACGAACTGTTCAATCTCTGTCTTTCCTTTATTGAAATCCCATCTCCTTTACAGAACACCAGTATCCAAATATAACCAATATAACCATCCATACTTAACAGTGCTACCGTCTTCCAATCTGGTATCGATCTTCTTATTTTCAGTTGATAACCGGAAGTATACTTGGATCTCTCCCTTGTTCCTTCGTTCCTATACCTAATGTCATCAAGGTTCTACCCCTCTACTTTTCTTTTAAATGCTGACCCCTTTACCTCCTACGTCTTGCCGACACGACATAAGCAATAAGTTAGGTTAGGTTAGATTAGGTTGAGTGGCTGCTTCAGCACACTTAGATCGGCGACAGTCCGTTGTGATACCACAGGATCTTATTTCCCTATTACCCTTATGATAACCAGTTTGAGCTACTTATGTTGCATGATAAGTCTTGCATCTTACAGTTTTCGAGATCAGAGAGGCAGTCCATTAAGAACCTACCCAAATATTCACTTGCTTCTATTCCTAGCCTCCTCGCATGTTTTCCAAGTAGATAGTGTCCTGTGAGTATCCTCATGATCGTTTTTAGATCACGTCTTCGTATGGAGATCAGTGTCTTTGGGCTTTTCAAGTCCAGCTTTTCTACCCTGCATGAAAGGGTGTTCGTTCACCTTTCATTCACTGAGGCTGCTAGCTCCTTGTTTAGTCTTTAGTGCCTTAATGGTTCCGGTAGCAGTTGGAGAGTTGTACCATGCCTCGCTAGTTCATCCGTGGTCCCCACTAGCAATAGCGCTGATTCTTATTCTACAATTCAAGATGAATTGACAATTTGAACTAAGTTCAAAATGATAATTATCGAACACCTTATACGCGAATAGTTTGGCATATCTACTAATAACTTTTTATTCGATTGAGCACAATTTAAGCTTATTATGATTATAACATAACTCGGATAATCTATACTTCAAACTTAATAATAAATGGCCCAAAATTTAGATAAAAAAAACTTACATTCTTATTTTCCGTTTTGTGCTTAAACATCAAAATAAGAAGCAAAAAAAAATACAAATTTAAAATCAATAAGAGTATTACAAACCAAACAAATGACAGGGAAAACCCGAAGATAACGTATCCAAACTTTATACCTTTTCTTTAATATACACCGCACAAAAGGAAAAATCTTACTTATTATTTTGTTTCATCTGTGTATTCTCATAAGCCCCATTTCGGTTCAAACTTTTTTCTTTTGTTTCGTTTTTCTGTTTGATATGAATGAAAATGTAAGAAAACCAAGCTAAACCAACCACCATCCAATCTCTATATATAATACTCGTATATATGTTTAGTTTTATACCAAAAGAGTGTATCGACTATTCGGTATACACTGAGTAACCAAATTATCGAGGTACATACACACACCAAGTACGTAAAACAAAAGAAATGTAAACCAAAAAGCTCAGCCAAAAGGTATACATTAATAAAAAAGAATCAACACATGATTTTTAGGTGTTTACTTAAAAGGCAACCGCACCAAATAACCTGCTACACCCAAATTTAAGAGGAACGACGAGGCAAAAGCAAAACCAAAAATTATTCTCAAGTGGATTTTGAAAGAACTTTAAGGATTTTAGTTTACTTATTTTTATTACTTAGGGGGTGTTTGTTCGGTGGTGTGTATAAGTATATACGAGAATGTCGAATGGAAATGTATCCATATACATACGAGTATATATGTATGTATGTATACACGTTGTTAGCAGAATTCTTATGCTGTTTGCACTTCTTTTTTTTGTTTTTGTTTAAATTCCAATTGTTCTGGAATCTGTCTTATTGTAACAATTTTTTGTTTCTTCTGTTTCTTTAAAACGATAAAGATGAAAAAATATAAGCTGCTTCAAGAACTTTTATTGTATTCATTTCATTTACGTTCTAAGTCGTGATTGTATGCGAAATTACACTGTGTATTAAGTGAATTGATAAGCGTCTTAAAGTTATGTGGTTTCGTTAATAAAAAAAAAATTCTTTTTAAACGATGCGGAGGGAATTTTCGAAATTCCGAAGTCTAAGTCGCGTTCAAATGGAAAATCTTTGTGATTTAATTTGGGATTTATTATAAAAAATGATGAAGCAATTGAAGTGTTATTATAAATACATTAAAATTTGGCCAACCAATTGGAGTCGAGGCACTATGTTCGAATAGCGTAAGGAGCTGGAATACAAAAGAGGATTATCATCAGTCAAATCTACGAATCACTGGAGCGCAGAACTCATTGGTTCGACCCATATTAGGACCATTCAATGTACATAGAGATAAAGTCTACATATGTCAAGCCATAGCTGATTTGATAGTTCTAGTTCAAAAGTTTGTGAGTAAGCAAATATAAAAATTCAATCAGGGATGCGAACCATACGAATTAATCATTAAATTGGAAATACTCTAAGATATAGCATAATGGTAGCCTGATCGGTTCAGCCTCGGGAACACTCTAATAATTTTAATAATACACATTGTACTGTTTAGGTGCCTTATGATTAAAATGACTTCGATTTCTTTTACAAGTGCAACAATTAACCTCCCAATATTATCACGACAAGACGAAGACATGGTCGTGATTATTTTATCTATTTCTATTTTTCCAGAATCGTTATTGCCCCAACGTCATAGTTGACAATTTAATCATAGCTCAAAATTATGATTATTAAACGCTTTATAATGGGTAATCCAATAGTCGCCGGTCGTAGCTTAATAGTTAAGAGAGTTGCTCATCACGCCTCGGTCTCGAGTTCGATTCTCGCCGCTGACCAAAAATTAGCATGCCACCGGATGACATAAAATGCGTTTGTGTGTAAAAACATTCGTTAGGTTGAACACCTACAATGTGCACCAATCGTTAAAATTGGTTCGTAAGGTCTCAGTTGAGACGCGGTAAGAACCGTTTACGGCCGCTAAGCCATTTATTTATTTTTTTACAATCGGTAATCCAATAAGTGATGTCGGAAGTGTTTTGATATATGACATTTGTTTATGACACAATGAACTTCGAAATAAATCAAGGACAGAATTGATTCCAGAAAAAATTGATGGCACTAATCTCAAGTGATACTTTTTACTCTCGGTCTCGAAAAATTTACTCTTCAATATACTTAGCCCAAAAATAAATTATTGTCACGATATGCTTGACTCTGTACTGAAAAAGAATTTGATTAACTGCTATTTAGTTAGATAATAGTTAGATTAGTCAAGTTTGAAACATTTTTTGGATAAACCACAAAAGCCAGTCCAAACCTTCCCTAATCCTATTCCATAATCCATTGGTCCGTCTAACAAATCGTTTTCATATATGAGTGACTATATCGCAAGACCTCATCATATAGTTTTTTTGGATAAATCACAAAAGCCAGTTCAAACCGCCTTTCATATTCCAGAAACTGTTAGGCTGTCCAAAAATCGGTTTTAATTTGAGTGACTATATGGCAAGACCTTAAAGAAGACAAAATTGTTGGATATCTCAAAAGCTGATACAAACCTTGTTTAGTCTGCTCCCAAAACTTCAAAATCCATTGATCCGTTTAACAAATGGTTTTCATGTTTGAGCGACTTACCGCCCAGGTGGCGCAGTGGTTAAAGCTGCGGCAGTTGGAGCGGGAGGTACCGGGTTCGAATCTCGATAAAGGCAGGATGCAAAAGGGATTTTTCACCATGAGATTACGATCTGTGGTCTTAATGAACACAATTATGACTCCCTGTTGGAGTGCAGAATTCATGGGCCGACCGCATGAGGCCGGCATGGAGCTATGCAATGTACAGATGGTTAGGAAAATTGGACCTATTACCTCCCTACGTCCTCGAATTGGCTGTAAATACTCCCTTGAGCCCGAAAACAGAACAAGTAGGCATTCCCTTGAGCCCCAAAACAGATTAGAGATAAAAATAAAATGTTTGAGTGACTTAATCGCAAGATCTCATCATGCAAAATTTTGAATCACAAAATGCAGTTCAAACCTTCTTAAGTCCGATTTCAGAATCTGTTGGTGCGTCCAACAAATGGCATTCAGGTAGTCACCACATATAACATATCTACAGACGCTATCGTTGAAAAAATTAAAAAATAAACTGTCACGATAGAGATAGTTTTTGAGTTGAGAGTATCGCACAGTACAAAATATCAAGCTCGTGCCTCATGAGATGGAGTAAATTTTTTCAACCAAATGGGTCTTGTAACAATATCGTAGCTTACATACACAACAGTTTCACATTATTCAATCAAAGTGAAATAATTATTAGACAAACAACTACCTACATTGCAGCCTAGATGACCTCTTGATTATTAACAGTTTGTTAATTTGGTTTTTTACTCGAACACACAAGCTGAAGAGAAAGAAATAAATGAAAAATGATCTCTTAATATGTCAAAATGCGAATCTAGCTATAATTTATAAAAATTTAATAGCTGAACTTTCCCAATCGTTTTGCAAGTCTAGTTATAGTATTCTCGTTAGTCTGGTAGGTCTTCCTTACTATTAGCCAAAATATAAGGAGTTTACACGCAATGTCCGTCATAAAAATAATATGATGTAACGAGAGAGCCCACCAAAATCGTTTATCGATATGATAGTACATTACGTAATCATTCCGGAGTAAATGATAATTGTAAATGATAGTTGCCATACATAATAATTGTTGCTTCTATTATTTGACATTTGCAGTAAAGTCTTATGAGAGCATGATTCGTAAATCAGTAAACAGTTTATGATCCTTTGGTTTCGAAAATTCTTAACGACTTATTTTTAAGTAAAATAGAGTCTGCAATATTCTACTGCTGCTTTTTAAACTTTCACAATTTCTACAGAGTTTGGCCACTCGAGCTCAATATCAAGGACATCATAATATTTCGACATCAGTTTTTGATACATTGGTGAATAATTTACCTAAACATGGTGAATAATTTAACTAATCGTTTAACATATTGGATTCATGTTATTTCTAAATAAAATGAAAGGGGTTGTCGATAAGGCTGAAAGGGCTAGTGAAAGTAATGATTAACCGTATGAGTTTGTTAAAATCAATATCTGCATTGGTGTCCTTGTATAAATTATAATAAATATTAAGTTGTTTACCGGTTGTGTTCATAACAATGTAAGACTTAGACAAAGTTGTCGGACTAGCCAAGTTCGTATACCTTTGGGACCGTTTCCAATCATCATCTGCGTCCAGTAAAATAGAAATACGAAAATCTTAATGAGTGATGTCAGAAGTCATTGGTTCTGCATAAATGCTTCACAGTGGGTATCGATATATTAAACTAAACTTGACACATCTTTTGCCACTGACTGACCCTTTAATTCAATTTGACAAGTATGGCCTTTCGCGTGTAATAATAATCAAATAAGGGGAAAGTATTCCATTACTCAATACAATTAGAGTCCATGGTTCAACCCACATTCCTTTCACAAAAAACATTCAATTACGATATTTGGTGACTACCGGGACTCGAACCTCATGATTCTTGAAGGGAGATAGCCCTTCGAAATTATATGAATTGATCGACGCAGCCAGATCTTTAGTTAAATTATTCAGGTTCATCAATCCGGATTCAGAAAAGAACACGAAGCTGTGGAACAAATGCATAACTCAAGTATTCATTAAAGTATGACATACGTAGGACTTCTACATAAAATAGAATTATTTTTATAAAATTAGCAACATTCTTCCGAAAATTTATTATAAGAGGATACTTATAGTTTTCCTCATGATATGGTAGTCATCTTGGTAGTGAAGATTGGGTTATCTGTATATCGCCATACCTATCGAAGGTTGAAAAGACATTTCGACATTGCCTCGTCAAATATGAAGAGTTTTGAATTAACCCAATCGACTCCAGATGAACGATAGATATCTCTTTAGTCTCTCCATGGACTTTATGATATGTATGGTCTGTATTTCAAGGTATTCAATTATAGATTGTGAGACTTCTAAAACATTAAATTGGTTAGAAAATGTTCATATGGTGGAGAACATAGCTTCCATCGTGCGCCCGAATGGCTGTTGATCAAGGTTTTAAGGTATGATGCAATCCGGTGACTCACTTACAGAAACCACGCGATTTGAATTACAATTAATTGTCTTACTTTAAAAGTATTTGTCTTGCTTCAGGCACTCTTCTACTGCATATTTGACTAACTGTCCTCCATGCTTATCAGACGATAATCGGACTATACCGAGTGTCTGTTGAGCAGCATCCACAACCGAGGTCTATAATATTCCCCAGACACTTTATCAGACTAGTAATTGCATCCGAAAATGCTATTGCTGACCAGATCTTGATGTTATCCTTGTGTTATCAGACCTTCATAAGAGCATAGCGTTGTATATTCCCCTGTCCTCCATGAGCTGTTCAAAATTTTCATCGTAACTTTGCTATTACCTGATAAGGCTCAGGACTGAGACTCCTACAAGGATGACCTCAAAATTATACAAAACCGAACTAAGGAAGGCACAGAGAAGGTCATGGAGACTCTTCTGCGACAAAATGGAAGAAGTCTTCGAGACCTCTTGTCTTAGGAAGATTCTGTCTTCTAATCCTAGCAATCCCAGTTATTTAATTAAACCGGATCCTATGGGCACTTGAAGGGTCAAAACCCTATAAATCGGCTGGTCCTGATCGAATTATTCCCGCGGAGATTCAGAACAACTCGAGGATTATGCTCCTCTTCCTGGAAATAATCTTCAAAGGGTGTTTAAAACTAGTCTGTATTCCGCGGGTGTTGATGGTTGTCAAAGTGACCTTCTCATCGGGTAAATGAAGCGGGTAAATGCTCACATGGCTATCCACACGACTTACGACTAATAACTCTATCATCCTTTCTATTGAAAACCTTGGAAAGGTTGATGGATATTTACATACGATCAAAAACAAAACCTATTGACAGGGCTCAGACTCAGCATGCTTACTGTAAAGGGAAATCTGTGGACACAGCTCTGCATGCCCTAGTAAGTACAATTGAAAAATCAATATTCTCGCAAGAGTTTTGTATGGTGGCGTTCCTCGATATTGAGGGCGTCTTTAACAATGTAAAGACGTGGGCAGTTCTGGAAGGATTGTCGTTCCTGGGGGTGGATTACCCTGTAAGAGGGTTATTCAATCACATGCTTGATGAATCCACCATCAGGAGGCGGGTGACCAAGGTAACCTCACAGGAAGGTATCCTGGCTCCTCTGGGTGGCTGTTAGAGCTGGAGAGAGAAGGGATCGGAGTAATTCCTTATGCAGATGACGCTGCGATAACTGTCTCTGGGAACTACTTAAGCGCAGTGACGAAGGTGCTCCAAAATGCTCTCCTGAACATAACGTGGTGGCATCAAATGGCAGTAAGCGCGTCCACAACTGAACTGGTACTATTTACTAGTAGATCTACTTCTCTTAAATGCCAAGAGACTAGCTCGTCCTGACAAGGCAAGTTTTCTAGGCGGAGATCTTGGAAAACAAAGCCCAACATTTACAATGCTAATTTAGCCTTGTTTACTCTTTCCAACATTTTGGAAAGAGTAAACAAGACTAAAATATCATTTTAGTAGGCCTAAAGCCGGAGCTGGTGTATTGCCTATTCACTTCCGTAGTAAGACCAGTACTTATTTATGGAGTGAGCGTGTGGTGGCCAGCTCTTGATAGAGTAACGTACAGAAAAAGAATCGAAAAGTTGCAAAGAACGGCCTGGATGCTTATAAGTGGAGCGCTGAGGACAACACCTACAAGTACCTTGGGGGCCATGTTTCATCTTCTTCCCGTGGACATTTATGGTAAGCAGATGGCGACGATGCTTATATGCTTTCGTTTATCCAACTCCAAGATTGCCGAGGTAATCTCGCTATATATAGCAATGTATAGTCTTGGGACACGTGATCTCCACTTGGTAGCAATCGAGTTTTTTGGAGAGCTTCGAATTCTAGACGATACTCTTTCATGAATGTGATGAGGCCGGCAAACGCGCCAGATTTTTTTAGAAAATGCATGTTCCACGTGTCGTTTTTTAATCTCGTGTCCTCGGATTCGGGTCGTCCGTCGAGCGATGCAACTAGATTTAGTCGCCTCCCACAACAAGCTATTGTGGTAGTATTCTATAGGTTTTATGTGTCGTTCGAAATATTTACGGAAAATAGATGCCTCCACCCACAAGGCATCCGGATCAATTAGTGTACTTATTACTAACCACCTGATAGCTAGCTTATGGTTTCGATTATTCTCGTATCTTACTCAGCTTTAGTATGCCAAACGATTCACAAAACGATTCACATTAATGTAGTAAATATATCTGTATTATTTTAAGGTATCGTTACCGAAATTTTCGAAAACTTTATTTGATTAAATTATTTTATTTTGATATGTCTTATCCAAACTATCAACAAACACACGATAACGTATTATGGTGTTTCCATCAAACAAGTTTTTTTTTTAATTTAAAGTTTTTCTTGGGACGAAAAGAAGACGAACAGTGAAAATAATTTATATCGAGAGAAAATCTCAAATGTAAAAATAAAAACTAAATAAATTAAATTAAAAGCTAAAAAATGAAAACTTTTTAATTAAATTGAAGTAAAAATGAACAATATACATACACACATCCATACATACATATAAAGTTTAGTACAAATACAATATATTGAATTTTTCTGCTATTTTCCGTTTTGCTAACTTTGTTTTCTAGTGTATTTTCATTTATGTACTTTGTTTTTATCGTTTGTACACGGTACGTATATGGATGGATATGGTGTTAAGATAAGAAACAGGAGATTTGAAAAATTTATTAACAAGACTATAATTTATCCTCATGAGGAATGAAAAGTAGTTTACTTATAAAAATTAAATTGTTAATTTTGCAGCTTTTTTTTGTATCTAATATGATGATTTTGTTGTACTTATACAGCTACATACAGTGACACACTATACTGCTAATTTCATAACCATACCAATTTTTTTTTTCTCTAATTAGTGTTCCAAAACGATATCAAGACATAACACTTCCAATATAAGTAATCAGATCGACACTTTTTTGCAGCACTGTATACCATTCTGTGTCTAGATTCAATTACAATTTTACGAGCAAAATGTTGTTTATCTAATTATTATAAAAACAGTTTACGAAATCAAAAAAAAATACAACAACAGAGGAACGACCAAATTGTCACATAGTCAATTTTCTTAAAATTATCCATTGGAGGGAAATTTGCTTTGCCACAAACTATATTTGACTTTTAATTTGAAAATGAGGTTTAATGATTCCTTAGCGATGTACTTTGATATTAATGAAACTGTACACATCTTTAAGGTATATTACATGTGTGCTCAGCAATTCCAGCAAACAGCTGAAAATAAATTGAAAAACCATTATTAGTACAAATATTTTTTTACAGGTCATTGTTGGCCAGAACCGTGTCAAAAATCTGACTCCATCGGTTCTGATCACGAGACAGCTCTTCATATTGTTGTAAACAATTAGAAAATCCAACAGCGCTCTCTACGATGTAGAGAAATGGGGCTTTCACTTTAAAGATGGTAGTATCATTTGGACCAGATCAGTACACTGAACGTCACCGATCCAGACCAAACGTACAAGCTTTATTTTCAATCACTGACCAATTTGGACAGAACTCTCCTTGGTAGCCATCGATTTCCTTCGCCAGAGGAGTAATTATTCTCAAGATTATGTAAGACAGTAACTTGTATGCTAATATGCTATGCAAAGGCTGTACCATATTACCACTCTTCAGGTGCGCTTCATTTCGCCATACACTAAGATCGAATAAGATCGAAAAGACAGTTCGATATAGTTATTCTTCCGAACACCAATGTAATCAACTGCAGCTGAATGGTTTTTCTTTCATCTCTGTGTGACTTTGGTCCGTTGACTCCTTCAAAGCACTCATTGCTTAATTGTTGTACTCTGAAGGCCATAGCGTTCCACCATTCACACTGTCTTCAAATTCTATTAGCTGTCCTCCTAACAAGAACCATTTTATTACTCCTAGTGAAGGTAAATCGAGTTGGTGCTTCATTACAAAGCCTTGATATGTTCGTTCTGGTTCTTTATTTATTAGACCTTAACAGAAGAGTCGCATATTGTTTATTATCCTGCCATTACTGAACTGTATAAATATTTCCAACTGAGTTTTGCAATGACCAGATAATGGCCACTGCACTTATTATGTTAGAGACCGAAACGATCTCATTTTTTGAACAACCCAAGTCCGCATAATGTACTTCCAAATTTGAGATCATAAGTAATAGAGTAATGAATAATGTTCATCATTCTCCCACGATTTTTGATCGGAGTTTTGTATGGGAGTACGGACCTATATTATTACAAAAGTCGATCTGATTTCTGCCAGCTCTAGCATTAAAGTCACCAATCTAACGATTGATATAATAAAATCGTAACTAACGAATTAAGAAATGACAAGTTTAGAATTTTAAGACTCTTATGTGGTAAAATAGAAGAGGCTTTTGAGGAAGCTATAGGATACGAAAGGTACGTTCCCCACTTTAAACATCTGCAGTCAGCCATTGGAGTAAATTCAAATTGATCCAGAATTTTTTCATAATCGCCAGTTATGAATCATTGGAGCTACTATTAGAAACTTTCTTTCAGGAGTAAATATAGACGCAGTAAATACAGTTTTAATCAATCAATCAATAATTTTAAGTCAGTCAAAGGATCATCGCGATCCTAAAAACCTGTAAGCTCATCAAGCTTCTCAATTAAAATCCAAATTGATCCGATTCTTTAGGAAATATTAGCTTCCTCATATCCCCTCTCCTTTTATAGCGTTTGAGCTTGATTTGTCAGACTATTTCAATAACCTTGGTCTTATTTTGGGCAGGTAAACTGTAAACCTAACATAATAGAAAGAGTAAAGAAGGATGCTTGAGGGACGATATTTGTAAATAATGGCGGTTGGAATCACGCATTGTATTGTGACTGTATGCTTCAGTAATCCGACCCATTCTTTTGTATTGGTGTGCTGTTTGGTGACCTGCTCTAGACATAAAGCACAATAGACTTGAGGTATGATGAAAATGTAGAGAACTGCCTCCTTAAGTAGGAATGATGCACTTACGAGCACACTGATTCTTAGCCTCAAAACTCTTTCTCTATGTGAACAGAAAAATAACGCTACAATTATATACCATAATATCCCGTCACCATATTTTGTGAGGAAGTATGTGCAATCCACCCAGAGAGGATAGCTGAAATGTTATAATCCTCAACCGTGACGTATTGAACTTCCTAACGAATGGTTCAAAAATCGATGATAATACCGAACATAAACTTTTCTGAGAAGTATTGAAGGTAAACCTTTTCTTCCGACCCCCGTCTTCTGATACTTTCCCCAAAAACTGGTAGCAGTTAACTTGTTGAGGTATAAATTAATACCAGCTAGGGTTATTTTCATTTTATGGATACTCAAGCTTCCAATAAAAACGTTTCAATCAAAAAACCTCACTTCGAGGGAAGTCTTAGATTTTCTCTCAAATATAGACGAGATGGCAGAACAGTCCAACATCCACGTGTTGTATTTACCAGGGTACTTGTGTATCGCACAAAATGCAATGTCGGACAAACCTCGTTGTTAGAGCACAACATACTGTCTGTTACTTAAGTAGCGTGAACAATGATATGCCACTCGCCTCATGTAATACGTTCCTTGAGTAGAAACACGACAATCACAGCAGAGAATACAGGGGAAAGAAGAAACAGTAATCCACTTGCATTGACCCTGCTCTCATGCGCAAAGTAAAATAAAATATCTGGGATGTTCAACGGTCTATGTTAAGTTTAAGACAGCCACCCTAACCTTACCAAGTGTAATATGTCATGATAGAAATATATGTTTCATTTTCTGGTTGATATTGTAACAACTCTTTACGGTTCGTATACGAATTTTTGACACCTCCAAACGCTGGTCAAAATTAAAACAACGAGATTTAAGTCAAATTTTATTTTTTTACTCGATAAATTCTACGTTAAAACTTTACTGGTTGAAATAAACTTGTCTAATATGTCGATTTAGCTCTGCTTATAATTCAGTCAAACTCAATGAATTAGTGCATAAATTTGGCGATGTTTCCATGCGTCGCACTGTAGTCGTGACTTCAACTGGTTTCTATTTGCTCGCTGCATTCTCATGATGCCAATCCCCTTAGTGTTTAGTGTTACTGCTTTCCACATCTGTTAATCACTTCTCAAGCTATAATAAACTATCAGTATCAATACCAGTTAAGGCGTTCAGGAGATAACATCCCTTGCTCTCCGAAATAAACTAAATCGTAAGAATATTACATGGTATTCACAGTTGGGTTCGCACCAGTTTCTATTTTAACCACAATTACGTATATTGCATACTATAGCCACTCGAGCATTGACTTCTGTGACGCTTACTACATTGATATAGGCTTATTCGTTACATACTATCCCATGTTTAATTCTGTTCGTCTAGAACATAAACATCAAAGTGCCATCCATGGTACCTTTGAATATGCACTAGTTTCATCTTTTTCCTTAGTCCTTTCTCAATTCGGTATAGATGAGATCGTTGATCGTTTGGTGATTTACTGATTCCTAGGTAATCCAGATCAGTAGGTAGATGTCTTTCTCTTCCAAACACCACATTAGCTGGTGTTTCTCCGATTGTATCGTGTTATGTACTACAAAGCGCAATCAAGAACAATGGAACTCGATCACCCCAGTTTCGTTGATCTGAATCCACCAATTTCGCCAAATGTTCCTCCATCGTTCGGTTTAACCTCTCCACCATGTCTTTCAAGAGCGAGTTTAAACAATTTTTCCTAGTATAAATATAAATGTTGCGTGTTCTACATTGCTCAGCGATTAGTTGTGCCTTAAAGTTCCGTCCTTGATCCGTGTGTAGCTCTATTGGCTTTCCGTATTTGCTGACTTGATCGGTAACCAAGACACTCGTTACTATTTCTGCCTCTTGATTTCGAGTGAGTGTTCATTACGACCATGATGAGTTTGTTGACTCTGATCTTTCTGGAAACGGTCTATATCAATAGCTATCCTTTCTATCCGATACCTAGCTTAATCAAGTGTCTTATTAACTTCCAAGTGACCTCCTGAACTTTTACCATGCAATTCCTTCAGCAGTTCAGTGGACGAGATCTATAACGAGATGTTATATTATCCTACTGAGTCCAATAGCACTTAATCTCCGTACTTAATGGTGCTACCTTCTTCCAAGCTGTTCGCTCTTCTTGCTTCCAGGCTCCAGCTAGTAACTGGAACCATACCTGGATCTCGCACTTGTTCCTTTTTTCTCACCTCTCACGTCTTTTGTTATACAAATCCATGATAGATACGATTTAAACTACCTTCCAATCTTAATCAACTTTTCATTCCAATCTTTATTGTTATTCCAAAACCCTAATTGTTAATCTTTCCACACTTTACAATTTTATAATAAAGAGTAATCTTTAAAATAAATACATTATATACTTCTAAGGTGTGCACGAACAAACGGTTACGACTTATTAGGATACAAATAGCCAAAAGGTACACGAGACTGTTTTTTTTTATCGTAACCAATAATCTCATTCTGACCTGACCAGACTTATTATTTGCTCTTATGCTACCTCATCCAATTTGTATATAGAAGTTACTTATAATAATTAAGGATTTATATGTGGGATTAATTTAAAAACAAACAATTTACTTAGGATCAAAATATTGTTTTATTTCAAATGTATAATCTTTTTATTATCTTGATTAAATAATTTTAGTTATCTTTATTGTTTTATTAATTAAGGTAAATCAAGAAACCACACCCAAATGGAATTTTGTAATATGATCCGCTCGAGTTGAATCTGTGGCATATGACTACTTCTTTCATCTCATAAAACGAACGTTTTTGCCTTTCGTCTTCAGAATATTGAATTCCTTTAGCCGGGTGTAGATTATATTAAAGTATTATTTTGGTACTTTTCGCATGTCGACTGTTTTGCATAAATTATCGAAACTGTAATTAAATTAAATGGCAAAAAATAAAAGTAAATAAATTTAAGCTCATTTACTAGATTTCGTCGACTTATTTCTGTTGTGTTGCCGTTTCTCGTGTACTGTTTTGTTTATTTAATTAAAATGAAATCCAATTTACGTGATTAAACTGTTAACAAGAAAAACCCCGGCTTCTTAAAACAAAATTAAAACTTTTTTGTTGTATTTTCTTATGTATAATTTCAGGTACATATACTCGTACATGTAGATTGTATACCTTTCAAAATTTCTTGTACGATGTAAAACGTATGTAAATAATACGGCCTATATAACCATCTTCCTAATCGTTTTAAGATGATCGATTATATGCACTAATATCTGCTGGCGATTATTACAAAATCGTTTGCAATACAAAATATCGATCAAATACACAAACCAAACATTGTAAAACATTGATGTAAAACATCGACACATAATATCCACTTCAGATTTAACTTAAATCACCCACTTGATACAAAACACCATCAATAAAAGTTTCCCAATAAGAATGAAAAATTGTGTATCACACACAAAACTTGCAAACAATAAAAAAAAAAAAAATTTAACAAGCAAATAGATGACCATGTCATCAACATGTACCTAATGACACTCAATGTATTGATAACAAGAAATAAAAAATTATTAAAAGTTTTCGATTTCTATATACTGAGGCTGTTTTGTTGTTGCTGATAAAATCGATAAAACTTTTATTAAGTCGAATAAAAATTTCAATTAATACAATCAGAGCCGCCTACATATATAAAGCCATCATTTTGCGAACGAAAACTCTCCCCAATTTAAACTTATCAGTATAAGGTAAGGCGATATACCTTTCCCACACTATTATTAGCTGGATATATTTATCTCTCCAGTTACACTATTTTGTGATTAATTAAAGATTTAAGATACTTGAATCTCATCACCTCTTCAAAAGTGTAGTTAACACTATAGAAATCAATCAGCATCGTGGTCTCTAAAACCAGAGATCAGATGATTGGTTTTGGACTCATTGATTTTGAGACCAACGGAAACTGAACACTGTTGTAGTGGATCAACTTTCTCCTTCACACAGATACCATCATACATATATAAAGAACGATTGTCGGAGTAAAATATTAAGTTTTTAGTTTACAAAGGATGTATTTCAATCTGATATTAAAAAGTAACAGTACATATCATTGCCGAACACCAGAACTAATTGCAAGAGTTTAGGGTAGCATGTTTTCAACTTCAACACAGCATTGTTACTATCATTTTACACAGATATTTTTTTTGGTATTCCTATTTCATTATTAAAGTTGGTTGGAACCCTATAAAGTAACGCACTCAATGCCATAAACATGGTGTAAACCTAGGATTTCATCAAATAGCACAGACGCGTTCTGGAACCTTAGCAAACTGAAGCAGTTTAAACCAGGGCAGAGAAGACAGTAGATTTACAGAAATATACCTGCAGCTAAATACAAGAGCTTTCATGCGGTCGAAAGCTGGACAGCTGCTGATGAAGTGTAAACTATCGTCAACATTTCCCAGACATTCGTCGCATACGGCATCAATGGCCAGTCCCATGCGATGAAGGTGGCTTTTGAAACGGCCATGGCCAGTAAGTATAGAGACTAAAATTT
Organism: Tipula lateralis; assembly: GCA_963932295.1. Lineage (NCBI taxonomy): Eukaryota > Metazoa > Arthropoda > Insecta > Diptera > Tipulidae > Tipula > Tipula lateralis. The sequence goes on from OZ010737.1 coordinate 56,397,814, forward strand.
TCAAGTTGTCCTATTTCAATGAAAGAACGTAATTTGTCAGGTTAGAGTTAATCCCTCTGACAAAGTATTTCGCCTTACAACAAGTAGCGGTAGCTGACCACGTCCGCTTTAGATTTCAAAGGGTAACTGTTTTAATTGTTTTTTCACTATATATAACCAGTTTAAGGCAAACAGTCTGCAATTTCGTTGCCCTCAATGTCACAATGGGCATAAGCCCACATGACCGTTACCTTATTAATGCAACCAAGTCGGTTCAGCAATTTTTTACATTCACCTACCAGTTTAGAGCTGGTAAGAGGAGTGTTTAATGAGTTGAGGACAGTTTTACTATCCGTACAAAATATGATCTCTTTGTCGTAAGTAGCGAGATTAAAAGCTGAAAACACGCAGTGAGTAACCGCAATTAATTTCGCCTGATGAATAGTACAGTAGATCCCCAGACTTCCAGAGACTCAGATCATGCGAAGGACAGTAGTAACCAAAGCTCGTACCCTTTTCAGTGACAGAGCCATCTGAAAAGAATACAAGCGATTCGGATATCAGTTTGAGAAAATCTGGAGAGAACCACATATCCCTGGATGGATGAAACACCTCAAATGATCTATGGAAATTAAAAACAGGTAGAAGCCTTTCAGTTACCATGTCAAGTTCTGGCGTAGCCAGTTTAAATTCATTAAGAATAGATCTATGGCCTGAAATAGTGTCGAGAGCATTCCACACCCCAACACTCCTCAAGCGAAGCGCAGCCGAACAAGCTGTACCTAAAATGAAGGATTGTTACTGGGGTAGGGAGAGAATCAGCTCCACAGTTAGGAGCGGAGTTGATGCCATGGCTCCAGTTACAGCCCGACAAGCGAAGTTTTGCCAACAATTCAGTTTAACAATTGAAGGTTTAACTTTAACCACTGGCCACCAAACAACAGATGCATAAGTTAGCATTGGGAGAACCAGTGATTTGTAGATAAAATATAACATTTAAAAATATAACACTTCGCCTTGTAAATATAACCAAGTCGGTCTTAGATGGGTTCACATGTAAACCCTTATCCAGACACCACTCTTGTATAATGAGAAGAGCGTGTTGAATTAAATCTGATGACATTCAGATGATTGCCTGAAACTGTCAGAACCAGATCATCAGCATAGCTTTGGGCGACAAAACCAGAATCACGAAGATTCAAAAGAAGTTCGTCTACGACCAGAAGCCACAGCAGGGGTGAAAGCACACCTCTCTGCGTTCATCCTCTGGAAGCCTTGACTGAAATAAAGGTATCCTCAACCTCATATATTGCAATGCGAGATTCAAGCAAACATTTAATCCACCTGATGATGTAGCGTTCGATACCAAATTTAGTACATGAATTCGTCGAATCAAGTATTATCAAACGCTCCTGTAATATCCAGAAAAGTGCCCACAAGAAACTCGTTGCTGTGCATAGATCTCTCAATTCTAGTTACGAGTTCATGTAAGGCAGTCTCACAGGATTTTCCAACTCTGTAAGCATGTTGCTTTTTACTGAGCGGAGCGGTTACTAAATGTTGGTCTCTAATAAATCTATATCAACAATCCTTTCTAAAGATTTCAGAAAGGTTGATGACAGACAAATAGGCCGAAACGAAATGGGGTCGGTGTAGTCTGACTTGCCAATTATAGGAATAAAAACTACTTTACTTCTGCTCCAAGATTGTGGAACAGAACTAAAAGCGATATATGCCTGGAACAGATATAGTAAATGTTCCTTAATGAGAGGAAATCCATGCTGTAATACAGCAGGAAACACACCGTCATGGCCAGCAGATTTGAAGGGTTCGAAAGAGAACACGCTCCAACGTAGGACCTCATAATTGTTTAATCTACAGGCTAAGTCCCAATTGGGACTTACATTCAAATTGTTAATGACTACACCAGAATGGTCGGTAGTAATGGTTTTACATCCCGGGAAATGGATAGTGAGAAGTAAATCACCTACTTCCTTTTTCGAGGAAGTAAGCTTGCCATTAGGTAGGCGAAGTGAATCAAATCTACAGGTATTTTTCCTGCTCAGTGACTTGTTAAGTCTAACTACAGCAGGTAATCTATTAATCTCCTTACAGAAGCTATCCCAATCAGACTGACGATTAGATCTTCTTGCCTTATTCTTCAGCTTTCTTGTAGTCTGTTTGAAATCCTAAAATAAATAAACAATTTAGCAATATAACATATAAAAGTTGCAATGGCTTACCAATAATTAAGTTTTATACAATTATATATATATATATATATATATATATATATATATATATATATATATATATATATATATATATATATATATATATATATATATATATATATAAACTCACCATTCATACACAAAGTCCGGCTTTATATTTAAGGTCAATGACACTTAGTATAAATATAAACAAAGTCAATACAAAATTATAAAATAATCTGATAATCACCCACAATATTGTTACCTTCAAAATGATCGTAATAACATCCAATTAGCGCAATTATCGTAAATATTTCTATTTAAACCGAGATGTCAGTGTCAGCACGAAAAAGGGAAAGAAATAGTACTAATCTGAGCTAGGTGGCAATATTTGTGCTAGAAGTAAAATCTTTTGTAATAAAGAAATAAATGAAAATTGTTAATTGCTATTAAGAATCTCGAGAATCAATATCGAAAGCCGAGGAATAAAATAAATTTGTATAGTAAAATTGATGATAAGTTTTATAAATATTATTAAAATTAAAAGTTACAAAACAAAAATTTTTAGTTTTAATTAAAATTACTCATCATTCCTTAACCTTTTAAGAGTGGAGCACCAGAAATGTTTATTCTGAGTTTTTTGGTTCGAGACAAGTGGACACGAAGTCTCAAACGCTGGTGTAATAGCTTTAGACATATCATTATCAGAAGCCTGCAATTCTAAGTTCACAGACAAACAAATCTTCATAGGTGGTTTGAGTAAGGAAAGAAGCTCTTTAGAGAATGTTTCCCAATTGCTAAGCTTCCGATTACGGTAAGGTTTAAGCGCAATTCTTTTAAGATTAATATTAAAAGAAGTACACCTGTGATCGGAGGTGAGAATATCATTCGTCACTCTCCAGTTTAAAAAAAATTTAGTGAAGGACATGGAGCACAAACTAATGTCAATTACCTCCCTGCGGGCAGAGTTAAAAAAAGGCACATCCAACATTGAGGATATCCAACTCAGATGGACTTAAGTAGTTTAACAGAGCAGAACCTCTGTTATTAATGTTAATACTTCCCCACAGAGAGTGATGTGCATTAGCATCACAACCAGCTATCAGAGGAATATATTTAGCCTTACACCAGTCTACTAGGTATGTAAAATCCTCAGAAGGAGGTGGAGTAGCGAAATCGTAAGGAAAATAAACTGAGACAATAACCACTTCAGTTTGAGAGTTTAAAGTAATGCGTGCAGCTGCAATATCAGCAGAACGACACTCTTCAATGAGAGATGCATTAATATTCTTCGAGATACATATGCACGCTCTAGTTCTCGCAGTAGAACTCTTGTACAGAATTCCGCCACCGGGGATGTTTAGTCCAGAAACCAAACCATCAAGAAGGTAAGGTTCTTGAACTAAACATAAATCTGTGTGTGAATTAACAAGCAACTTCTTTAATCTTACAGAAGCTGACTTGCTATGTTGCAAGTTAATCTGTTTAATTTCATGCATGGATGCCATGATAACACCAACAAGATATAAAAAAATAGATATAATTAAATTGTACACAACGGGCCTGAGAGGATGTTAATAGAGATCCTCTAAAGTACGTATTGTAGAGAAGAGCCGGAACCAATAATGTGCTCAATAGATTGCGAGTCAACAAGATTTCGTGGTATTCCTTAATATTCGAGAGCATACCATAGCCTCGCTTGCAAGCCCCAGAGGCTTATCCAATAAAATGTTATCCAATAAAATTTTACGGCTAAATCTTCACCTCAGACTAATGGATCGATTTATTTAGAAAGAGTGGAAATATCGGCCATTTTCACAAATTTTTATTTTCTTATTGATCTAGATTGATGTTCACTTTGATAACAAAGTGATCAGTTAGACCATTAAAAAAACTGATAAATTTATCATATTGAACACATTTTTATCATAGTGATAAAATATTGTTAAGAATAATGTTCATTAAGAATAATAAAAAAATATATTTTTGTTGAAAAATATAAATGAATATAACTGTAATATTCTAATTCGAAATGAAATAAATTATCAGAATGAAATATTTTTTTCAAAATAACAATAAAAACACTGACAAATATTTACCAATATTTTTGTCACTAAAATTTGTCATATTGAGTGTTACATTTGGTTCAGTGTATGAAACGCATCAATTCAAATTATTTACATGCCAAACAGTCTAGAGGAGTATTTTTTATTTTCTAGATATTTTCCGATTCTATATGTAATTTCCAATACAGAACTTTCATCTAACGCTAGCAAGGTTCAATCAATAGTGTTACAAGAATCACATGTATTGCATTAGTTTTTCCATTTGTTACTTTCCTGATTAAACTCCGTTAACCTGTTATTTAATGTTGTGCAATACTCCAGTGTTTTTTCTGCATTGCTCTGCGTATTTGGCAGTGACAGTTCCAATTACATGGCTTTGTTTCGTTTCTTATTATAACTAACTGACCAATCAGTTCCGAATTCAGTTTCAAATTATAGAGCTAGTTAATCCACTTTTTGTTAACTCCTCCTTAACTGCCCTATAAAAAAATCAGCATTGATCTTAACTTTCAGAATATAAGTATTATCATTAAATCAACTAGTGCGCTAAAATTGTGGGGGGAAAAATAAAATCTATGACCTAAACAGTGTAAACGACCCTACTGTATCTCAACTAAGACCTTACGAACCATTAATGAACGCTTTTACACACAATTTTATGGAGTTCAGAGAGACTAGAATGCACTTGTGTCTTGTGTCCATGTACTTGTGCCTCCTCAATATACTCGCCCTACATTCGCCCAACTCTCCTGAGTTTTGATAAAGCGTTGAATATTCTTGACGTTGGAAGAGACAGTAATTTTATACGACAGTACTTTTTATATACGACACACTGAAAAAAATAATTGTTCAAACTGACCAAAATTACATTCACATTGAAAAATGCCTTATCAATATACAACCGAGAAAGATTCCTATCAATGAGATTTACGAACTTATCAATAGCTAAAAAGTTCAAATAATATATTATCAATAAGAAAAGTGAATTTATCGATTGGAATATTTTATATTTTGATTTTAATAGATTTCTTATTTAATAATTCTGTTTAATTAACTTCATATGTTTCAGTATATGCACATAAGTATGTTATACAATTTGTTAATTTAATTTAAATATATGCTTAAAAATATATTATAAAAGAAAAAGCTTTCTTAATTTGGAACATTCTTCCGGGAAGGGAACAATTCATTTTGAACTTCCCCCTCTATAATCATCCCCCCAGTTATTATAATGAGTTTTGTTTTTAAGGCCGATTTGGGAGAAAAGATTTTGGGTTTATTTCTAAGATCTATCTCCTGGATGTAATTTAAATTTTTATTGTATGTTTTCTTACCGGAGTTGTAATATATAATTCGTTGTTGCTTTTCTGTTTAATGTTGTAATTCTGCTTTGACCGGTTTCGATGTGTTGGATGACGTCATATTAAATAGCTATGCGATCGAATAGATCAAATCCATCTCTTCAGGCGTATGTTACCTGATTTGACGTGCAATTATTATATATATACTTCCAGTCGAGTACGTTCAGTGCTAGCGAATTACAAGAATGTACGCGAAATATCGACCATTTTTGCAAATTTATATTTTCTTATCGATAAAGATTGATGTTCACTTTGATAGCAAACTGATCAGTTAGATCATTTAAAAAAAACTGATAAATTTATCATATAGAATACATTTTTATCATAGTGATAAAATATTGTTAAGAATAATGTTCAATAAGAATAATAAAAAATTATATTTTTGTTGAAAAATATAAACGAAGGCATAACTGTAATATTCTAATTCGAAATGAAAATAAATTATCAGATTGAAATAATTTTTTCAAATTAACTATAAAAACACTGACAAATATTTATCAATATTTTTGTCACTAAAATTTGTCATATTGAGTGGTACATTTGGTTCAGTGCAGTAATCATGTGAGAAGACTACAAGTTTTTCTGGATGTATTATTATATTATATATTATATTATGATATTATATTTAAGTTGCTGCTTACATTGTAGTAAATTAGGTTTAGTTAACAAAAACATAGATTTTCTTTCAATATCTTACTGAAAGCCTGGTCGATCCTTCTATATATTTTTTAGTTCTGTCCATTAAGAATATGCTACCTGTCATTTCTATTCCTTGGTTATCTAGAGAAATGAAATGAAGGATTATCTCCCGAGTTTGAGTAACCGTGATTTTGAGTGTTCTGAATGTACTCAAGAAGTCAGTTCCCTGAATTCTCATCAAAGATTTCATAGCAGCTCCCTTTCACTGTTTCCTGTCCTATTTTCCAAAATATATTATAACACAATAACCAATGGAATGGTACAGAGTTTCAGGTTTCTGGTGCACCCAGTCGTTGTCCGTCTTCTGCAGTAACCAGTCACCGAAGACCTACACCAACGTCTCGGTTTATTTATCTTTGCTTCAGCCCTTTTCTTCAAACTTGTTAATATTTGGATGATAGGAACCGGGTTTATAGGCGAATGATCAGGTATTCATTTTTTACGGCTTATTTTTAAAAATTAACCAAGAGAACTCCAGAGGCCCGAGTACACCGTTAGATTTTGAACTAGTACTTTTGACTTAAGTTATATATTTTATGGCTCATTGCACAGTGGTATCACGAGGTGGTGACACGAACACTTGTGGAACGTGCAAGGCTAAGAGCCGAAATGTAAATCAAATTGATTATTTCAAGCCATTTCACATTAGATCCCTTCTCCCAAACTTTATGTGAAAATATACTCGAAGAAATGTGTTCATTTGATGATTCCAAAAGCTTATTTCTCCCCTAATAGTAGATTTTTCCCAAATAAATCACATTATAAACGATATCTATGGGCAATTGAGATCAATTAAAAAAAATTAATTAAATAAAATCGCCAGAAACAATAAAGGGGCATCAGATAAATGGTTACCCTTTACGTTTTTTCTGTTTTCAATCGATTTGTATCAAAACAAAAAAAAATTATTGATTGATGACACCGAGTTGAACCAAATCCATTGTTGAATTTATATAAGACGGATAAATTAATAAAATAACGATAACCCCATACCCAAGTAACAATAATAGTCTTATTATTTTCTTATTTTAAAATTTACTAGAGCGTGAAGATTTTTCTTAACAGTCGGCTGTTTATTTTTGTTCTATTTTATTTTGATTTTTCTGCATTTTATCATTTATCATATCTTGTAATAATTCTATTGTAATATTAAGACATAATGATAGACTTGTTATGTGGAACAAAACGAGAAAAAGGAAAAACAAAAAAAAAATTTTAAATTGTGTTTTTAGAACAACACAACAACTATCAAAACTCGGAAAATTTGGTACATTGATTTCTCTCATGAATAAAATTTTCATTATTTTATGGAAATTATATTTTTGTCTCTATATATGTGTTTGTGTGCTGTCATACGTATAGGTTTTGTGATATGTTGTTTGTTTAACATGTATTTCGAAAATTATGTATACGTATCCATCCTTGTGCTTTTGGTATCACACACACACGCTTGTATATCTTTTGATATGATTATCATATTGTTTACCCACATATTTCCGGGTTAACTATCGAACGATGTTGTTTTTGTAGGAAACGGAATTTTCAATTATGTACATGCATTATCGTATAAAAATTTGTATATTACATATCCGAAATAGCATAATTAACCAGCATAAACGTAGTTATAGATATCGGAAATAAGAAAGAATCTGGTAATACTATTTTCCAGTAGAAGAGGAATCCGTAAGGGTCCATCATACACCTGGAGATGATTTCATTAACTCAGAACACTTGATATTCTGCGAGGTAACTTGTTGGAAATAGCTATTCGATTTGTATGGCATCAACATTAACTGGCCCGGTACGCGCTACTTATCTATTGAGGTGGGATTCAACTTCTGTTAGTCCGCATATCAACGAGTCCAAAACGGGAGTTTGTACTGTAACAAAACGTTTTATGTATAGTATTGAGACTAAATCATCTTGGATCTAAAGTGTTTAAAAAATCCCAAAGTCGAGTAATTTATGATTTTCGCCATGTGGCCACCATGGCTAGAGCGTACAAGGCGCAATCTGGAATTTTAGTCCGTATTTCGCCAATAACTGTTCGAATGTTAATTTCCAGGTGTTCAATTGTGTCTGCGTTTATCGATGACGACCAGTCACTTTACATAACCCCAAAGAAAAAAATCCAATGGGGTTAAATCAGATGATCTTGGTAGCATTACGCGAAATTATTCTTTCATCAAAAGTTTCTTTGAGTAAATCAATTGTAGCGCGCACTGTGAGGCAAGTGGCTCTGTCTTGCTGGAACCCCATATCAGCAAGTTTCAATCGAGGTACGACAAAATTTCTAATCATGTTCCTTTACCATTCACGATTGAAAGCAACATTCTGACCATCATCATTTTAAAGTCATCAAAAAGTTAAGGGTGTTTCGACAAAAGCTTGTGGATTATCCTCACTCCAAATGCGACAATTCTGCTTATTTACTTACCAAAACTGGGCTTCATCGGATATAAAAAATTTGAATCATCAATATCAATTTATGTTCCAGCTCATTCGCCGAATTGCCGGTGCATACGATTATCCTTTGGCTTTGATCCCAGCACAACTTGAATATTGAAAGCTTTAAAGCCGGATCTTGGCTTAGTAAAATCATGTGGAAGAGCACAACCTAAGTGGAAAGGCATAACTATAGTTGTTGAGAACGGCGACGAATTGATTGATTTTGATCTTTTTCAAGGCTTTCCTGTACAGCGGCTACAGTTTCTTGAGTGCGCATTGTTCGGCACCTCACGGGATGCACCTTATCATTATGAGTGAAAGTGGTCCGAAAACGATCTATGTACGCCATAAAACCAACAAAGTACACGATTGGCGAACAGAACAGTTATTTTGATAAAAAATTTCAACAAGTTGGAAGCGTTGCTCTATAATGTAAGTCTATACCTAGCGAGATTTCAAACAAAACTTAGCTAGCATAAAGCAACTTTCTGCTCTTAAATGGGTTGTCAAATAAAGCAGTGTTGACAACTCAAAGTTGCGAACATCTACAAAGTTGGAACCAAACATTTGCAAAATATAGAGGGAATATATGTTTAATATCAGTTAACTTCAATGACCACCGTTTGATCATAACCAAATGACAGAGTTGGCTATAACAGTGTTGTTTTGTTGACATGCTTTGCTGAAATTTCTTGTATAGCGCTGAATTGTGGCCGGTTGTAGCTTAATGGTTAAGATAGTTTCTCATCACGCCGCGGTCTCGAGTTCGATTCCCGCCGTTGATTGATTGATTGATTGATAGGACTGTAGGACCAAGCGCTAGGCAAGATTCCCGGATAACGCCGGGCCTATTCCTACAGCCGTTTACATAAAACGATAGGTAAGGATTGGAAGGTATGTTAGTTAGGAAAGAGCGACCCGGTTACAGACACCATGACAGTCGGTACTAAACTACTATTATCACAAGACAATCACAATTTTAATCTGCTAGTCTGCAATCGCCAATCAGCATTCTCCAGTTCGCAACGCCTATCCGCTCTTCTGTATTTTGAATAAAATTAAAACTAAAGTAAAATTAAAATTCTAAAAAAAATTTATTAGTTCGCTCAGGAATCTGTAACATAATTAATTAGTTTTATTATTTATTTGAACTCCCATCCGCACAACAAACCTAATTAGAACATAAGTACAGAACTCTGAAAGAAATTTTTTTAACTTATCGCTCAGGTATCTGAAACAATTTAATTAATTTAGTTTGATAGTTTAAGCCATCCATTACGATAATGTTACCATAATACTGTAACATGCTCATCAGAGAGTCAAAATAGACTATAGGGCGACAATCTTCAGCAGAACCGTTTTCCTGTTACATAATTATTACAATAATATAATTTGTTAGTAAAATCTATATCATTTTCACATTATCATTGGTTATTATTTTTATTTAGATAGGAAGTACATTTCCAATTCCATCATATATATTGGTGTTACCTCAGCAGTTGAAACTGAAGTATTTAGGTTAATTATCCTGGGGTCTTCTCATCATATGCTGCATATAAATTTGCGTCCCTATATTTACAGATCCACCACCATCTAACGCGAGGGGTAATATTTATTTATTTTATGACCCGACAGCATTTCATATACATACATTCGTGTATAGGGTAAATTATTATACAAATAAATAATTGAGTAAGTTAGATATTACCTGCAACTTAGCTATAACGTATTAAAATTAAATCATTTAATAAATGTCTAAAAATAAATTTACTAGATAGGAATCTGTAACTTATTTATTATTAATTTTATTATTTATTTAAAATCCAGTCCGTACACCTATCAAAGTTAAAATAAAATTCAAAACTCTTAATTAATTAACTTACGGCTCCTGAATCTGTAACCATAAATTAAATTAATATGGTTTGCTAGATTAAGTACCCGTCAACCATTACGCTGATATTGGATTGGAATATGTTTATCAGAAAATCCAAATAATTCTCTTAAAACGTATTACATTCCAAAATTATGCAACATTTTATTAAAAATAAAATAAACTTTCCTTGTAAACCCTCTCCAACTATAATCATATTTACACTTATATAAGTAATTAAAACCAAACCTTTTCCATAAATTATTATTATTATTTTTATATTTCTGCAATACAATGTAATTGTAATGCAATGCCCGTATTATGGTCGTGATCAGGGATGTCACTTTACTACAAATTTAGTAGATCCGCTCCGACCTTCACCGTTCATAAATCAAAAAAGAACAATTGATATTGTCTTCAAAAAGCACCCTTAAATCCAAATACGAAACTTAATAAATTGAAATTACGCATGGATAACCCACAGGCACGTATGCACGACTCACAGGCAATAAAGCAGGCAGGGACGCCACATAATGCAATGGAGCAGAAGCACCCCAAAAGTGAAGGAAATCAACACCCCTCGAAGCGAACCCTATTCAAGCAAACCAAACACGATCCAAACTCAACATTCAACCAAACATACATCTATTAGTAGCAAATAAACTCTAACACGAGAACCCAATCGTAAGCAGCTAAAATACAAACTCTTTCAGAGCATCCTCAACAACGGAACACCAACCTTAAAAAAATAAAAATAGAAAGTTCAGACATATCTCAACTGACTTTTAACAAACCGAAATTCATCCAAACACCCCACATTCCGGCGAATCCTCCAGGCCCCAACAAATCCCACTCGCGTCCAAAATTCCACATGCCAACAGAGGCTCCCAACCGCGACCGCAACTAGATTAACCCTCATGCCCGTCTCAATCAAATCCAGCTTCGAAAACGCCCCCCCCCCCGCGAACCGCAGCAGTATCATGAATCAAAGAACAAATCACCAGCATACCTACAAAAACCGCTTCTTTCAAACCGCTTCCGACATCCTTCAATAATCCAACAAAAAAACATCAAAACCTTCCACCACTCTGCAAAACTGAATGCCTCTAAACCACCACTGCAAAACAGCTACGATCCCGCCGACATCCAAATATTTAAATAGTTCCAAATCCTCGCCACTAGATTCAAATACCCGCCCGACCCATCACAATCTTCCAGACTAAAACAGCCCTCAACCGCAATCCCAAAATGTAACTCCGATAATGGAAGATACATACCCGTGTTCTGCACCAAATCTAAACACTCCTGTCCTACAAAATCCCTGAGGATGTGTACACCTTCTTTATTAACTATGTTTCACACACACGCACCCTTTCGAATTGGAATACAGAAAACAAATTTCCAGAAATTTAAATATTCCACCAACAACTGAAAGAACAATTTTTACACAAAAAAAAAAAAAAAAAAAAAATTCGCTAAAGAATCTAAATCATGCTAAAGCGGGAACCTCAAAAAGTACGAAAATTTTTGCTAATTTTAGAATCGAGACAATGGAATTATTGTTGATAGATTGGATAAAAGGCTCAATCCAAAAAATATTACATTTAGTACGTCGATCATCCAAAACAAAGCTAAGAGTATTTGCGGGCCTCTTGTCAACTAAATAACGAAGAAACAAATACTTTCCAATATAGTCGGAGTTGGTTCCAAAATTTTAAAAATCGGAACGAATTCCTAAATATTAAAACTTCAGGTGAGTCTGCTAGCGCAGACACAGCTGCACTAAACTTCATTCTGCAAACAATTAAAAGCATCGTTGCTGATGGCCATTTAAGCCATCAACTATTTAACGATGAAACAGCTTCTTATTACTTGAAAATAACGCCCTCGCGAACATATTTGACCACAGCAGAAAAACATGCTTCTGGCTTTAAAGCAGCAAAAGACCGTTTGACGCTTCTGCTTGGTGGTAATGTCGTCGGCGACTTCAAGTTAAATCCTTTGCTGATTTACCATTCGGAGAACCCGAGAGCTTTAAAGGGTATCACAAAAACAAGTTTACTTGTTGTTTGAAGAAGTTATAGAAAGGCTTGGGTTACTGCCAGTCTCTCTACACGAAATGACATGTTTTCAACATTAGCAAATCTTGGGATGAAGTCAGCGACACCACCAAGTCTGGATCGTGGAAAAAGCCTTGGTCGAATCAGTCCACCAGTTCTATTGAAGATGCAGCTGAAGTGCAAACTCAAATCATCAACATGGCCAAAAAACTGGCTTCATAGATGCTGATCCGTCTGACGTAGAAAATTTATTAACCTAGCAGGATAAATGATGAAGGTATTTCATCATCTGATAAGATTACATTACATTAAAGAACTCAAATATACAATGAAAAAACATGCCGGCAACGTAAAAAGTACAATGTATTTAAATTACATTTAGAATTTAAATACATTGTACCCCGCACAGAACCAACATATTCCCTCATTACACATTTGAATACTTTTTCGACTTACGTCGTTTCAAGTAACGTTGAACTTTTCAGGAACGCATCCACGACGTAAGTCAAAGATCGCCTGTATATATGTATATGATAATCTACGACGTAAGTCTAGGATCACCTGTATATATGTATATATAACAACTGCATAAAATATATAAAATAAAAATAAACAAAAAATTCTCTAATAAACATAGGAAACAGAATTTTGATGGACGAAACGAAAATTCTGTTATATGCATAATATGAATACCTAGGCATTTAAATGAGACAGTCGTGTGTAAATTTGCGTTTTCAACAATCAAATAATGATGTATATACAACACAAACACAATCCAAAAATTTATAAAAATAAAATGTAATTCGCCAATTACATTGAATCTATTAACATTTTCCTACACAACGATCGCACAATGGCAGTGATCGTGTTAAAATTTAAATATACAAAATCCCTACTACTGTATGTTTTGAAAGATACATAAACCAAAATATAAAAAAACATCTAAAGGAAAGGGGAATAAGAGAATTGTATGACGAGCGATGTGCTAGGCAAACGAAAGAAGACAAAACATACAAAGCATGCGATCGCTTTCAATGGAATACTGTGGTGTGCGTGTGATTTGAAAATTGATGTACATAAGACACAAAGACAAATCGTTATATATTACAAATTACAATATTAAACATATAACGGAGAAACAAGAACTGAATGTAACACAATAATACCAATACTAGTATAAAGCATTGCCTGTGAGATGTCAATGCGTAATAGCGTATGGAGATGTAATAGTATCGTACAAAATATAATTAAATACAACACAACACAATATAATATAATATATAATGTAATTACAATAATAATAAAATATAATATAATAATATAATAGCGATACTCATCTGTGATCCGATTTAAAACCACGCACGCACAACAAACGAATTTATTTTATTTTATTTAATAACACCGAGAGGAAAAAAACACGTCCACTCGGTGTGAAGATCAACACAACACTCCGTCTCGAGTTCGATTCCCGCCGTTGACCAAAAAATTAACATGCAACAATGTGCACCAATCATTAACACTGGTTCGTAAGGTCTCAGTTGAGACGCAGTAAGGGTCGTTTACGGCCTTTAAGCCATAGATTAATAGAAAGACCAAATGGCGCAATGATAATAACTCCGGCGATTGGAGCAGATAGTGCCGGGTACGAATCCCGATAGGGGCGTGGTGTGAAGGAACACATCTATGACCTTCCTTCTGGAGTACAGAATTCTGGGCCTCAATCTTCCATATCAGTATACCATAGGCAGCATAGAACTATCAAATATTTGCAGATGGTTCTACGTAAATCGGATATATGGTGTAAAGTAGAGCCTTGAGACAAAAATCAGATTGCAAAGATAGAAACAGACAAGCAGAAAGATTAATGGAGGTAGATCTTCCTAGTACAAAGTCATATTGGATTACTCATAAGTAGCATGGAGTGACTTAGCCTACCCTTTTTATAATTGAATGCCTAAGTTATTTTTCAATAGTTTGTAAATTCGACTTTTTCATCAATAACATATAGAGGTCCAATTAATTGTGATTCCACAATTTTATAATCGAGCTTATAAATTAGGAGGAATACCTAGATGTATATAGTCATTTGATTCATTATGTGGACATTCGTGGACGTATTAGAAATGTTTTTTTGAAATTAGAAAAGTTTCACAACTTCTTGAGGACTAGTTAGGCTTGAGCAAATTGTTTGTATCTTAATTCAAAACTCTTTGCAATCCAGACAGACAGACGGTAGTTTCCAAGAACGATCTGTATGGTTACCATAGCAAAATGCACTTTGCTATATGGTTCATACTTCAGCCTCTGAGATAATAATATCATAAAAATTCAGATAAACTATGAAATGAAAATCGTATTGCCTGTAGTAAAAATTAACAAATCAGGTTCCAAATAACAGTTGACTGAGTCCTGAATTATGATATAATCCGCCTTATATAGCAGTATAGTTGAACATATACTTTCCCCAGATTTGCCGCTTTCCAA
Organism: Tipula lateralis; assembly: GCA_963932295.1. Lineage (NCBI taxonomy): Eukaryota > Metazoa > Arthropoda > Insecta > Diptera > Tipulidae > Tipula > Tipula lateralis. Next base: position 56,412,994 of record OZ010737.1, read on the forward strand.
TATTCTCACTTTTTACATCTCACTTTTTAACCCGGATTTCCTTTTCATTTCAGGTCACATTGAAATGATCTTTTCTTATACTTCTCAAATAGAGTCTAGTCCATCCGACTATAGCAACTAGTTTTCAAATTTCTATTCATGACAAATTATTTTCGTTGTCTTTCACAATCACACCTATTTTCGCAGATGCGTTCATGATTCCAAGTATAGTGGAAATCCTGTAACTGTATATAATTTTGAGCATATACTCTACAATCTTATGCTATTTCGTTTGTGCAATGAAGTGATCAAAACGGTCCAACTTTCTAAACAACTGAGTGTTAACCAAACATTTCCATTTTTTCGAATCATGTCAGTTCATTTCAATCCAAGTAGAAATACTCACCTTTCATAATTTTCTTAAAGGTACTAGACCTGTTTAGTCTACAATAACTTATCTCTAACTTAATGACAAGTCACTTCATCGCAGATTTATTTCAGTTTTAAGTCTATTGTATATACATAAGTATTACCCATATCGCTACAATTCCTAATGTAACTTGAGTAAAGATCGGTTGTGGACGTGGACTTCATCCACTACACCATTCATACTGACACGAGCAAAACTCTCCACTATATCGCGATTCGAAACCCAGTACCTATAAACTAAACAATATAAAAGGATTAAAGTCTGTATAATATCATGTATATACGAGTATGTTCAACTCTGTATAATAAGCTTAATTGTTCATATTTTTGCCCTCATTAATAAAGCTCTCAACCTTTGGCTTGCAAACTTGTATAAGTAATGCTTTTTTGCCATACATTAATAACAAAATACCAACAAGTCTAAATACGAGGGTGAAGTTAGAAGTCTGGTAAATTTGCAACAGAAAGCGCCTTAATCGCAGATCACAGATGCCATGTGTCGATACCATCTATCACTACACCAAATTAAAGTTTTCAGACAGATCTGTCATTTAGTCCTGTTTTGGCAGAACTGATACTGAACGTTCAGCGCGCTTAAATGAAGTCACCACATCAAAAAGGGTTAACAAAATTCATGATACGGTATTGCAAGACGACAGAGTGAAAGTGCGCGAAATAGCTGTGATAATATATGCATCTCACATGAACGTGTGCGCAATATATTACACGACCATTTGAGCATGTGTAAGCTACTTGTGCGTTGTCGCGTTTGCATACATTCGACCAAACGCACACACTTGTCAAAACTTCAAAGGCGCAGGTTTGGCGTTGTTAAACCCAAATAAAATGAAACTTTTGCGTCGAGCATCACTATACACTGAAGACCAAACAAGAGTCTTAAAAGTGGGTTTCTACTGGCGAATCTGTGCCGAAGAAGATTAAAGCGGGTTTATTACTACAAGGTTATGGCCACAGCTTTTTGGGAAAAAAGTTCTCTTCCATTGAGACAATGCACATGTGCACACGTGTGTAGTTGTCTTAGGCCCTGCCACTATTTCCTGTAACTTTTGTTTTTGTCGAAAATATCGGGGTTTCCAATAAGAGTGACTATGATTTCTTACAAATCAATCGATACAAGTAAGTTCTGAATAAAACGTTTGTCCACTAAATCAAGTCGTAGCTCAGGAATAGAACGTTCAATATTGACTTGTAAAGCTTGAAGATAGTTTGGTTTATTGCTAATGACTTCAAATAACCCCACAAGAAAAAGTCGAATGGTGTTAAATCACAACTTCTTGGAGGCCATTCGATATCACAATTTCTTGAAATAATCGAATCCCGAAACTTTTCTCGCAATAACTCAATTGTTGCACTTGCTGTGTGGCACGTAGCCCCGTTTAATTTCGGCCATAAAAAGTTGGTTATCATCGATCTATATACCGATCTCCATTGACTGTAACGAAAAAAATACGGACCGATGATTCCGCCAGACCAAAAACCATACCAAACTGTCAATTTAGGTTAATTTAATGGTTTTTCATGAATAATTTGTGGATTTTAAAAAAATCTTTGTCGTTTTCAAGTTGTTCCAAGGGAAAATCAGCAAATTCACGACGTTTACGGTGGCCCAATGGCTTCAGTTCTTGAGTTAGAACATTTTTATACGAATGCAAACCCAAATCCTTTCTCAAAATCCGCCAGGTTGTGGTTCGAGACAGTCCCAATTCTTGAGAACGTTTTGGAATCGACAAATTGGGGTCTTCAGTAACACTTCTGGACGGCAGCAATATTTGCATTACTTCGAGTGTTTCTTTGTCTTATTGGCACTTGAACATTATGTAAAAAAAATGTACGCTCAAAGTTTTCAACAATTCGACGAATAGCGAGCACACTTGAACGATTACTACGACTATAAAATGGAAAAAGATCATGACATATTACAAATGGCCGAATCGTCACTATTGGAAATTTTCAACGCTTTCGTGGTTCGCTTGTTTACTAACTGCACATTGCATAGGCCCATGTCAGCCTATAGTACCGACATGGAAGGTGAGTTAGCCCCTGAATTCTGAACTCCAACAGGAGATCATAGATGTGTTCATTCACACCATCACCGATCGTAATGAGATGGTGAAAAATCCTTTTTACATCCTGCCCCTATCGGGATTCGAACTCGGTACCTCCAACTACAACTTCCGAAGCTTAACAACTGTTGTTGTTTCATTTTTACCAGACTTCTCATTCCACCCTCGTAGCATAAATCTCAATTTACAACTAAATGAAGCAAAAATAAACTACATATTAAAAAACAACTTATAAATCATTTAATTAAATTAAAATCCGATTAGACATGAATACTATAAAGAAAGAATTAAAAATTAAAATCATAACCATAAAGCATAATGCTGATACTCCGCATATATACGAGTATGTACATAGCAGTTTGCGAGTGTATATATGTATGTTATACACTCGAGTATTATTTACGGGAAACACGCAATCATATAAATTTTTCTAATACCCACCTCTCTCGATTTATCGTTTTCATTACGATTAGGAATACAATTAACATTATGTTAAGCCAACAATACATAAAAATCTAGGAATTAAATTTGTTGAACACGTAAATGACTGAGAATAAATTATGTATAACTATTTGATTTAGCCATAAGTCCAGATTAGCCTATAGTTGTAGGATATCTGAGCTGCGACACGATTATATTTTAGTCATGTAATGTTGATTTCATCTTACAATCAGGATTTTTAGATGATACTCTATCGTTTTATTGGCGCTAAGGAACATCACATTACTTAACTCGTCGTTGGACGATCTCTTTTCATCATAAACTTATTATTAGTAGTTATTCCTTCCCCTCCCAGTCACTCAAGCTCGATTGGCCCATTATAACATCCCTTCCCAGACGTACTGTTACGGATGCTTTCGAGTTGTGCTGTGTTATAGTATTAAAGTGTGATTGGGAATTGAGACTGGCTCACACCCCTTCTATTATAATTTTCTTTCTATATAATTCATCTTAACGATGAATTATGGTTCTGAATTAGTTTTGTTGCATACATCATCAGTTTTTTTTTCTTGAACGGTTGAATGAACAATGGCAACGTCAGTTACAGTTACAGTACACTTTCAGTCCCGAAGTCTGTTTGTTTTTTTAATGAAGTCCAAGATATCTGGTATCATCAAGATCGTCAATTGACTTTCAAATATGAATTGTAATCCAAAGAAGTTTGGTCTAGTGGACGAGTATGAAGAAAAAGAAGCACAAGAAGTGCTCAACACTTTCTACTTCTCCTCCCTCACACTGTTCACAGTTGGCGTTGGTTCAAATTTCCATGATTATTCAGAAACAATGCTCCGTGAAAATGCCCAGCAAGATCCTCCAAGTGCGTCTGTCATAATTCAAGAAAGACTGAGATCTCTGTTGATTAAGTGATCCAATTTTGAATAGTCGACAAGTGATGCGGTTATACCATCTTTTTTGGTGTAGATCACTAAAGTTATAGTCGATCAGGTCCCATAAAAGCTGCTGCATCCAAATAGGGTACCAATTTATCAGCCAATACATTTTGATACCTATGTGACTGGGAGATCTTAAACCAATGAGTGGTATGTATTAGAACGTCTATGGTCCTTTTACCACAATGGCGGCCTTTGGATTTTCATATCAGTTAATTATTCTCTCAAACCACCATCAAACTTACACGGTAGGAATATTTAACCAGAGCCTATAATTTGAACATCAGTTATTCTGAACTATTTTTCCTATAACTTCAATTTTAAGAGCATATACGCCAAGTCCTCAGCTTGACCATTTAACTATATTGGGGCTACAGCTTGTATCTCTTCCCATAATCAAGCAAGTTGTTTTGCTTCAGTCCGCATTATTTTCTTCCATATGTCATTACTGATGACATGGTTTTCTGTTTTGTTCTCTTCCACTTTCCTTTTGTCTTGCGGGTTCCAGTTCAATAATTCGTTATACTACTTGATCATTACTTCAGCGTATGGCCAATCCATCTCATTTGTTTTCTATGATTTTCAATGTTAGTTATGGCGGCACTTGTTTACGAACACCTGTAGCTTCTTTCTTCCATATAGTTCACACTTCTCACATGAGTTGAATATTTATATCTTGGTTTGCGTGACAGGGCCGAAGAAATCCTGACTTTATGCAACATGTTGAATATATACGTTTGTTGTATACTCACCTGTTTTCCATAATGGTAGACGGTAGACGGTTGTTATTTAATTTTCCTTCTTTCAAAATACTTTGAGATCTCTTTAACTAAGTTTCATCCGTTGTAAACACTTGAACAATATCAACAATTAACGGTGGTATATTTGTAGTTTTGTCAGTGACTTTCCTTACGCATTGGTATAGTGGCCGCATATTTTCGATCGCTGCTTTTTCTTCAGCAGCCTTGAGAATGCTTTCATTTCCTTAAAAAATCCTTGACATTTTCTTTACGAAGCGTTTTGGAACACATCGACAAAGGTACCTCTCAGAATATCAAACTCTTAATAAATTCAACTATCTCCAGCTGAACGATTTTTATTTAATCTCTGTTTGGCCTTAATGACACGTTTCTTTTCGTTACAAATTCGTTTAGATGTTCTCCTTGCAAGAAAAGTTGTCATCATAATTTGAAAGCCAACCAAAACCCTACCTTATTTTGAGGATATACCAAACCAATAACCATCTCTTAAGTTTGTCAAATTGAGATCTGTTACTACTATTTATGTAGAATTGCAGAGCTCCATGCTTACAAGTACAGAAAATGAAGATGGATTGGCCGCTGCACTTCAACAAGGGGCCATTGTTGTATTTATTCAAACCTTCAATCGTGTTCAGATGGTTAAAAATCCGCCCATATCGATACTCTAACCCATCACTTCCCACTCGAACTGGTATCACTAAACATAATCAGACATCTAATCATAATATGCTCTTGAAATTAATAATTGAATAATCATCATAATATTTACTGTCGTTTGTAATATCCGTAAATTGACGTTGTATAAATCATGTACTAACCATAAAGATATATTCCAATTCAGTTGATTAGGTTATTAACACAGATTAAGTAGTACAATAAAATAAGTGCGTAGCTATGTACTAAGAAGTACAGGTGGGCCTCATTCAACGCAGTATAATAAAACATGGAAAGTTAATAGTGACATTTTCAGTTAATGTTATATACGTATTCTAGAAACTACATCGGTACATTGTTACGCTAACATCGGTGTATCGCACATCGAAATCTGCATTATCGCTGAGGTAGAGATTTTATCACCGTATGAGCTTTTTCATTTCGGTTCGATGGGACACACTATTTCCCTATTGATGGTGGTACGAAATAACAAGGAGGAAACGAAAGCTGAGAAGAAGTGAAATTAATATTAGGATGAAAGGACCAGCAACAGCAAAAATAGTAATAACATTTATTTGTTGATGGGAGAAAAATTCTAACAGATATGTGTGAGATTGTAAAATAATAAAAAAAAGGCCACACACTTTTTGTCCCTAAGCTAAAATAAATAAAAAACACTAACGACGTTCGGAAAAGTTAGTATGCCTTTGGAAAGATTTAATACTACCCCTAAAGGAATTGTGGAGTAAGCGAACTATTGTTAAAGCTCCATTCCTTTCAGTGATATACTTTTTTGGTGGCAGTTATAAAGGCAAACCTTGTGATCTATATTTTCAATAGGGCAGGTGGAGAGAGAGAGAGAAAGAGAGCGAATATTTGCTTATTTAGAAGTGAGACTTAACAAAATCATTATTACACATTTCGACTAGATTGCCGGATGCATAGTAACTGGTGATCGCTATCGGTACATGTTGGAAAACCTTTTTGCATCCTATAAGGTGGCACCCTTAATATGGTCAGTTAGGTCAATTGAGTGCGCTACAGATCCACAACTGGTGACAGAATTATTGATGATCTTCTTATTGGTGTTGAGATTTTTCTGCTGCTCTTGATATTGTTGCTATTGCAATTTTTGCATGTCTTGCAAGGTCCGTGGTATGACCAATCTTCTTAAGCTCCACATGATCGTTTAAAGTGCAATCCACCATCTAACAATCCTGGTGAAATTGGTATATGACTTTTAAATATCAATTCCAACAGTATGTTAACCAAAATTGAATTCAAACAGCGTTTTAATCACTTCGCAAGTAAGGCTGAGAGGTCAAAATTAATTAAGAATATCAATGACCTTCAAACAAAAATAAACCTACTTGATTACTCTCTGACCAAACCAATTTCAGTCAACCAAGCTCCTCAAGTGATGTACGAAACAGACGAAGAAGAACTCAATAGAGATACAGGTTGCATTTTAAATTCCTTCGAAGATAAGTAAATAACACAAACCAGAAAAAATAATGAAGTTACACAACTACTTAAAATGGGTGGCAAAATACCTCGTCCATTGTACATGTTTTCTTTCGAAAGAACTATAAGAGAAATATTTCATATGAAAAAACAAATAGAAGCCGTCAAAAAATTTAAATTATTTCCATAGTGTCAAAAGGTGCCAAGTTGAACATACGCAAAAATATGTAATAGTCAAGATGGGTAAAATGTGTAGGTAAACACCGTACGGCTGAATGTACGAAACTAAAAAACACCCCTCCAAAATGCGTCAACTGTGGTGAGGCACACTGAGTCAACTACACAAACCAGCCAACTACAGCCAAAATTCACAACACAAACCTACTTTAAGTACCATTATATACAAAGGAAAAAGAATTTGACTCCACGTCTGACCATTCTATTTCAGTTGTAATAAGTGACACAATTACTGCAAATGACAAACCTCCATTAACTAATGCTAAAGACGTGAAACAAAAAACTAAGAACAATAAAGTACCTAAAAAATCATCATCAGCACATGACTTGATAACGGGAGAGATTCTTAAACAAGTACCTAAACAGCTATTAGAAAAATATCGGATATAATAATAAATGCTTTCGTTAGACTCTGTAAGTAATAACGATATCTAAACCAGGTAAGCGACCAAGGGAATTACCCTCTTATACAGGCCAATATCGCTTCTTTCAATAATGTCAAAACTGTTTGAGAGATTTTTATTAAAACGAATTAAACCTGAAATTGAAAAGTCGGGGACTCAATATAAAAGATTTATTAAAAAATCCTTAGAGGAAAAAAAAAGATATGTTCAGCCATATTTCTGGACGTAACGGGCAATTGACAAAGTCTGGCTAGATGGTTTAATATTTAAATTAGAAAAAAACACTTTTGGAATTTTACATGTAAAAATGTTTTTTACATTTTTATGTAAATTATGTAAAAAACATCGAAAATTACATAAAATGTTACATAAACAAAAACAACATCATTCGCAGTGCCATCTGTTTTGAAATGTCAAAAATTTGCAGATGTTCACTTTGCTCATTATTAAATTTTTTTTTTTTTTTTTTTTTTTTTTTTTTGCGGTTTTTACAGGCCATTATTGGCCCGTACCGTGTCAACAATCTGACTCCAACGGTTTCGATCACGAGCCAGATCTTCATACTGTTGCAAGCAGTTGGAAGATGCCAGATCGCTCTCTACGCCGTGGAGCCATCGTCGCCCACGCGACCTCTTCGCCTACCGAAAGGCGGTTCTCCCTTTAAAGATCGCTGTATCATTCGGTTCGGATCAGCACGCAGAACGTGACCGAGCCAGCGTATTCGCTGTCCTTTGATTTCATGCACGATATCAGGAATTTGCATTAAATTCCTGATCTCGTGATTGAAAAGAACTCGGTAAGTGCCATCGACGTCGCGTTTTGGACCATATATCACACGCATGATTCTTCTCTCGAATGTTAGAAGCCATCTTTCGTACTCATCCGTCAAGGTCCAACTCTCACATCCATACATGACAACGGGTCTGATCGACACTCTGTTCAGTTTCAGCTTATCCGTATTTGCAAGATATTTTGATTTCAGCAGTGGACGTAGAGGATACAAAGCCCGATTGCCAGCGGCAAGGCGGACCTTGATATCCTCGCCCACACTATTATCGTGAGTGATGAGAGATCCAAGATACTTGAATCTCATCACTCCTTCAAACGCGTGGTTTCCACTACTGAAATCAATTGCGTCTTGGTCTCTAAAACCCGAGATTAGATATTTGGTTTTTGACTCGTTGATTTTGAGACCAACGGAAGCTGAACACTGTTCCAGTGGATCAAGTATCTCTTTCACTCCGTTGCCATTTAATCCAATCACACAGATATCATCTGCATAAGCAAGAAGTTGATTGGATTGTCGGAATAAGATATTGCCCTGAGGTGTTTCACTTTTACGAAGGATGTATTCCAACATGAGATTAAAAAGTATCGGGGACAGCGCATCTCCTTGTCGAACACCGGAATTGATTGCAAAAGTTCTCGATAGCCTGTTCTCAACTTTAGCACAGCATTGTGACTGCGTTACTGTCATTTTACACAGATGTACATATTTTTTGGTATTCCTAAATATTCAAGCGCATACGATAGCCTCTCTCGATTGATCGAGTCATAGGCTTGCTTGAAATCTAGGAATACCTGGTGTACATCGCGAGATGTTTCGTAGTACTTGGAAAGAATCATCCGTAGCGAAAAAACTTGATCAGTGACTGACCGATTTGGACGGAATCCTCCTTGGTAGTCACCGACAATTTCCTCCGCTAGAGGAGTAATTCTTCCCAAGATAATGTATGACAGTAACTTGTATGCTGTGCAAAGGAGAGCTATACCGCGATAGTTCTCGCATTTCATGCGATCACCCTTTTTGAATATTGGGCATAACGCGGCCACTTTCCATTCATCAGGCATAACTTCATTTCGCCATACCAATCGAACAAGGTCGAAGAGACAGTTCCACAAAGTTAGCCCTCCGAATATCAAGAGCTCTGAATTAATGCAATCAACCCCTGGTGAACGATTTTTCTTTAATCTCTGCATGGCCATTGTGAATTCCTCATAGGATGGATCCTCAATGAACATCTCCGCGGTCTGTATTTGAGAGTATTCAAATACAGCTTGTGATACATATGGAACATTAAGTAGATCAGAAAAATGTTCACGCCATGTATCGAGTACCGCATCGACGTTAACACAGAGGTTTCCATCCTGGTCCCGAATGGCAGTTGACCGAGATCTTAAGGTATGGTGCAATTCGGTGATTCCTTTAAAGAAACCACGCGAGTTGTGCTCATTGCTGAGTTGTTGTACTCTTAAGACCTTGGCCTTCCACCATTCGCGCTTCTTCTGTCTACAAATGCGTTTAGCTGTCCTCCTAGCAAGAACTGCCTTGTTTTTCCTTGCAATTGTAAACCGAGTCTGCGCTTCATTGTGGGCTATATTGCGTTGCTCAACAGCAAGACGACACTCCTCATCAAACCAATCATTTTTGGGCGTAGTTTTCACTATACCGAGAGTGTGCTGGGCAGCATCGACAACCGAGGTTTTCAATACTTCCCAGACACTGTTCACATCATCAGATTGGTAGTTGGATCCTAAAATGCTATTGCTGACAAGATCTTGATATTTTCGTTGCGTTTCTTCATTTATCAGACCTTCACAGGAGAATCGCGTTTTATATTCTCCTGTCCTCCTTGACTTGTACGAAAATTTCCATCGTAGCCTTGCAGCAACCATAAAATGGTCACTGCCTACGAATTTTGTTGACGACCGATACGATCTCACGTCTTGAACAACCCGAGCCCGGTCTTTTGAAATCAACACATGGTCAATTTGGCTTCGGGATGTTTTACGTGGATGTGTCCAGGTTTCCAAATGGATGTTTTTGTGGGGAAAGAATGTACTTGCCACTTGGAGATCATGTGCGATCGCAAAGTACATCATTCTTTCCCCATTTTCGGTCGCAGTTTCGTGTCGGGAGTACGGACCTATGTTGTTACATAAGTCGGTCTGATTTCGGCCAGCTCTAGCATTAAAGCACCAATCACCAATCTGATATCGTGCTCAGGTATAGAGCCCATCAGATTATCCAAATTATTGTAAATTGAGTCTTTATCTTGGGGTTGGCTTACATCAGTGGGCGCATGCACACATACAATTGACAGGTTGGCTAATCTCATGTGCAAGCGAAGCTTACACATTCGATTATCGACTGCTTGGAAGTCCAACACAGCCTTTTTTACCTGCGGCCCAATGAGAAAGCCAACTCCAAGATTTCCGAGGTCATCTCCACTGTGTAGCAACGTATAGCCTTGGGACACATGGACTCCACTTTTAGGCCATCGAGTTTCTTGGAGCGCTACGAGTTCCAGCCGATACTCCTTCATACATGTGATAAGGCCGTCCAACGCGCCAGGTTTTCTTAATGACTGCACGTTCCACGTGCTGATCCTCAATCTCGTATCCGGGTACTTAAGCGGGGGGTCATTGTTATTTAGGCGGTATCCGATTTTTTTGTTTTTGTTGACATTTTTAACTGTTATTGTTTTTTACGGATGCGGGTCGTCAGCCCAGCGATCCAACCAGATTTAGTCGCCTCCTACGACAAGCTCTGGATACTGTGGTGGTATTCTATGGATCTCATGTTTCGTTCGAAATATTTACGAAACATGGTTGCCCCCACCCACAGGGCTGCTCATTATTAAATAACATAGATATTTAATTAAATGCGAATTAGCAAAATTAGTTAGTTTCTAAGTCCATGTTATTAGTTGGAAAGATTTTTTTCACCTTCACCCAAACCAGTTAACACTTAGGCTGCCAATGTTGTAATGAGCATACGCTCTAAAATCCAACCAACCATGCCAATGTCGTTCTAAACATACATCGAAATTCTGGTATTATGTGCCAGTGTTGTTATAGACATACATCTTTAATACCATCTTACTATGCCAGTGTTGTTGTAGACATACATTCTAAATGCCATCGAACCATACCAATATTGTTTCGGAGATACATTCCCAAATTTTTTTCATAGGCACAGTGTTGTTCTCAACATACATTCAGTAGGATGTGTTTCTATGCAAGGTTATCAACACTGGCGTAATAAAATAAAATATAGAATGTATGTCTAGAATAACACTGGCTTAGTGAGATGAAATTTGGGATGTATGTCGATAACAACACTGGTGTGAGTGTGAGGAAATACGAATGTCTAGAACAACATTGGCATCGTTGGGTGAAATTTAGAGTGTATGTTGATTACAACAATTGGTAGCCAAAGTGTTAAGATAATTTTTAACGAAATAAACCAGATGATAATTTTAATCTAAATTGTTGTGGCGTTCAGTATGCAGCCGAAAAAAATAATACACAGTAATCATTTCCCAAATTCTATTAGTAAAATAGTACGAAGATTTTTTAACAGATGCTTTAGTGACAATTAAATTTAATCAAAGATGGCACGTCAGTTTTTTACATAAAATAATATTTTACGTTTTTTACATATAGAATGTAAAAAATAACTTCATGTAAACACGTTTTTTACATGTACGTTTTTTACTTCGTGTAATTTACACGCCAAACAGAGAAGAAAACTCCGACAGTTGAGTATTACGAACTGTTAAGGTTGTACTTGAAAGGGACATATATGAGAGTTAAACATGAAGTAGTTTACCAGTATAAAAGAGACTACAGCAGGAGTCCGACTGGGAAATGCCCGATGACACTGCAATTGTAGCTGTTCGAAACATAATCGGTGAAGCCACATTCGATTATTCGAACTACAAATAATCATAAATAATATACAAGATTGGCTAGCCTGGTCGAAAAAAAAGAACGTAAAAAAAGAAGGCACTTTATAAACAAGAAGTTTGACCATTGGTGTTAGATTTAGTTTAATATCTCTATTGCTTATAAGCATACACTGCGTTTTCCTACTTTTTAATTTTAAAGTATTCTCTTTAGACCACCTAGTAATTCTCTCTATATCTTCATTTAATTTTTGAACACAAGAATTAAATTCATTACTATAACAGCTTATGTATATTTGCAAATCATCTGCATACAAATGATATTTCCATGAACCAGCTGCTTAGAAATGTCATTAATGTATATAAAGCAAATAGAATTGGCCCCAGCACTGACTCCTGAGGTACACCTGCTGTTTTACCAGCATTCCAGAGCTTTTTGATCCGTTACAAACAATTTGCGACCGATTTGATAGAAAGTTCAAAATTAGAGAACACGCAGAAGAATGGAAATATAATATCTGTTTGAGTTTTTCAATAAGCAGTGTATGATTAATACAATCGAATGCCTTACTAAAATCAAAAAGAGTTAAAATAGTTGTTTTACCAGAATCCAGCTCTCTTCTTATATCATCTACAACATGCAAAACAGCTGTTTCTGTACTAAAGTCCGGCCTGTATGCGGATTGAAAGTGGTTAAGTAAATCATATTTATTGAGAAAAACTAACAATTGATTTAAGATAAACCGTTCACAAACTGTATTGTCTCTGGACTTTTCGTATATCCAGGTGTCTGGTTTAAAAGTAAGTCGCCTTTATTTGTAATGAGCGACTTAACAATCGTTCACACTTTAATTTAATACACGTGTTTTTGTTTGTTTAATAATTGCTTTATTAATTAGGTCTTCACCCTTCTGTGGTTTATAATAAAAAGGAATGACAAAACTGTTAATTTATTTGAATTCGAAAAATAAAGAAGATAAAGAAGATTTTGATTACCATTACAGATTATCATTGTTTATGTTACCGACCAAAAATCGATAATAACAGGTTTGTTATTCGTTCATATTAACACAGGTGTCAGTGTTATTTATATAGTTAGTTCGATGGTTTGAAGTCTCAACATATCGCCCCCGTTGACGAATTAGGAGAGTCAATCGCTGGAAGCAAACAAATTTTTGTGATTGGTCGCTTGAAAAACCCGGTGGCTGTTTTGAGAGTAACCACACGAACGATAGAATCTTTCCCTGCATGAGTTTTAACAATGCGGCCCATTGCCCATTGCCCTGGTGGTATGTTATCATCCTTCAAGATAACTAAATCGCCTTCTTTTAAGTTGTTGTATTTCAACCGCCACTTTGACAACCGGTTCAAACTAGTGAGATACTCAGTTTGCCATCTCTTTGCAAAGTGCTGAAAGAGTTGTTGTATCATCTGCCATCGTGATAGTCGATTTAGTTTGAGATGTGTAATGTCGGCCTCTGGTACAGTGGTGATCGGCTGACCGATTATAAAATGACCGGGTGTAAGCGCATCGATGTATTCTTCTGAAGACTCGCTTAAAGGTCTGGAATTCAATAATGCTTCAACTTGGGTTAGTAGTGTATTTAGTTCCTCGTATCTTAGTGCTGTTTGCCCAATGACGCGTCGCAAATGATATTTTAAAGATTTCACTGCAGCTTCACAAAGACCGTTGAAATGTGGTGATGCCGGTGGCACAAAATGCCAGTTTGTGTTATTGATTGCTGCCCAATTGACGACAGATGTTTCTTCTTTCGCCAATAAACCTTGAAGGTATTGTAAATCATTTGCAGCACCTATGAAATTCGTCCCATTATCGCTGTAAATGTCAGTACAAATTCCACGACGATTCTGAAACCGTTTGAATGCTGAAAGGAACGTGTCGGTCGTCATATCGGATGCTAACTCGAAATGAACTGCTTTGGTTGCCATGCATGTGAAAACCACAAGGTAACCTTTGTATGTGGTAGTATTTCGTCCCTTTGTGTTTTTCAAAACGTATGGACCAGCATAGTCGACGCTTGTTTGCAGAAACGCTCTTATAAGGTTGATGTTGGGTAGTGGTAACTGTCCCATTAGCTGCTCTTGGGTTATTTTCCTTTGCCGGAAACATTTGATGCAGTTGTGAACTACACTTCGCACCAAACTCTTGCATCGTAGGATAGTGTATTTCTGCCTAATGATTGATAACAGAAGTGTTGGTCCTGCATGCATATACTGAATATGCGAATCTCTGACAATACCCTTTGCCAGTGGATGACTGCCTGAGAGGATAATTGGATGTTTCAAGTCGTGTTGTTCTTTTGCGTTTTCTAAACGACCCCCAACCCGCATAATTCCGTCACTATCTAAATAAGGTGATAGAAAGGAAATGTTAGAATTTTTAAAAGGCTTGTTTTTACGCAAATTAGTTATTTCGTCGGAGAAGCTTGAAAGCTGTGCATCTTTCAACATTGTACTTAATGTTTCATTAACGTCCGATTTTGTTAAGGGCCCAATCACTCTAGAGCCATAGTTTCGAAAATTGTGACTGGCCCGTTTTATCCATGCCAAAACTCGAACTGCTTTTATAATTTTGGAAAATTTGATAACGATCTTTGAGATGAAAGTAGGTTGGTTGTCCGTTGTTTCTGTTGATGCTTCTCTAGATAACAGAGTTACGGCTTCTTGTGGCTCCCCTTTTGTTCGATTTGGCGTATTTGGAGGTTGATATGGTTCACAACGTAGCCAGTCTGGTCCCTGCCACCATGTATTATGTTCACTTATTTCATCAGGCAAGACTCCACGGGAGGCACAGTCCGCCGGATTATACTTCGAAGGTACATATGACCATTGCTGAACGTTCGTAGTATCCAGTATCTCAGTAACTCGATTAATAACAAATACATTACCCTTTCTTGGAGGGTTAACCAACCAGGCTAAGACTGTAGTGGAGTCAGACCACAAGGACACCTTTGGTGGCGTTGCAACATTCAATGATTTTATGACTAATGTTAGCATTCTTGTGAGAAGTAGAGCCGCGCATAGTTCCAGACGAGCAATAGTGACATACTTTATTGGCGCAACTTTGGTTTTGGCTGAGACGATGTTCATCACCACTTCTCCCTTTGAATTTACCGTTCGAGCATAAATGACAGCTGCGTAAGCAGTATTGGATGCATCTGAAAATCCACATAGGTGAATTTTTTCCGAAGTGTTTAACCATCTTGGTATTCTAAGCTGCTCTACGGATTCAAGTTTGCTCCTAATGGTCATCCATTGGTTTTCGACATCGATAGGTAGTTGGTCATCCCAGTCGAGTTTTCGCATCCACAGACCTTGAAATATGATTTTTATTCCAACTGTCACAGGTGATAGCCATCCCATTGGATCAAAGATCCGGGATGCCTCTGAAAGCATAATTCTTTTCGTGAATGTTGTTACGGTTGGAAGTGACACTTTAAACAAAAAACAATCTCGTTGTGGGTCAAATTTAACTCCTAATACTGAGATCAGCTTGTTTCCCTCGGTGATCTCTCGTATCGTTATTTCTCGATCACTTTCTGGTACGTGCTCCAAGAGTTTTACGTCGTTTGTGGCCCATTTGCGAAGGTTGTATCCACCAATTTGTAAGAGAGAAATTAACTCGCTTTGAATCTGTGTAGCTTCTTCTATGGTTTCTGCTCCAGACATGAGATCGTCCATATAGAAATCTCTCATTAGCACTGTTGCTGCTTTTGGATGCGTTTTGAGATTTAGCTGAGCTAATTTAGTCAGAGCCATTGTAGCTAAAAACGACGCTGATGCAGTGCCATAAGTGTTTGTTAGTAGGCGATAATGTTTTATTGGTGATGATGGTGAATCGCGCCAAACGATTCTTTGGTAATCAGTATCCGACGGTTTGATCCACAACTGACGAAACATTTTTTCGATGTCAGCCGTGAACACATATCGATGCTTTCGGAAACGTATTAGTATTTCTAGTAGCGTTTGTTGTATTGTCGGTCCCACCATCAGCATATCATTGAGAGATGCTCCAGATGTAGATTTGGCTGATGCGTCAAACACAACGCGTAGTTTCGTGGTCGTACTCGCTTCTTTAATTATAGGATGATGAGGCAAATAATACTTCTTGTCGGTTGGTGCGTCGACTTGTCCTGGTGGTATCAGCTCCATATGTCCCAGTAATTCATATTCAGTCAGGAAATTGCTGTAAGCTGTACGCAAATCAGGACTCTTTGCCAGCTTTTGTTCCAATGAGTTGAATCGTCTTAGGGCTTGAGTCAGTGAATCTCCCAACTTGGGTCGGTTAGGCTTAAATGGTAGTGGTACAGTGAATTTACCTGAACTTTCAACTAAAAATTGTTCGTTAAAATGGCTGATACAACGTTTTTCTTCATCGGTGTAATTGTTGACTGTCGGTAGCTCCTCCATCTCCCAGAATTTACGTAACGATAGGTCGATGCTTATCTCTTCAGTGGTTGAGAGAAAAGTTGTGGCCTGATTTAAAACGAATTTAGATTGACACATTCCTCCTACAATCCAGCCTAATTTTGTATTTTGCGCAATAGGTAGGTTGGGTCCTTCTTCCTTTTGGCCATCTAATAAAAGGAATAGGAAGCGGTCACACCCAATCAAAACGTCTATAGTGCTCGGCAAATGGAAATCTGGATCGGCAAGTGGAAGTTTATCTATATACGCTAGCTTTTCGCGATCTACAGGGGCATGTGGCAACTTTGAGGTTATTTTTGATACGATATATGCGGTGACATCGATGGTAAATTCATGGTTGCGTGATGATCTTATCAAAATTGTTGATACGCCTCTCGTTGATGAAGCTCTTCCACCGTTTAGCGTGCTAATGTTGAATCTTGCGTTTTCTCGGGTAATTTTTAGCCGCGTAGCACATCTTTCGCTTATGTATGACCTGGTTGAAGCGGAGTCCAATAGCGCACGACAAGTTTGCCAGATACCGTGATGATCACGTATTTGGACTATGGCTGTAGGTAATAAAGCATCAGCACTGTTATACTCTGATGGTGAGTTAATGTCTTCGCTAATAATTGATTCGGTTTTTCCTGGGTCTTGTTCAGACATTGTAAATAGTGTAGTAGCCGTAGGTAGGGCGTTTGGTTTTGGTTCGAATGAGTCTTGTGATCTGTTTGGGTCGACATGGACTGACGTATGGTGTCGTCGTTTGCATTGGTGGCATCTTCCTCTTGATTTGCAGTTAAATACGTCATGCCCAGGTGCAAGGCAATTGAAACACCTGGAGCTCTGTTTTAAATATTGCCTGCGCTGATCCAAACTCATCTGAAGAAACTCGGGGCAATCACATAAACGATGCAGTTTATCGCTGCATAATGTGCATTTGGGTAGTGCTCTCGGCTCGCTGTTGGTATGGAATGTTTTTGCTGGTGTCCCGTATTTATTTGCCGATTTGCTTGCTTCTGGTTTCAAGCCTTCTAGAGCATTTATTCGTTTGCTTAAGAAACTAAGAAACTGCTCTATACTTGGAAAATCTTGTTCTGACTCCTGCCGCCATAATTGCAATGTAGCGTCGTCTAATTTTTTCTCGGCTATGTAAATTAACCAGCAGTCCCTGGTCTCGGCGCTTGGTCCGAGTGCCTTCAGTCCGCGAATCACTTCGTCGCAAGTGTCGTACATCTGACCTACCGTATCGACAGAAGGTTTGGTGATTTGTGGTTGCTTAATGTATGTTTGAATGAATTCGTTTACAATACTTCGCTTTCTATCATATCGTTTCTCCAATCTTTGGAATGCTTCAATGTAGCTGGCGTCATCCACTCGAAAGTGCCGCACTAAAGCTTCGGCGGGACCACGCAGTTGGCCTATTAAATATTGGAACTTTTGCGCTGGTGATAAACTGGTATTTTCATGAACGGTACTTTTAAATAAGTCATAAAATGACTGCCATTCTCGTGCTTTGCCGCTGAAAGTTGGTAACGTTAATCTTGGCAACTTAAAATCAGCTGACGCTGTTGAAAATGATGTGTTGATTATGCTGTCGTTTGGGTTAGAAGATGGCGAAACAATTTTGGATCTCATTAATTTTTGCAATGTGGAGACGCAAAAATAATAATTATCGTCAATGGCGTCGATGTCAGAGGACACCTCATGGTCGAGTGAAAACATTTCATTTTCGATTTGGATGAAGTTCTTATAATGCTCTTTTAATTTCTCCAATCGTGTAAGCATATCATCGTATGGCGTTGTGTCGTTACATGACTTTGTATAACTGGTCAATCTTGTAATTTGACCTTTAATGACTGATCTCCTTTTGTTTAGAGCTTCCATTTTAATAATTAGAAGTGTATTGCAACGTGGTTAAATTTTTCTTCACTTGTATTCACTCACATAAATCACTATTTAGTACCGAAATTTATATCCGCAGAAACAATTTAAATACGCAATTATGTAACTTATTTTCTGGATGTATATATTTATTAAATTAAAGTGATACTTAAGTGTTTGGTTCCGATAAATTTCTCCAAATGGCTGTCCACGTGGCAATGTTGAGCTGTAACCTCCACGCGGTCCAATTATAGCAATAAATCCACCGGATCCGGCTCGAAGGACCATGTATTGTCTCTGGACTTTTCGTATATCCAGGTGTCTGGTTTAAAAGTAAGTCGCCTTTATTTGTAATGAGCGACTTAACAATCGTTCACACTTTAATTTAATACACGTGTTTTTGTTTGTTTAATAATTGCTTTATTAATTAGGTCTTCACCCTTCTGTGGTTTATAATAAAAAGGAATGACAAAACTGTTAATTTATTTGAATTCGAAAAATAAAGAAGATAAAGAAGATTTTGATTACCATTACAGATTATCATTGTTTATGTTACCGACCAAAAATCGATAATAACAGGTTTGTTATTCGTTCATATTAACACAGGTGTCAGTGTTATTTATATAGTTAGTTCGATGGTTTGAAGTCTCAACACAAACCTTCGAAAGTGCCGGTAGTAGACTTATTGGCCAGTATTCTTCAACACTTTTAGGATTTTTTGTTTTCATTAGAGGCAATACTTTGGCCGAATTCCAACACCTTGGATATATACTGGTTGTTAATATTTGATTAAAAATATGTAATAAATAGTAGCCTATAACGGGAAACAGAATTTTAATCAATTTTAATGGTATATTGTCCAATCCTATCGCATCAGACTTGATAGAAGATATCGCGCTATCCAGCTCACCAATGTCAATATTTCTAAAGGAAAAACTGTTTTCAGTCATATTTGAGTTAGGTAAGATTTCCTGTAATATAGAGTCAATTGTTATATCAATGTCACTTAATGGAACAGAACTAAAAAATTCATTTAATTCATCCAGTTTACAGTTAATAGTTTTTTCATCTTTGCACTTTCTGTCCAAACCCAGATTCCCTACTCGTTTCCAGAACTCTCTAGCAGGCAAACTAGGGTGTGTACTGAGATAACTTTTCTTAGCATTTTTAACCAGATTTTTAACAGTATTTTTAACAGTAAATATCTCCATTCATCCACGGTGGTACTTTGGCATTTTTTTGAGCCGAGTAATGGGTACAAATTTCTCATAAAAATTCGAAACTAGGCTGTTAAAAAATTAAGTTGTTCATCAACATTAGGGATATCAAAAACTTGGTTAAAAGGCAACCGATCACAGTAACTAAACAAAGCCGGCATATCGATCTTGTTGTAGTTTCTAAATTCAATTGTTACATTGTCAGCATTTTCAAGTGTTTTATATGAAAAATATATTAGATAATGATCAGCACAACCTACAGAAATTTGATTTAAGAATTGTATTTTTTCAGTATTGCTGATCACATGATCTAATAATGATGGTTCGGCATGAACAGGAAAGTGAGTCGATTGTTCATAGTTCACAATTTTCAAAGACAATCTGCTCAATGAATCGCTATACTTTTTAACTAGGTTACTTCGCTTCAACAAATTATAATTAAAATCGCCACATATTATAATATCAAAAAACATTGAAGAATAGTTAGATAGTATAGCTTCTAGATCGTTAACACAATCCATGCCAGGAGGCTTATAAACCAATCCGAATTATATTTTTTGACTTTTCAGCATTAGACGAATTATTAAACTATGGGGATGCACCAAATAGTTCAGCGATTACAAAATAAAGTTCTGAAAGGGATAGTTAATGAATCTTGGTATACCCGTAACAGTCGCCAAGGAAATAAAGAAATGTGCTCAAAAACATCGGGAGAGGCTCCACCATCACCCTAACATTGAAGCTGTAAAACTACTTCATCAAGAGAGTATTACAGGCAACCTCAAAAGATTTAAACCATTTGAGTTACAAAAAGATTCCGCATAATACAAAATAAATTAAAACAACGCTATGAAAAGAATGCATAGAAGTACTTAATTATTAATAGTCAGAATCAAATGCTGTTAGTCAAAAATGACTAGTTAGCTATTTGATATGCTAACGTTGCATAAGAGTCCGCATTTGTGTTTGCCAGTGTGAACTATTCCATTTTCCGTCATCAATTGATTTCAGATTAATGAACGTCACTGGAACATTACAAGGCCTATCCAGGCCCCAGTGATGGTGAATAAGCTATTCTGGCATCAAGAAGGAGGTTTTGTTCCCTGCTATGATGATAGAGTCCCATTCGGTCACCAAAATTAGTACTAAATCAATCAATGGTTGCTTTACATTGGTGACAGAATTATTGTCGTCTTATCTACTTATTTCTTCCAGTTCAACTATTTTGTATATGTAGGTCTGGTTTTTGATGATCATATCGCGCATTCGACCAGATCACGACCTATATTATCCAAATAACATATGACGATCATTGGTTACAAAACTCATTTAAAAAAACATCGTTCATCGGACCACAAACCGGATAATTATTGGAAAAGTTTTTGTTTCCGTATCCAGACAATTTTCTACTGTATACTCGTGTGTACTTTGCATGTACATACAATACATATGTCTGATATAAAAACATATTTGTATTAATGTAACTTTTACGATATATATCTTCCACTTATGTTAAAATTTATCTATGACAAAAACATGTAATAAATTTGTAAGATTTTCTTTATTGTAAGAAAAATCATTTTCCTTGTTGTTTCTGTATTTGGAGAAACCGAACATAAGGAACGTGTGCACTCTTTATCAAAAATATAATCGTAATAAAAAAAAAATAATAAATGGAAATTATAACAAATTTTTATTATATGCAAAATTAGATCTTTGTATGAGCTTTTGCGTTATTGTTGGTGTTACTATGCTACTCGTTATCGTATAATATGTAGAAATTATTTCCGTTCATTTTGCTTGTATGTGATTTATGGTTACGAATAATATGATAAGAATCTAATCATATCGATGGCCTCATACGATTATTATAAATGATTTATGGTAGAAGTGTATGTTAATTGAAACGCATGTACATAAATTTGTGTTTTTTAAAAATCGATTGTTGAATTTATAGTTGAAACTCTTATGAGCGTGTTTATATAATGAGACGTTACTTTTAACGTCTGACGTAACTAAGTACAAGCATATAGTTGAATAAAAAAACGTATACTCGAGAGTATACTCTTCATCGTGTGATATAAATATCTCTTTAATACCATCTTTCACCATGCCTTCAAAGTTTGCTTCTCTATAGTAAATTCAGCAACTTCTCTACAAACGGTTGACACAACATAAACTTCTGAATCTTTAAATGCAGTTTTTGGCTATAGTTGACGTCAAACTCATTGAATAAGTATAGCATGAATGTTTTATATTTTCAAAACTATTTTATGGATGGCATATCATTCCGATCAGTTGATGCACCTAGGTAACTTAACGTTCTTCGTAGATAATAACATTTAAAATTTGATATGACACTTTGATCCATCGGTTGTATGATGGTCGTCGTGTTTGGTGGCATAAAAACGAATTTCTCATTTTCTGAAATATATTTCTGTGTTGAAGCATTGTTTACCAATATCAACAATAATTTGCCCAATCTGCCTCATAAATAGAGCTGCAGTCATCTAAGCGTTTTTGTTTAAACTCCTATAAAGCGGAAGAGCACGTTTATCCACGTGTTTAAAAGCCCTTGAAATCTCAGAGTGGTGAATCAGAATAGGTTAGTCTATTTTAGTGTTATTTGCAGTTGCAATATCTGCACTGGAAGGTTCTCCTTTCAAAGCAACATTATGCAGTTTTGCTGTACTGTTCAAACGTCCTAAACAACCCTGACTGGCCTTGAATTTTTTATTCAACGCTTTGTTTTAAATCACCATTTTGCTCAGTGGCTTTCGGCGCTGATTTTGGCTGTCCATCCAAATAATAAGGAGGTTTTCCATTTTCACCATAATTGAACTTCTTACTTTGGTACTAGTTTTTTTTTTTGCAATGATGTAGTGGCTTCAGCAAACTCTCTTATTTGCTCAGCACCTCTATTACAAATTGTTCTCACAATTTTGACTCATTCTTAATGGAAAGATTTCTTGAGATAGAAGATAAATGGGATATCCGTTTTATATAAAATTTAAGCAATACAAATAAACATTTTATCGAAACGACGCAAATCGAGGTTGTAGTGTTATTTATGCTCCCAACATACTAGCTGCCAGTGATAGCTATAAGTCTCTGGTCATCTATTTTAGAGGTTATTTTAAACTTTGGATATTTAAGTTCGTCCGCCGTTCATAAGAAAACCGGCTGCAGTCCGAAAATATTCTTAACTAGATCCTAAGCGTATTCACTAGCTAGAGAGCGTCATAGCATAAGAAAGTATTCTATAGACACATATATACTATACATATAGTCCTCAGACATTATGAAAAGCTAATCGAAATTGCCATCTATCCTCGTTTTGCGGAATTCTTTTTGATTCAATAATTTATCCTAGCGTCTCCAAATACATTAGATCCTAGTGGAACAGCGTTATTCAACTTCAGCATAATATTAACGGTTGTGTACATCTCCAACAATTAATTGTAACATTTTCCATAGAGCTATCTTTTAACCAGGTTTTATTTTGACTTTTTCAGACAACCTACTACAATTACAGTGTTGTTGCTTAAAAGCAAGAACCTCACGGTAAAGATCGTAATAAAAATAAACATCTTAAAAAAAATGCAGTAACGAGCTAACATAAACTGTGTTACAATGTCAAAAATAGATAATTGACGGTTTATACAACTGTCAAAACTAGAGTAACCAGAAATAACCGAACTGGATAAAGAATCATATTTTCAAACTGATAAACAAATCATCGGTAGGCTTATATATATATATACATATATATATACATATATATATATATATATATATATATATATATATATATATATATATATATATATATATATATATATTTATATATATATATATATAAATATATATATATATATATATATATATATATATATATATATATATATATATATATATATATATATATAGATATAAATATATACACACATATATATATATATATATATATATATATATAAAAGGAGTTTTATTGTTCTTAATATAGAGCTGTTGATTTTATGCTTGACATGTCATTATAAAATCAAGAGCCCTTAAACGCTTAATTGATTCTCAGAACCACAGAATATATTTATGACTTGTCGGGTAATTTCATCGAAAAGTGAAGAGCATTTCCCTTGACCATAAATTCCCAGGCACACAAACACTTGTTCGCGCAGTTCACCCCACATTAACCTACACATCGTTTGGACCAGGAACTGTGAACGCTCTCTTATAACGAGACTCTTAAACCAGTGGGATCTGACTAAAAGGCATCCTTCAACTCTATGCTTGATATAAATCTAGTTAAATCCAACCGACTAAAGATAATTGGCAGCGAATAAGCATCCCTGACTGTCACATTAATCAGCCTACGGGCATCTAGACGCATGTGGACTTTGACGTTCGACTTACGGACTAATTACACCGACGAGCTCCATGCATTGTTAGATTCTTCAATTACGCCGACCGACCGCATTTTAACTCTTGTTAGCTAGATTTTTGAATAGCATCGTGACGTTGTTTCAGAGATTTCCTTCATTTATGTGATGTAATAGTAATGATGTTCGAGCAAGACCTTGTTCATTAAATGAGCGAAAACCTGAAGCTGTAATGATAGATGCAGACCTATTAAAGTGAACCTTACAAAGAGGATCGGATTGGAAATTTTCTCTTCCAGAACCCAACGCAGCTATGGTAGCTCCACTATCAAGTTTGCTCCATCAATTGTTATATATTAGCATATGGCCGATAATCACAAGCATCATGTATAGAATATGATAAAAATTAGTCGGAGATATTCCTTCGTAAGTGAGTTCAGTTTGCTAATATAGAGGAAAACGATTATGGTGACGGGCAATGCTAAAATTTTGAGTGGTGTTAGATAAACCCATAGAAATTGGTGGATTGGAGGTAAATTCATAAATGGGGCGGAACAATTCCAACATATAGCATGATGACTTAAATAAGAATTACGTGGAGCGTTCCACATTGGTCTAGGTAGAACCTTAATATTAGGTTGAAAGTATGAATTTGGTTCAAATTATATGAATTTTCATATGGTGGTGACGAATGAGGTTACTCTTGATTGTATGAAACAAGAAATAGGACACTTCCAGAACTAAACCAACGATAATTACCGAGCTTTCGATATTTGAGGTTGTTGATGCTTTCTCATTCGCATAAATAATTAGTTTTGGTTTACCAGACCATTATTGTAATTTTTGTGAAAATTTCAGTTTTCCAGGAAGAATTCCACTCTTATGCATGTACGTATGTATTTATGTGTTGTGTGCATATACAGTAGCGGCTATAAATAACTTTGTGAAAATGCTGTGGAAAACGAGCATACAAGGAAATTTATTGTTTATTTATTTTCATTTTTCACAGTATATATGTTTTGTAAATCTCGTAAAAACTGGAACTATATGAAAATACCAACCCATCGAACCATGACTGGAATATTTTGGCTTCATAAATAATTAAGTTTTTGCTCTGTTGTTATGTCTCTCGCTGGTTTCGAAATGTATTTTGTTGTTGCTGCTGCTTTTTCAATTCGGATAATCCAAATTTTCAAAATACACATTTAGGTTTGATTTATCGACTGCCCTGAAATTATACGTTTTATATGGTATAGGTTAGTGCTTTTAGTCCGGAGCAAAGAATATGTTGGAAAAGTAGATTTTGTTCTATTATAAAAGTGAAATTATCATTTTAAACCAGTAATCCTAGAGAAATAAAATTGACATGTTTTCGGCTTTGAGTTACTATTGTTATCCACTTTCTAACTCTGTCACTTAGTAATAATATCGTGTCGTACAAGTAGGCCTGCACGTCAGGCTGTTACTTCAGAAATATTGTTTCAAATGTTGCCCTTAGCATCGATGGTTGGTTTATTTGTGAACAGCATTTTATTAAATACTTGATAAATAGGAATCGCGAGGGGCAAATCAAGAGATCGTGAGAGATCTTTACAATGTAGCTCCGAACAAAGTATTTCAACATGAAACGATAGCGGTCACTAATAACATTGCTACTTGTATTCTCTAATTAATATAGTCCCATGATGTATCCGGTCATCAACTATTTAGTTACTCTTGGAAAGAGTAGTGAAATTATCATTTTGGGCCAGTTATCCTGGAGAAGTAAAATTAGCATGTTTGCGACAGTTGAGTTTCTATAGTTCTCTGCTAGTGGATCCGGGACCAATTCATTGTCCTTGATAAGTGGAGAAACTTTCAATATTAATTAAGGACCCAACACCGATCGCTATTCTACTAGAAAATTGTGACGGATTTGTAAAAAACTGATTTCAATGATTATAATATTTATTTTTACAGTATAAACGTAATCTTCTTCAAATATTAAGACTCTGTTTTTCCTATACTAACTGCATCATCCAATGTATCAGGTAATTTACAATTGAGCGTTTCAGGATATTGCAATGTTAAAAAACCGGAAATAAATGCTGTACTACCGAATAGTAAAACTGGAAGTGATTTTGACACAGACTTTAGTAAAGGCGTTTGAGGGGCGAGCATAGCGCCAAAACGGCCAAATGTGGAACACCATCCGAGTAACCTGTGTCTCATAACTGTTGGAAATAGTTCAGCTGTATACAGATACAATGTTTGAAATGAGATTGCGATGGTGGCTTTTCCAACCAAAAATAGAATTAATTTCCATACATAGGCGGGTGCGATCAATCCATTGCACAAACTTGAAATCCCACAAACAATTAATGCGGCAGAAAGTGTTATTTTACGTCCAATTTTGTTAATTAGAAAATAGCCTAAAAAGTATCCCGGAATTTCTATCGCACATACAGCAATAAAATTGGTGTACTTGTTACCACCCAATGCTACAGAGTTTAAGCTTAGACCATAGAAGCACAGTGTGTTAGTTATCCAAATGAATGATAAGCTCAAAACTCGAATGACTATAGTCGGATATTGGAATATTAATTTTATATTAGTTTTAGCTGGTTCGGTCCTATTATCATGGCTTGAGCCTGTTCCATCCATCCACCTTTCTAAACTATCTAGTGTGCTTCTTGATAACACAACTTTATTCATTTTAGCTGCTCGTTTAAGTTGATACTCTGTTTGTTCGTGTTTATTTACTGATTGTAGCCATCTCACACTTTCTGGTATAATCCAATAATAGGAAATAAACAGAAACGCAAGAGAATAAGTGATTCGAACAAGAAGTCTCCAATTTTGCGTCATCATTGCTAAAAATCCAAACATCACCTCACCAGTACCAAATCCTGTACATATCAGGACACTTGCAAATGTTCGATAGTTTGGTCCACTCATTTCCATCGCTAAAAAATTATGAGTTCGTAAAATTATTAATTAATACATTTTTAATTTTATAATTATTTACCTAAGATAAATAGGGAACTGTAAATACCAGATCCAAATGCCGTTCCAAGAAACTCCAAAACTAGAAAAACTATATAACTTGGAGCAAATGACCGAACTAGTCCAAAAATCCCGGATGCAATAAAACCAAATACAAGTGCAAACCGTCTGCCATATTTATCCGACAGATAGCCAGTTAGTGGAAGTGCAAAAAATTGACCAACCGTATCGATCGTTCCAACCAATGACAACTTCCATTTATTTTCATCGCAATGCAGGCCAAAATCATTAACAATTGTTATCTCATCAGTTTCATAAATAAAATCGTCTTTACAATGTACGACTCGTGTTCGATCAAACATATGTTCGTTACAATTTCCACCGTCGCTATTATTATTCACACCATACATGTCACATTTTGCCAATTCGCAATTTTTATATGGAATCGAAAAATTTACATGATCCGCACTATAACTGCTATCACTATCATCACAATGATTCACACGACACCGATAGTTAAGATCACCGGCTACAAATATGTACGATATTAGGTACGGTGTTGAAATCACAACGGCCAAGAATATTAAAAAGTAGTTGACGATTTGATATTTTCCAAAACTGCCGATCTCTTCGAGAATTGAATCTAAATCAATCGAACTGGTCCTCTGATTGTTTTCCATTTTATACAAAACTTTATGTCGAATTAATTGTGCTGATTTATAATTACGAGTACTCAGAAAAAAATTCGGAATGTATCCCCAAATAGTTTTGAATAAAATTTTTATTTTTCTAAAATAATGTTTGTTACCAATTTTTTATTTTCAATACAAATTTTACAGAAAATGTCAAATTCGTTGTTACTATTTTTAAAACAATTATATATTAGAAAATTTACTTTTGAAGAGTTGTATTTATCGACAAAATACGATCGTTGCAATTATATTAACAAATTTGTTTTTTTAAGATATTATTTAAAGACAGAGGAAAAAGTTTTTAATAAATTTGGGATAACATTTTGGCATCTATAGAATAATTAATGTACTTAATATGCCGTTCATTATTCTAAGTAGGCTTGATAATTTAACAATGAAAGATTGTTCATTATTAATATTTACGTAACCGTTTCAATAAGTTAAATTTAACACCGACGTATATACTATATAAAAAGAAGAGAGAGATAAATTAAGAAGAGAGTAGGTTGTAACGTATTAGCAAAGACAATGTACTACAAGATAGACATCTTGCACCCATGGAATTTACATATAAACTTAAAATCATAAAATTTTTCAAATACTTCAGAAGTATTTTGTCAAAATAGGACAACGGACTATCATAAATCGATCATCTCGCTCGATCACATCGAGCTGTAGTTGTATTTTAATATGTCCTAAACAAATATGGATATCTCTTTTTGTTTACACCATATTTGCAATTAAAATATGAAACAATACAATACACATACTATATCATTTCTGGATACTGAAAATTAACTTTTATATAAACCAAAAACAAAAGAAACTTGTTATATATATATTTATCACGTTTAACACTTTCACGGCGCAGTTGGCAATTTACTTCATTATTTATGTTATGTATATAATCAAAGCCCCCTGAATATATAAAGCCAGAATGAATACTCAGTTTTTGAAATGAGCTTTATTTAGTGTATCAATAATGTACGTTTTGTCAAGAAACTCATACGAAACGCACAAATTTCTTTTTAAGTTTTTAGCTATTGCAACTTAGAGCTTTTAAAATTTTATTTCATAAAATGACTAAGAAAGGGTGAAATTAGATCTGATCATATCTCATTTTTTTCAAATCAAAATAAATCACGATCAAATTTAATTATAAATTGATCTATATTTTTATAAATGTTGTGCTTTTTATTTCAATATAAACGATATCCTCTAAAATATATTTCCCTTGCTCTAATTCTCTCTTCGTCGTGCGACGAAAGTCAAACTCATTTCTAAATAAATTTAGAAAAAAATTTAGAAAAATAATATTAACGAAAATACACTTAATTGAACGCGAAAGCTTTAAAACTTAGTAATTAATTTATTTAAATGAAATTATGTATTCGAAAAAATTAACTAAAACGGAATTTATAAACATAAATCAGCTCAAAACAAATTTTCAACGTGCAGTTGTCAATAAATAATATTATCAGCTGATCAATGTTTACATTTCAAAATGAACACAATAACCTAATCACAATTTCTATTTTGCTACACATTTATTAACAATCACAGCACAACACTACACTATATTCTGAATCCTGAAATACAGAGAATCATTAAAAAAGGTTTATTTATGATGTATCAACATAAGAATAATATTTAATTGCATAATTATGCATTAAATACAAAACCAATTTTCATAATGACATAAATGTCATAACAACGGGAGAGAGAGAATATTTTTTTATATTGAATGATAGTTCGAAGAAATGCCATTACTAGCGTTGCTGTTGTATAAAAATTTTGCAAGCCATTCATGTTAAAATCATACATGTGTGCATGTAATCATTAAATCTAGTTAAATGTGTATAGTGTGTGTATATGAGATTTTGTGCATTGGTATTGTTCATTTTATGCATGAAAGCAAAACACAAATTACAATACAACTTAACATTTAATGAAATTGATTTGTTTGGTGTAAAGTGCCATTTTGATTTATTCTCTTTGTGAGCATACTTAAAATAAAATACAGTTCTCGTAACCTAACTATATATCTATCTCTGTTTACATTTTAAGTTATTAAAATACCATATTTTTATTTAATGAATAAAGGAAAATGGAAAAATAAATCGAAAAATGATCAATTTCAGGATGAAAATTGAAATTTCTGTTTTCAATTGAATATAACCTAAGTTAAATTTGAACTACTTTTCATTCAAATATTTACTATATAGTAAAGCCTTACCTTTCATACATTTTGTATGAAACTGACGTTGATTTTTGTATTTTTTGTTACACTAAATAAAGCTCATTTTGAACATTCTTGCTTCTATTGATCAAGATTGCTTTGATATAATATAGTATTTTTGCAGCGCTCGATAAAATAAAATCAAAAGCCCTTGAATGGGTTAAGCAAAATTATAAAAAATACACACGAACAAACACAAACAATTTTAAATCAATCATTATGTTTTTAGGATGTTTTGTACCATTTTTTTTCTATGGCTTAGAGGCCGTAAACGGCCCTTACCGCGTCTCAACTGAGACCTTACGAACCTATTTCAACGATTGGTGCACATTGTAGGTGGTCAGCCCAACGAATGTTTTTACACACAAACGCGTTTTTATGTCATCCGGTTGCATGTTAATTTTTGGTCAACGGCGGGAATCGAACTCGAGACCGCGGCGTGATGAAAAGCTCTCTTTACCATTAAGCTACATCCGGCGACAATACTTTTGTAAGAGGAGATAGAAATATAATAGGAGGAAGTTCCATTATTCGCTCTTTTATGGCACCTGAAAAAGTTATACGTCTTGCGCAAACGATCTGAGGGCCTAAACAATCTGAGCGTTAAAGTCACCCAATAAAACAATATCTCGTGATTTCGAACACCGGTCAGTTATCCGAAATAAAGTCTGGAGTATTCGGGCTGAAAGACGCCTATTACATGCCGAATTCTGGGGTGGAACATAAACGGATTTCACCTTAATCGAGTAAAGACCCTAATAAAGTTATTATAGACCCATAATAACTCTTAACCCGGATAGTAGTTATAGACGATTTCTTCCGAATTATAATTCCTACACCGAGTCGTCTGGTTTTAGCTTTATTGGAAAGATACCATATATAACTTTTAGAGGAACAACCACCGGAACCCATATTTATTTCCGGGACACTACAAATATCAATACTATTTGTACTTAAAATGGAATCTACTTCCTCACGCTTTTGGGAATTATTAAGACCACGAATATTCCAGGTGCCAAAACTAAGTGACACTGAATTAATTGGGCTACTAAGTTTGGGTGGTGTTTCATCAATTAGACTGTAAGGATTAACAGAAGCATGGAGGGAACGTTGTATATTGTTGGTGATATATCGAAAGTAGGATTGTTGGGAAGATGAATTAGATGAGGAGGATTGAGTTGAAGACGGTATTAAACTATCGTAGTGGTTGCCTGAGAACAGTAAGTTTATTTCATACAAATAATCCAAATTATCAGGAACAACGGTTGTTTCTTGAGAAGAATTGGCGGAAAATATTCTTATTTTGATATTTTTTATCTTGGAAAATGCAGACAAACATTCTGAACCTCCCCAAAACCATCCTGTTGTAGCTCGTTCAAATATTTCCATACCAAGTCATTCTCGTTCAATTGGGCATGGGATGAATATATTAAACTACATGAATGTGATATAGTTGGTTTATATTCGCTTAGATTATTGCGAATATGCTCAACAATTTGAGTTCGTATTTCAGTAACAGAGCAGGGTGGAGTTTGGGGCTCTCTTAATAATAGCTGATGTCGCACTGCATTAAAACACGGTTGGTTGCGAATTAACTAAAAAGTGTTAAGTATAGTAGAAAGTAACATAAACGACGGTTATGCGGAATGAGAATATAGTCAGCTATGCTGAATAAAATAGAAGAATAGTGATCCCATATGACAAACCTACATTCAGACAGAGACATCTATGAACGAAAAGGAACACTTATTTCTACATACGATTATGTGTATGTAGGAACGCGTATGTAGGTTTAGGTAGGTGTATAGGCAAGTTGTATATGCATGTGTGTATGTACGTGTATATGTGTGTGTATATGAAGGTATGTATGTATATGTGTGGGTATATGTATGTATATGTGGGTATATATGTATGTAGGTGTATGGGTGTATATAAACAAATGACTGTAGGTGTATGTATATGTTTTTTTTTTGTGTTTAGTTTAATGAGGTGCAGGGGGGAACCTTCAAAAGGTACTCGCCTGGATAAACCGTCTACCTGCCAGGCGAGTTATGTGGGATTCTTACCGCACTAAACCTACCCTAACACCTCTAAACCTACTCCTGGAACGGTGGTTCCCCGGCGGCACTCTTTGTAAAAACTACTTAGCCGGGGCGTTCTTATTTGATGTTCGTCTATTCTTCGTACTTAGTGCGAAGGTCCTTGATGATGGACTCCGCGTACTCTGCTTTCTTATTCCATGCTAATTGGCTCATCAGCATACACTCCACTATGTTTTCTGGACTGATTTTGTGGTCCAGATTCTTCTCCAGTTCAACCCGTGTCCCTTCGTAGAAGGGGCATTTGAAGAACACATGCTCCGGCAGTGGTGACAGTTTGGGGAGTCGCTTCTCTTGAATCTGTGGAGGTATGCCCGAAAGCATCCATGCCCAGTCAAGAGTTGGGTGATGTAGTATCCGACTTCCCCATGCTGGCGAGTGACCCATTTGGTGACATCTGGGATCAGCCGATGTGTCCACCGACAAGATGTCGATAGGCGGGCATGATGCAACGACATGGACCGCATCGTGTGATACCGTTCGGTAAGCTGACGCCACTCTGATCGCTGAGAGCCGCTGGACTGATGATATTGTCTTGCGGTAGGTTGTTAATTCTAGTGATGTAGCTCAAACTGGTGCTCCGTACAGCAGGATGGAGGTAACTACGGTTGCCAGTAGTCGTCTCCGGTTTTGCCTGGGACCTCCGATGTTGGGCATTATTCGTGACAGCGCGCCCTGAACTGCTGCTGCCTTCCTGCTCGCGGTGATGATATGCTCCTTGTAGTTGAGCCTTGCATCTAAGACCACTCCTAGGTACCGGATGTGTCTTATTCTCCTGATATACACTGTCTTATTCTCCTGATGGTGGTGGAAAATGCGGCTTGTAGCTCCTCAAGTTGATTCGCTACAAGGACAACCGCCACGTCCTCCGCGAAAGCCACCAGTGTGGTTTTCGCCGGTATCTCCAGTTGGAGGAGGTCGTCGTCCATGACGTTCCACAGGAGTGGCCCCAGGACAGAGCCCTGAGGCACCCCTCCTGTGACCCTATGCACTGCTGGTCCTTGCTCCGTCTCGTAGTACAGAAGTCGATCGCTGAAATATGATCTGACCATCCTTCTTAGATAGTAGGGCACTCCCATGCGCTCAAGAGACTACAAAATCCGATCCCAGCGGGCCTAGTTGACCGCATTCTTGATGTCCAGTGTGACGATGAGGCAATATTTCTTGGAACCGCCTTTCCATCTCTTTCCTGAGATGGCTTCCTTTGCGATGTTCGTGACAAGTTCCAGTGCGTCAATGGTTGATCTCCCCTTCCTGAAACCGAATTGGAATTCAGAAAGTTGAGGATCGATGAATTGCTCCAATCTGTCTGCCACTATCCGCTCCAGGTTCTTTCCCTCCGAATCTAGCATGCAAAGTGGACGAAAAGATGCTGGGTCGTCCGGTGGTTTCTTTCCTTTAGGCAGAAGAACCAACCTTTGCTGCTTCCATCGGGTCGGGAACACGCCTTGTCGTAGGCAGGCGTCGTACATGCTTATGAACATGTCTGGTCTGGCAACAATTGCACTTTTAAGTGCGATGTTGGGTATGCCGCTTGGTCCTGGTAGGTGTATGTATATGTGTACGTATGTATGGGTGGGTATGTATATGTATGCGTAAGTTATTTATGCATGTGGGTGTATATTTGGAATATAGGTATAGGTGTAGGTATATATGTGTGTGTAGATGTGTATATGTATGCGTGTATGTAAGTATATCGGGGTATTACTCGGGAATTAACCACGGAGGTGGTTGGGTAGATTAGAAATATGGGATTTTCAGTAGTTATACATAAGGCTGCATAACTTATATTAACAATTAAAAAAAAAAATTTCTATCTAAACGGAATAAAAGATCTTAGTAGTCAAAACCAGGAAAGATTTGTTAAGTTTAAGTAATGAAACGCACTGACAGAATGAATGAATTAACATACGTGGGCGGGCGAGAGTCAAATATATAATAAAATAACATAAATTAAGTTACAGATCACGGAACGAAAACCTAATATATTTATTTGTAGAATTGTTATGATGTGGTATCAAAGTCTAATTTCAATAGGTTATAGCTAAATTTTAGATTGTATCGAAATATGATTTACCCATTTATGAATTTACATAAATATCTTATCTCACCCTATTCACGAACCCAGGTTAGATGGTAATGGATCTGGGAATAAAAGGACGCAACATTACTTACAACATGTGACCCTAAGTTATTTAAATACTCCAATTTCAACTGTTAAGATAACCCAAATACTTATGATGGAACAAGAAACGTCCTCACCTACACAAACAATAGTAATAACCAAAGTCTAAAAGATCCGATGAAACAATATAGATTTTATTACTAACAATTATATTAATTCTTACTCACTATTTATGTAATAGGAAAATAGATCTGCTGCACATTGTAGACTCAGCCGTTTCTCAAACTAACATTTCTTGACATTTTCAGCTTTATAATGTAAATGGCATAATGAATGCATACTTTTAGAATGTAAGTTTTCAGATGTTTACTTGGGCTCTCAGATGAGCATATCCCAGAATGGCAACAGAATGGAAACGGTTGGCTGGGGCTAAGCTATCATACCATATAACTAAATTAATTGTTTCAGATTCCTGAGCCATAAATTAATTAATTAAATTACAGACTATTGAGCGTCAAACTAATAAATCTATTTTAAATTGTGTTAAAATTTTAATCAAATACAGCAGAGCATATAGGTGTTGCGGACTGGAGAATGCTGATTGGCGATTGCAGATTAGTAGATCAGAACTGTGATGTTTTGTGATTGTCTGATAACAGAAGTTTAGTAAACGATTTGCCAGGTGTCTGTAACCGGGTCGTTCTCTCCTTACTAACATACCTTCCTATCCTTACCTATTGTTTTATGTAAACGGCTGTAGGAATAGGCCCGGCGTTATCCGGGAATCTTGCCTAGCGCTTGGTCCTACAGTCCTATCAATCAATCAATCATCCGGCGACAGTACTTTTGTACAATACAAATGTAAATTACATAAATGTTGCAATATATAATAGGTATATGTATTTTGGTTTAATATTTTGAAATAATTTTGATAATTTAAAAACTAAATTGTCGTTTGTGTGTGACAACTATTAGGTTTTGCTGTTGTTGTTAATTTTGTCCAGGAGTGTATATATATATATATATATATATATATATATATATATATATATATATATATATATATATATATATATATATATATATATTATATATATATATATAAACATATATATATATATATATATATATATATATATATATACATATATATATATATATATATATATATATATATATATATATATATATATATATATATATATATATATATATATATATATATATACATATATATATATATATATATATATATATATATATATATATATATATATATATATATATATATATATATATATATATATATATATATTTATATATATATATACATATATATATATATATATATATATATATATATATATATATATATATATATATATATATATATATATATATTTATTTATATATATATATATATATATATATATATATATATATATATATATATATATATATTTATATATATATATATATATATATATATATATATATATATATTTATATATATATATATATATATATATATATATATATATATATATATATATATATATATATATATAATATATATGGAATGTGTGTGTGTTTATTCGTTTGTTTGAACCTTATAGAAGACCAAACCTCTGGACCGATCTTCCTGAAATTTTCACAGCATTTAATTTGCACTCTGGCATGATAAATGATTTTTTTTTTCGACCATGCCCACTTTTTTAAAATTATGTAATTGCTCCCATACAGTTTTTAACAGATTTACTTCAAATTTTATACCTACATCATATACTCTATGCGAGGTTGAAATAAACATTTCTTCGCCACGCCCCCTTTCACGCCCCATTTCACAAAGTTTTAAATTTTGTTCTCTGTATACAATTCGGTCAAATCAATTAAATATATCTGCAAATACGTAACCAAGGTATCGGATATGGCAGTGTGTTCGTTGCGAAATCCAAATGATGAAATTACACAATATCAAATGGCCCGACACATCAGCAGCAATGAAGCTGTTTGGCGAATTTTAGTATTTCCAATTCATTAACGTCATCCGACTGTTGTGCATTTATATCTGTTCACCTCGCAAATGGACAACGCGTTTATTTTACAGAAGTTAATGCCCAGAAAGGGCTACAACGTTAACTTCTTTTTCTATATATGCACAAATGATTCCCTTGCTCAAACTTTGCTGTATGTTCAAATTCCAACATACTATACGTGGAACTCATCAACTAAAAAATGTCAACACCGCAAGCAAAAAAAAGCAGTTGAAGGATGGCCAAATTTATATTCCACTGATGCATTAGGTATAGGCTGTATACTATTCATCTCCAGAATGCAGAATGCTTGTATTGCAGAGAGGCATGCCAAAAACTAAATTTATTAGAAAACGATTCGCATTGGAAAACAACACAAGCAAATGCATCAATATCTAATCATCCATACTAGATAAGAGCATTATTTGCTATCATATTGGTAACTTGCTTTCCATCCCAACCGAAACAACTTTGGAATACATTTAAAGCAAATATGAGTGAAGAAATACTGCATCGAAAGAGAATTACCTGCAACGACAAAACAATTGAATTGAATTTATAATGTTGTTTTGATTCTACTAGAAGACAAGTGCTTGCAAATAAACAACAAGACCCTCTCGCAAGTTGGAATGATTAGTCCTAATCGATCAGGCGATGATGAGTCTGACCAAGATATACAACGAGAAAGCAATTACAGTCAACGAATTATTTATGGCTGCAAACCTACCACATTTATAGCAGGAGCAAGGGCATACAACACTTTAATGACAGCAATTACTATAAATGAAAGTGGTGGATTGTACTTTATTGATGCACCAGGCGGAACAGGACATACGTTTTTGATTTCGTTGATTTTGGCTAAAGTTCGATCGCAAAATAGTATTGCACTAGCCATTGCATCGTCCGGTAAAGCAGCAACACTTTTGGATGGTGGCAGAACAGCGAATTCGGCACTGAAATTACCTCACAAACCACAATTCTCTGAGACGCACCCTTGCAATATTAAAAAAACTCCTCCATGGGTAAAGTCCTGCAAACATGTAAGATCATAGTATGAGATGAATGCACAATGGCCCACAAAAAATCTTTAGAGGCGCTTGATCGCACGTTACAGGATTCTAGAAGCAACAAAAGACTGTTTGATGTAGCACTAATAGTGTTAGCCGGCGATTTCGGCCAAACATTGCCTGTACTTCCAAGTGCAACCCCTGCTGACGAGCTTAATGCGTGTCATAAATCATCTGTTTTTTGGCACCACGTTCGCACACTGAACCTAACAACAAATATGCGAGTGCAGCTGCAAAGCGATGCATCAGCGCGATGCATAATCTGCAAATGATTTTAATACGCTGGTATACTGGAATAACAAATTCACAATAAATAGTCACAGAACTACCAAATTTCTAGTGGGTTTGTTGTTATTTCTACAATTTATTTTGGCACCGAAACATTCACAATTTCTTCCCAGCATACTTTTAACGTTCCTCCTTACGTGATATCATTGTTCCATCTCTGACTATTGTACTGACGGGGAAGATGCTCTTATGAGTCCTAATCGGAAGGTTACAAATGCTTTTTGCCTTCTGCGTATTATGGATGAAATAGAATTCCAGCATGAAATATAGTGGGCTGGTACGTGGCGCAAAACTCGAACTGTTTTAAGCACATATTTCAATATAGTCTATTTGTATTTTGATATAAAATATTTCGCTTATAGATCTTCCGAAAGATAACATGTATACTAGAAAAGGTATTTTGTCACCCATTTTTAGTAGTTGTTTCATCTGGTTTGCATGATGTATATAGTTTCTTGGCAGTGACTTTGGTTTGCGTTCTTTGCTTATCTTCGTAGCTTCTGTTAACTTTCTATAGTCTTCTTCATCCGGGACACTTATTTTAATATCACCAGTAGCTTGACATTTTATATGATTGCTCTCCATGATCGTTCTAACACTCTGATTATTATTGCAGTTTGATATTATTACTGGAGGTAGCCGTGGGACTGTTTGCTCCTGTTTTATATACTTACTTTTGGTTGAGAGTTCTTTACTTGATTGTTTTTGTTCTGATGGAGTCTGAACTATTTCACCCTGTTGTACATTTGAACTTCCGGTAAGAAGCTGCTCGAATGTAAAACTGAAATACAAACTGTTTCTCTATTGAGTTCTTGTTGGTATGTTTTATACGTAACTTGAGCAGCAAGCCTTATTGAAAGTGGTTTTGAATGATAGAGAGTAATCAAGCAGATTTATTCTTGTTTGAAGGTCATGGTAACTCTTAATTAATTTTGACCTATCAGCGTTACTTACAAAGTAATTTAAACGATGTGTGAATTCAATTTTGGTTAACAGACAGTCGGAAGTTAATATATGAGTCATATTCAAATTTCACCGGGATTGTTAGATGGTGGAGCTGAAGAAGATTGATCATAATAAGGCAAGCAAAAATTGCAATAACAATAAAACGAGCAGGAGCAAAAGTAACACAAGCACCTGCCCGATATTCTTGTTATAAAGCAACCACATCAATAAGAAGATCGTCAGTAACTCTGTCGCCAGTTGTGGATCTGGAGCGCACTCAATTCATTGCCCTTGATAAGTGGAGGGTCTCCCAATAAAATAGAAAATCCGTCGTGAATTCGCTTCTTGAACCACAAAGCTTTCAGAAAATTGTGACGGATTTGTAAAAAAAACTGATTTCGATGATTATAATATTTATTTGTATAGTAAGTAAACGTAATCTTCTTCAAATATTAAGTCTCTTTGTTTTTCCCATATTAACTGCATCATCCAATGTGTCAGGTAATTTACAGTTGAGCGTTTCAGGATACTGCAATGTTAACAAACCGGAAATAAATGCTGTACCACCGAAAAGTAAAACTGGAAGTGATTTTGACACCGACTCTAGTAAAGGCGTTTGAGGGGCGAGCATAGCACCAAAACGACCAAATGTGGAACACCATCCGAGTAACCTATGTCTCATTACTGTTGGAAATAGTTCAGCTGTGTACAGATACAACGTTTGAAATGAGATTGCGATGGCGGCTTTTCCAACCAAAAATAGAATTAATTTCCATACATAGGCG
The DNA here is from genome assembly GCA_963932295.1 of Tipula lateralis. Classification (NCBI taxonomy): domain Eukaryota; kingdom Metazoa; phylum Arthropoda; class Insecta; order Diptera; family Tipulidae; genus Tipula; species Tipula lateralis. The sequence continues at coordinate 56,452,254 of OZ010737.1, forward strand.
GGTTCGATCAATCCATTGCACAAACTGGAAATCCCACAAACAATTAATGCGGCAGAAAGTGTTATTTTACGTCCAATTTTGTTAATTAGAAAATAGCCTAAAAAGTATCCCGGAATTTCTATCGCACATACAGCAATAAAATTGGTGTATTTGTTCCCACCCAATGCTACAGCGTTTAAGCTTAAACCATAGAAGCACAGTGTGTTAGTTATCCAAATGAATGATAAGCTCAAAACTCGAATGACTATAGTCGGATATTGGAATATTAATTTTATATTAGTTTTAGCTGGTTCGAACCTATTGTCATGGTTTGAGCCTGTTCCATCTATCCACCTTTCTAAACTATCTAGTGTGCTTCTTGATAACAAAACTCTATTCATTTTAGCTGCTCGTTTAAGTTCATTCTCTGTTTGTTCGTGTTTATTTACTGATTGTAGCCATCTCACACTTTCTGGTAAAATCCAATAGTAGGAAATAAACAGAAACGCAAGAGAATAAGTAATTCGAACAAGAAGTCTCCAATTTTGCGTCATCATTGCTAAAAATCCGAACATCACCTCACCAGTACCAAATCCTGTAAATATCATGACACTTGCAAATGTGCGATAGTTTGATCCACTCATTTCCATCGCTAAAAAATTAAAAGTTTGTAAAATTATTAATTAATACATTATTAATTTTATAATTATTTACCTAAGATAAATAGGGAACTGTAAATACCAGACCCAATTGCCGTTCCTAGAAACTCCAAAACTAGAAAAACTATATAACTTGGAGCAAACGACCGAACTAGTCCAAAAATTCCGGATGCAATAAAACCAAATACAAGTGCAAACCGTCTGCCATATTTATCCGATAGATAACCAGTTAATGGAAGTGCAAAAAATTGACCAACCGTATCGATCGTTCCAACCAATGACAACTTCCATTTATTTTCATCGCAATGCAGGCCAAAATCATTAACAATTGTTATCTCCTCAGTTTCATAAACAAAATCGTCTTTACAATGTACGACTCGTGTTCGATCGAACATATGTTCGCTACAATTTCCATCGTCGCTATTATTATTCACACCATACATGTCACATTTTGACAATTCGTCATTTTTATATGGAATCGAAAAATTTACATGATCCGCACTGTAACTGTTATCACTTTCATCACAATGATTCACACGACACCGATAGTTAAGATCACCGGCGACAAATATGTACGATATTACGTACGGCGTTGAAATCACAATGGCCAAGAATATTAAAAAGTAGTTGACGATTTGATATTTTCCAAAACTTCCAATCTCTACGAGAACTGAATCTAAATCGATTGAACTGGTCTTCTGATCGTTTTCCATTTTAAACAACACTTTACGTCGAATTAATTGTGCTGCTTTTTAATTGCAAGTAGCATTTCTTGAAAGATTTATATAACACAGTAATCATTTATTATCTTATCACGCCATTCTTAAACTGTATCGTTTTACAAATATTGTTCAAACAGGTAACCCACTATTAACGTAGTACACAGTTAAGAGCTTATAAAAGGAAAGTTGATTAAACTTAGGAGAAGCCCTCGGGCTAAATCAAACTATTGCATGGAGTTATAACATAAATACCCTTTTTTATAAAAAAACGGGTTTTGGTTTACTAGGGTACACCTACCTACCTCATATATAGAAAGCAGGAGAGCTAGTCGATCTCACAGCTTTTTGGCATTTATCTTGATAAAATTAAATATGGATCCATGTTGTTTGAACTACGACACATGATTAACCACAAAATATTCACGTAATAGTTGAAGCACTCTAATATTCACGTAATAGTTGAAGCACTTCTCACTAATTCGTCTAGGTGATCAAAATAGTTAGTGTCCCATCGAAACAAAATGAAAAAGCTCACAGGGTGATATGCAAACGTTGTTTGATTAAAAAATCATTTCATATTTTACAGCAACCATTTTGCATAAACCAGAAACTGGGTCGTGGATAGTAGTTGGGATTTTACATTTCCATGTAAACTACATAAAACGTAAACTACATGTCAAAAACGAAGATAACGACATTTAAAGTGCTATCTAATTTAAAATGTGCAAAATAAATACCGTTTTCAGGTCCACGTGATCAGTTGGAAAGAGATTTGTTTTACCTTCAGTCTTCACCCGAACTAGTTAGATGATTTATGACGGATTTAATCTGTCAATAATTTTAATCTAAAACCAATTATTGTAACATTTTGACATTCAGTATATAGTCGAAAAAACTTGTACACGGTTAACTATTTCACAAATTCTCTTCTTAAACTGGTAAAAAGATTTATTAATAGATGATGCTTAAGTAACAATAAGGTTTGATAAGAGGTGGCGAGAATTTGATAGAATATCATTATTATGTTTCCGTGTTTTATCGTACTGCGTTGAATGAGGCCCACCTGTACTTCTTAGTGCATAGAAAGCTACGCACTTATTTTATTGTACTACTTAATCTGTGTTAATAACCTAATCAACTGAATTGGAATATATCTTTATGGTTAATACATGATTTACAATACAATGACAATATACGCATATTATAAACGACAGCAAGTATTATAACGATTATTCAATTATATAAACGTCAAGAGTATATTACGATTAGTTCAGATGTATAATGTACTTTCGGATAAGTTTTTTAATTTTCAAACGGGCTAAGTTACATATATATAAGAATATTCATAGAAGCAGATTTTATCGTTTAATCATTTAATGACACCGGTTGCAACGGATGGTACCGGCTTCCACTGCCGAGGGAAACAGGATGCCTAAAGAATTTTCACCATCTGATTACTATCGGTGGTGTGAATGAACACTACATGACCCCCTGTTGGCGTGCAGAATTTATAGGCCTACCCATCTTCCATGTCAGTACTATAAACTGGCATGAAGCTATGCATTATGCAACTGGTTCTACATAAATTGGATTTGTTCAAACATTCTTGAGAAAAGCAGTTGACCTTGTGCTAAAAGTAATCAGAACTGATCCAAATACTGGAGGACTGCATATACTTGCTTAACAGAATACTTATAGCACATCAAATCAATCAAGGTTAAAATATGTAAACTGAGTATGAAAAATTTTATCCGACAACGACTTCTAAATCTCTTAGCAACGTCGTTATAAGCAAATTTTTTTAGTCCTCTATTGCATAGAAGTTTTGAAAGGGACCATATTGCCCGACATAACAGACCTCAATTAGATTTAGACTTAGATTAGACTTAGAGGTGACCATTGCTTTGTCAGAGGCCTAAAATAAGACAGGTTTTTGGCTGCCTATAGCAAACTATGATGGCAAGGAGACGAGGAAGGTTACGATCTTAAGAGAAGAAATACAAACCACAGGAATGTTCATTAAGGCCATTCAGAAACTTATCTTTTTGATTCAGGAACCGTGGTTTCACGGGAACCAAATCAAAGGACTCAATCCAGGGACCTCAGGTTCTCTCCTGGTTAGTGATACCTGCTCAAAACCTAGAGCCTGTGTTTTTAATAACATGAATAACATGAATTACAGACTAAGTTAAAAGACAGGGTATTTGACGTGAGGTTCTAGTGATCTCCGCCTATTTCCCATACGATTTGGAACTTCATCCTCCTACTCAAGAGTTTATCAAAGCAATAGAGTACGCAAAACGTAATGATATTCCAATCATTGCTGGCTGCGATGCAAACTCACATCACATACCCCAGTATATGTAAATCAGCACCGATATAAATCCTAGAGGAAGTTCCCTCTTGGAATACCTATCCGCGTATCTGACCTAGTCATCGTAAATGTGGGCCATAGACCTACCCGATCTTTACAGACTCCATCTCAACCAGTCACTTCTATCTTCAGTAACGAAAATCAGAAATTCCGGGGAATGGAAAGGGCAACTGATAAACTTGAAGAAGCACTAATTAGCGCCTGTAAGAACAGCTGTCCTCTAAGTAAGCCTAAAAGAACTGGGACACCATGGTGGACTAGGGAAATGGAAGACTGAGGAAACAGACAAGAAAACTTCTAAACAAAGCCATGAAAACCGATCCAACGATAGATTGGGAGGACAAGAAAAGTATCCGAAGTGAAAAACATCGAAATGGAGATCTTTCTGTGAGGAAGTGGATAACCTTACGGCAATCGCTGAACTCAACAAAGTTCTCTGTGGGAACATGAGAGTCACTATCAGAACTCTAGACAAACCTTATGGAACTCACACGAGATGAAATCAGGAGGCTTTAGATGTACTAATGAAAACTCATTTATTCCCGAAAGTGAGAATTCAAATAAAGTTGATAGAAATCAACTCCCACACAAACTACCAAGTTTCAGAGATTGAAGCCTGGTGACGAAGGTGGTGACAAAACACAGAATCCGATGGAGCATCGGTTCTTTCTCAAAATTTAAAACACCAGGTCCATACGGGATATTCACAGGTCTCCTACAGGGAAGACTGGAAATTATCCTAGACCACCTTGAACCTATCGTCGGAGCTAGTTTAGCTCAGGGGTACATTCCAAGATCTTGGACAAAAGTCAGGGTAGTGTTGATCCCAAAAAATGGAGAGCCTAGATATGATCAGGCAAAAAGCTTTCGACCCATCAGCCTGTCCTCTTTTGTACTTAAATGCTTAAAGTAGGGATTCGCCAATCCAAGGTTCGATCAATAATAAAAACCACTTGTTTGTTTTTCACTATAACGTTTATTATTTATCAGTTAACTTTTACCGACAATTAACTTTTAACACTGTTACTTTCACTATTTCACTTCTTATGGCTTCTCTCCATTTTAATTTATCACTGATCTGCGTTTATACACAATTGACCTGCCGTATACACCTTATATGGTCCTTCCCAGCCTCTCTTCCGTTGTTTTGAAGTCAGACTAACTGCCCTTTTCATATCCACTATTATTTGCACGGATGTCATATCGTGCCTTCATCCTATTGCTTGAAATTTGTATCCTTTCTCTGACAAATTTGTGTCTCTCGTCGATATCTTCCATCAATTTATCGACATAAGCTGTTGTAAGAATTGCTCCAAACTTCAAACCCCCGGGCGTTCAGAGCAACTCAAATAAATCGCAAATTAGGTGACGCCACATGCAATTAATAAAATCGATATTTCGAGTGTTAAGTTCTTGTAACTGCCAATGCACTGGTCTTATGTTTGACACCATTCTTTTTTTTTTTTTTTTTTTTTTTTTTTTTATAATACGACTGAGTCTTGTACCCATTTAGTAATTTACATTGCATAATACGTTTTCATTTGTCGGAGTAATCACATGATTATCCCTAGTTTCGTTTAATTCCTAAGATTTTTCGCCACAGTATAGGTCTACTGACCTCCCGGTCGCGATAAGTCCAGCGGTTTGGTTCTTTTCAGTCTTCTTGTTAGAGTGGTAGTCAGCATACAGCGTATGTCCAGATTTTCATGCTGGTGCAGACGTTGTAGATGTTTTGTTGCATGATAATTAATCTCATCGACGACAAGCTCGATCTTTAGATTTCGATGGAGGTTGTCGTTTCGAATGTACCACGGTGCATTAACGATGCATCGCAGGATCTTATTTTGAGCTGTTTGTATGATTTTGATATTTGACTTTTTGGCACAACCCCAGAGTTGGCTGCCATATGTCCATATAGGTTTTAGAATTTGTTTGTATAACAGAAGTTTGTTGTGGATCGCTAGTTCAGATTGTCTCCCTAAAAGCCAATGCATTTTTTTGAATTTTATATTTAGTTCATTTCTTTTCTTTTTTATATGTTCCTTCCATCTAAGTTTAGCATCTAAAGTCATGTCGAGATATTTAGCAGTGTTTGCATACGGTACTGTTATCGAGTTTATCATAACTGGTATATGATTAACTTTTAGATTTGTAAAGTTCACTTGGATTGATTTTGCTTCGTTTAATTTAATTCGCCATTTCTTTGTCCCAATTACATATCAGGTTACTAGCCCTCTGTAATTTACTAGTGCAGTCATTGATGTTATTTGCTGTTGCAAGTATTGCCGTGTCATCGGCGATAGTGGCCAATGTTGCTTCAGTAATTGGTGTATCTCTTGTATATAGGAGATAAAGAATTGGTCCAAAAACACTCCCTTGTGGTACTCCTTCTGTTATTTTTTTTAATTGAGAGTATTCATTCTCATATCTTACTCGGAAATGCCTCTCTGATATGTATGATTTTAAAATTTTAAAAAAAATTGCTCCGGAAGATCTCGGTGAAGTTTTAATTCTAGCCCCTGGTGCCATACTTTGTCGAAAGCTTGCGCTACATCAAGGAATACGGTTGAGCATATTTGTTTGTTTTCAAGTGATTTCTCGATTACATCAGTAATTCGATGTACTTGTTCTATCGTAGAATGTTTTTCCCTAAATCTAAACTGATGTGTGGGGATGAGATTCCTTTCTTCGATAATTGGTTTTAATCTTTTTAGAAGAACCTTTTCAAATAGTTTCGACAATATTGTTAGCAGAGAAATTAGTCTATATGACGCTTTATCATTCGGAGGTTTGTTCGGCTTAAGTATCATAATTACTTCTGCAATTTTCCATTGTCTTGGTACATATCTTAGTCGAAATGCTGCATTAATTATATGCACTAGATTCCTCAATGCTTTCTCTGGTAACGCTTTTACTATCTGACCCGTTATATGATCATACCCTGAAGCCTTATGCGCATTCAGATTATTCCTGATTTCCCAATTAATTTCTTTCAATGTTACAGGTGTTATTTGTATTTCATCCTGTTTATATATTGGAGTAATATTTTCCTCTTCTGTTTGTTTGGGGTAAGGCTGGAATGTTTTTCAAGGTGATTGGCAAACAAATCTGCTTTTTGTAGACATTTATTAACTGATTGATTTTTAATGTCTTTTAATAGGTATTTTAATATGTTACACAAATGGTTAAATACCTTCTTATTTTCCGGATTTCGATATTTTTGCCAATTCTTTCGTGCTTTTCTTTTATTTTTAAGAAGTTCTCTTACTTCTTCTGGATAGTTAACTTTGCGTGTCATTTCCTGACTATAATTTGGAGTACTTTCCCACGCAGCACTTTGGATATCATGGATGAGCTTATCTAGTTCGTCTTCTATTTGGACTGGTCCCTGTATTGGGCTCTGCAGACTTATTCTTTTTGTTAGCTGTGTTTGGAAGAAGTCCCAATTAGTTTTGTTAATTTCGCATTACTCTCTTTCATAATGATTGTTTGGCTAAGTATCATAATAACTGGTGAATGATCTGATGAAAGACTTTCACTGTTCTCTATATGAATATAATTATCTTAAATCCCTCTTGTAATAAAAAAGTCTATAAGATCTGGAGTCTTGCTGATATCCGTAGGCCAGTAAGTTGGTGCACTGCCTGAGTGAAACTCGCATTTTAGCTGTTTGCCTGCTGCAAACAGTTCTTTTCCTTTAACGGTCGTTAGCCGTGATCCCCAATAGGTATTTTTTGCGTTATAATCACCTCCAATTAAAAAGACACTTCCTAGTTTTTTGATAGATCAGTATACTCTATTTGTTTGAGATTTTATCTTGGGGGGCAATATATTGATGAGATACTGCAGGTTTGTGTATTGTTTAATTGTATTTTGATTGTTGTGACTTGCATGGAGAACTTTTCGACTTTAAGTTCTTCGTTATGTTTTATATGATCTTTTATGAGGATAGCTGATCCACCTCTAGCTTTGTTCTCTGGATGTAATGCATGGTAGCAGTTATATCCTTTTATTTTACAGAATGAAGTTTTGGTGAAATGGGTTTCTGATATAAGACGGCTGTGAAGCTTATAACAAAATAAATAACATATACGTATACAAATTCAATTGGAATTTTTGAATATATTATATTTATTAGTAATCACACTGTTAAAATTTATATCAAAGAGAGAAAAATAAACAAAAATGAAAAGAGATAGAAACAAAAAATGTAATTTAATTCTAAATAGAAACGAAATAGTAAGGCTTAGAAAACTAATTCAATTACCAAAAAAAAATTAAATTACAAAACTTAAAATATGGTCAAACAATCCTTAAAAATTAAAAGTTATTAATTCTGGTGATTGTACCGTTTTCCAACTTAACGTAGCTAAAGTACCACATATATCCTGATTTTTCCAGATAGAGAGGAATACTTACATTTAAAGTATCGATATATGATACAAGGAGAGTTCCGATGAGTGTTTTCTTAATCGGCCATTAACAAGACATCCAAGAGATTTTATCAGAACGCCACTATATACAATTGATTTATACATGCCTATAATGTACCCAATGTGCCACTCTTCTTGTTGTAATACTAAGAACGAATCATCCGTAGCGAAAAAACTTGATCATAGCGACTGACCGTTTTAGACGGAATCCTCCTTGGTAGTCACCGATATTATCCTCTACCAGAGGAGTAACTCTTCCCAAGAATTTGTATGACAGTAACTTAAGCGATCACCCTTCTTGAAAATTGGGCATAACGCGGTCACTTTCCATTCGTCAGGCATAACTTCATATCGCCATACCAATCGAACAAGGTCGAAAAGACAGTTCCACAAAGTTAGCCCTCCGAATATCAAGAGCTATGAATTAATGCAATCAACTCCTGGTGAACGATTTTTCTTTAATTTCCGCATGGCCATTGTGAATTCCTCATAGGATGGATCCTCAATGAACATCTCTGCGGTCTGTATTTGAGGGTATTCAAATACAGCTTGTGATACATGTGGAACATTAAGTAGATCAGAAAAATGTTCACGCCATGTATCGAGTACCGCATCGACGTTAACACAGAGGTTTCCATCCTGGTCCCGAATGGCAGTTGAACAAGATCTTAAGGTATGGTGCAATTCGGTGATTCCTTTAAAGAAACCACGCGAATTGTGCTCATTGCTGAGTTGTTGTACTCTTAAGACCTTAGCCTTCCATCCATTCTGGCTTCTTCAGTCTACAAATTATTTTAGCTGTCCTCCTAGCAAGAACTGCTTTGTTTTTCATTGCGATTGTAAACCGAGTCTGCGCGTCATTATAGGCTATATTTCGTTGCTCAACAGCAAGACGACAATCCTCATCAAACCATTCATTTTTGGGCTTAGTTTTCACTATACCGAGAGTGTGCTGGATAGCATGCACAACCGATGTTTTTAATACTTCCCAGACACTGTTCACATCATCAGATTGGTAATTGGATCGTAAAATGCTATTGCTGACAAGACCTTGATATTTTCGTTGCGTTTCTTCATTTATCAGACCTTCACAGGAGAATCGCGTTGTATATTCTCCTGTCCTCCCTGACTTGTACGAAAATTTCCATCGTAGCTTAATATGGTCACTGCCTGCGAATTTTGATGACGACCGAGACGATCTCACGTCTTGGACAACCCGAGCCCGCCCTTTTGAAATCAACACATGGTCAATTTGGTTTCGGGATGTTTTGCGTGGATGTGTCCATGTTTCCAAATGGATGTTTTTATGGGGAAAGAATGTACTTGCTACTTTGAGATCATGAGCGGTCGCAAAGTACACCATTCTTTCCCCATTCTCGGTCGCAGTTTCGTGTCGAGAGTACGGACCTATATTGTTACATAAGTCGGTATGATTTCTGCCAGCTCTAGCATTAAAGTCACCAATCACCAATCTGACATCGTGCTCAGGTATAGAGCCCATCAGATTATCCAGATTATTATAAAATGAGTCTTTATCCTGGGATTGGCTTACATCAGTGGGCGCATGTATACAGACAATTGACAGGTTGGCTAATCTCATGTGCAAGCGAAGCTTTGTTCCATCTCTGACTATTGTACTGCCGAGGAAGATGCTCTTATGAGTCCTAATCGGAAGGTTACAAATGCTATTTGCCTTCTGCGTATTATGGATGAAATAGAATGCCAGAATGAAATATAGTGGGCTGGTACGTGGCGCAAAACTCGAACTATTTTAAGCACATATTTCAATATAGTCTATTCGTATTTTGATATAAAATATTTCGCTTATAGTTCTTCCGAAAGATAACATGTATAATGGAAGAGGTTTTTTGAAACCCATTTTTAGTAGTTGTGTAACTTCATTGTTTCATCAGGTTTGCATGATGCATATAGTTTCTTGGCAGTGACTTTGGTTTGCGTTTTTTGCTTATCTTCGTAGGAATTCAAATTCATCGTAGAAAATTGATGTTGACTTTGCTTCTGTTAACTATAGTCTTCTTCATCCGAGACACTTATTTTGATATCACCAGTAGCTTGAAATTTTATATGATTGCTCTCCATGATCTTTTTAACACTCTGATTATGATTGCAGTTTGATATTATTACTGGAGGTGGCCGTGGCACTTTTTGCTCCTGTTGTATATACTTATTTCTGGTTGAGAGTTCCTTACTTGATTGTTTTTGTTCTGATGGAGTCTGAACTATTTCATCCTGTTGTACATTTGAACTTCCGGTAAAAAGCGGCTCGACTCTTGTTTCTGTTAGGGTGAAAACTGTGGTGATTTACGCATATTGCGTTTCTTTAATTTGTTACGTCTCAAAATACAAACTGTTTCTCTATTGAGTTCTTCTTGGTATGTTTCCAGTTTCATACGTAACTTGAGCAGCCAGGCTTTTTGAAAGTGGTTTTGATAGAGAGTAATCAAGCAGACTTATTCTTGTTTGAAGGTCATTTGGAAAGGTATTTGATCGGAAGGTATTTGATTCATATTCACATTTCACCGGGATTGGTAGAAGGTGCAGCTTAAGTAGATTGATCATACCACCAAAATTGCAAGAGAAGCAAATATTGCACTAGTAACTGAGTAACACTAGTATTGCAAAAATAACTGAAGCAGCTGGACAATATTCTTGTTAAGGAGCAACCACATCAATAAGAAGATCGTCATAACACTCTATAATCATGAATTCGCTTCTTGAACCACAAAGCTTTCAGAAAATTGTGACGGATTTGTAAAAAAACTGATTTCGATGATTATAATATTTATTTGTATAGTAAGTAAACGAAATCTTCTTCAAATATTAAGTCTCTTTGTTTTTCCCATATTAACTGCATCATCCAAAGTGTCAGGTAATTTACAATTGAGCGTTTCAGGATACTGCAGTGTTAACAAACCGGAAATAAATGCTGTACCACCGAATAGTAGCACTGGAAGTGATTTTGACACAGACTCTAGTAAAGCCGTTTGAGGGGCGAGCATAGCACCAAAACGGCCAAATGTGGAACACCATCCGAGTAAAATATGTCTCATAACTGTTGGAAATAGTTCAGCTGTATACAGGTACAATGTTTGAAATGATATTGCGATGGCGGCTTTTCCAACCAAATACAGAATTAATTTCCATACATAGGCGGGTTCGATCAATCCATTGCACAAACTTGAAATCCCACAAACAATTAATGCGGCAGAAAGAGTTATTTTACGTCCAATTTTGTTAATTAGAAAAAAGCCTAAAAAGTATCCTGGAATTTCTATCGCACATACAGCAATAAAATTGGTGTATTTGTTCCCACCCAATGCTACAGCGTTTAAGCTTAAACCATAGAAGCACAGTGTATTAGTTATCCAAATGAATGATAAGCTCAAAACTCGAATGACTATCGTCGGATATTGGAATATTAATTTTATATTAGTTTTAGCTGGTTCGACCCTATGGTTTGAGCCTATTCCATCTATCCACCTTTCTAAACTATCTAGTGTGCTTCTTGATAACAAAACTCTATTCATTTTAGCTGCTCGTTTAAGTTCATTCTCTGTTTGTTCGTATTTATTTACTGATTGTAGCCATCTCACACTTTCTGGTAAAATCCAATAGTAGGAAATAAACAGAAACGCAAGAGAATAAGTGATCCGAACAAGAAGTCTCCAATTTTGCGTCGTCATTGCTAAAAATCCAAACATCACCTCACCAGTACCAAATCCTATAAACATCATGACACTTACAAATGTGCGATAGTTTGGTGCACTCATCTCCATCGCTAAAAAATTAAAAGTTTGTAAATTTATTAATTAATACATTATTAATTTTATAATTATTTACCTAATATAAATAGGGAACTATATACACTCCAAAACAAGAAAAACTATATAACTTGGAGCAAACGATCGAACTAGTCCAAAAATTCCGGATGTTACAAAACCGAACACAAGTGCAAACCGTCTGCCATATTTATCCGACAGATAACCAGTTAGTGAAAGTGCAAAAAATTGACCAACCGTATCGATTGTTCCAACCAATGACAACTTCCATTTATTTTCATCGCAATGCAGGCCAAAATCATTAACAATTGTTATCTCATCAGTTTCATAAACAAAATCGTCTTTACAATGTACGACTCGTGTTCGATCGAACATATGTTCGCTACAATTTTCATCGTCGCTATTATTATTCACACCATACATGTCACATTTTGCCAATTCACCATTTGTATATGGAATCGAAAAATTTACATGATCTGCACTATAACTGCTATCACTATCATCACAATGATTCACACGACACCTATAGTTAAGATCACCGGCTACAAATATGTAGGATATTACGTACGGCGTTGAAATCACAATGGCCAAGAATATTAAAAAGTAGTTGACGATTTGATATTTTCCAAAACTGCCGATCTCTTCGAGAATTGAATCTAGATCGATCGAACTGGTCTTCTGATCGTTTTTCATTTTATACAAAACTTTATGTCGAATTAATTGTGCTGATTTTAATTACGAGTAGCATTTCTTGTAAGATTTATATAACACAGTGATCATTTATTTTCTTATAACGCCATTCTTAAATTATATCGTATTACAAATATTATTCAAACAGGTAACCCACTATTAACGTTGTACACAGTTTAGAGTTGATAAAAGAAAAGTTGATTAAACTTAGGAGAAGACCTCGGGCTAAGTCATACTATTGCATGGAGTTATAATATAAATACCATGTTATTTTTAAAGAACATATTATGTGGAGTTATCTTATATGGTCGTGTTATTTTCCTTCCACAGTAAAACCTATTGAACATTCAATCTGGCTTCATCCACTACTAGGAATTATATCATTCCTCTACTTGTGGGTGGGGAAAAGTACATTTGAAATCTTAAGTAAAACCCCTGCTGCAACAGGGGTTTCAATTTCGACGACTGAAGGTTCATAGGGTTTGTCTGCAAATTTTTTTAATACGCTGGTACTGGAATAATAAACTCACAATAAATAGTCACAGAACTACCAAATTGTGGGTTTGTTTTTATTTCTACAATCTAGTTTGGCACCGAAACATTCACAATTTCTTCCCAGCATACATTAAACGTTCTTCCTTACGTGATATCATTGTTCCATCTCTGACTATTGTACTGATGGGGAACCTGCTCTTATGACTCGTAATCGGAAGGTTACAAATGCTATTTGCCTTCTGTCTATTATGCATTATATTTTCAAGATCGTGGTTGGTTTACCAGTGTACACCTACCTACCTCATATATAGAAATCAGGAGAGCTAGTCAATCTCACCGCTTTTTGGCATTAATCGGGATAAAATTAAATATGGATCTGTGTTGTTTGAACTGCATGTTTTATAGACCTAACTATCCCAATAAAGTTACAGCATTCCTCCGACCATCAACCATATAGTAATTAGAGAGTGTAGTGATGTTAAATGTACAAATATAGATAGAAATAAAAATATATAAATAAAATATATATAAAAATATATAAATAGAAATAAATTTTTTACTTCTTTGTATGTACGCCGTATGTTTTTTTTATCTCTACAATCTGTTTCGGGGCTCGAGGCACTTCCAACTCTTTTGCGGTTCGTTTATTTACGTCCTTACCTTACGCAATTACAGCCAAATCGAGGACGTACGGCTATAGGACCGATTTACTCTCCATGCCAGCCTATAGTACTGACATGGAAGATGGGTTGGCCCATAAATTCTGCACTCCAACAGTGGGTCAAAGATGTGTTCCTTTACACCACCGATCGCAATCGTATGTTGAAAAATCCCTTTTGCATTCTGCCCCTATCGGGATTTGAACAAGGTACCTCCCGCTGCAACTGCCGCAGCTGTAACGACTGCGTCACCTGGACGGTACGTCGTATTTTGTACGGATCAAATGCACATATTTTCTGTTACTTTTTTACTCAATCTTTACTTCAAAGTGTATGCAAATTTTATAAATTATTCATTACATGTTGAATACCCATCTTGCTCGACACATGATTAACCACAAAATATTGACGTAATAGATGAAGCGCTATAAAAAGTTACTAAAATTAGTCTGGTTACTATCAAATATCAACTGACAAATGTCATCCAAACCAAAATGGCAAGCAAACAATGGACTTTAATGATTAAAGTATTAAAACCTTTATCATCTATTTAAATTGGAAACGTTTTCCATTTCAGTATGTCGCCATACCCAACACTCTAGTCCTTGTTTAAGCCACACATATTCTAACCCATCAATATTTTCACGATATAATCCAAGTAAGAATCTAACGATCACGGAGCAGAGATAGATAAAATTTTTACTTTTTCTCACCATGTTCCACTCTCGGCCGCTGCTGAAGTCTTACCGAAAAATAAGCAACCTGCACTATTAAAAATCTAAAGCACGAGTTGAGTCTTTATAACTGCCGTTATTTTCGTTTACCACCGTAAGTAACAGAACTTTAACAATAGTTGGCTTACTCAATAAGTACTTAGGGGTGGTATTAAATCTTTCCAAACTTAGCACGCCTTTCCGAACGTATAGTTAGTTTTTTTAATCTATTTTGGCTAAGAGACATACGGTTGGTGGCCTTGTTTTTCTATTTTTTGGTAATATTAATTTCTCACCCACCACTTCTATTTTTGCTGTTATTATTCTTTTCATCCTAGTGTTGTGTTAATTTTTTCTCAGCCCTCGTTCACTTCTCACTAATTCGTCTATGACATCATCTAACCAAAGCTTCCTAAATATTAAAGCAGCTGGCATCGAAAACGAACTTAAAAAGTTTTGTGACGTCATTAAATAAAAATAAAATCGATCTACAGTTCATATCTATTACTAAAAAATTTCGGACAGTGTACACCATAGAAAAAAGAAAAAAATTATTTTTTATTTTTGTTTTTCTTTGCTATCAAAAATTGTTTACAAAATTTTTATAGGTTATACCCGTAGACAATAATAAATTATTTATTATAATAGAACGTTTATATTATAATTAAAAATTAATATTGTATCTAAATAAATGCATTTTAATAAAAAAACAATTCAAATACTTAAAATTGTTTTAAAAAATAACACTGTTAAAAAATCGTAACGACTTTCATGATGCCATCTTGTATCGAGTATAACAATTGAATGGAAATAAAAAAATAAATGATTTTTGAAGTATTCGCTTTGATTAACATGTTCGTGTATTTTAATTGTGTACTTCGTATTATTGCATTGACAATATGCTTTAAAATATAAATAAATACGATTTATATTATTAAAGTTATTAAGTGCCATCTCTCATCCAATATTTGAAGTACATGTTTCTTTTTCGTAGTGCATACGTGATTGATCTCGTTTTATATATTTTTATACGGCGTTTAGAACCAATTATAAGATATACATGTATAAAAATTGAATAAATCAAACCGTTTTTATTTTTATCATAACTATTAAAACAATTTGTATTATCAGTTGATGTCCACATATGTTATATGAAAATGTCTGATTTAAATATTGATATAAAAATAATTTTCGTTTTCAGTATTTTTCATTCATTAAAATTGAGCCAAAAATCTTCAATTTTACATTGGTTCTTATGGAGTGTATGAAAATCTTGACCCCATAAATAAGCTCGATAAATTTAAAGGGTCATTGCTGCTTGTATATTGAGGATGCTATGATCTAACCATCTATGGGAAAATAGTTAGTGTTCCATCGAAACAAAATGAAAAAGCTCACAGGGTGATATGAAAACGTTGTTTGATTAAGATATCATTTCATATTTAACAGCAATCGTTTTGCAGAAACCAGGAACTGGGCCGTGAATATCAGTTGGTATTTTACCTTTACCCGAGCCAGTTAGGTGATTTGTAATGGATTTGATCCGTCAATAATTTGAATCTAAACCAAATTATTGTAACATTTTGACATTCAGTATATAATCGATAAAAATTGTACACAGTAAAAAGATTTTTTAATAGATGGTGCTTAAGTAACAATTAGGTTTGATAAGAGATGGCGTGACTTTTTTTACATGAAACCATTTTTTACATATAGAATGTCAAAAATAACCTTTTGTAAATTACACGATGTGTAAATTACACGCCCAACTGTGGTGGTTAGTATAAGTTTATAAAATCGACTAAAAATGTGATAGAATATCATATATGTTTCCGTGTTTTATCTTACTGCGTCGAATGAGGCCCACCTGTACTTCTTGGTACATAGATAGCTACACACTTATTTTATTGTACTACATCTGTACTAATAACCTCTCTGTCTATTGTACTACATCTGTGCTAATAACCTAGATAATCAACTGAATTGGAATATATCTTTATGGTTAATACATGATTTACAATACAATGACAATATACACATATTACAAACGACAGCAAATATTATAACGATTATTCAATTATATTTACTTAAAGAGTATATTACGATTAGCTTACATGTATAATGTTTTTTCGGATAAGTATTTTAACTTTCAAATGGGCTAAGTTACATATAAGAATATTCATAGATGCAGATTTAATCGTTAAATCATTTAGTGACACCGGTTGCAACGGTTGATACCGGCTTCGAATCCCGAGGATGCCCAAAGAATTCCATCTGATTACTATCGGTGGTGTGAATTAGCTTTATATGACCTCCTGTTGGAATGCATAATTTATAGGCCTACCCATTTTCCAAGTCAGTACTGTAGGCTGGCATGAAGCTATGCATTATGCAACTGATTCTACGTAAATTGGATCTGTTCAAACAATCTTTAAACAAACAGTCGATCTTGTGCAAAAAGCAATCAGAACTGATCTATATACTGGAAGAATCTATATACCGCATAAACTTGCTTAACAGAACACTAACCACATGAAATGAATCAAGGTTAAAAAAGATAATCTGTTTGCTTTTTGAAAAATTGTTTTCGACGCCGTCTTCTAAATCTGGGGTTATAATAACTAATTCGATATCTTAGCAACGTCGTTAGGGCACAACCTGTGCGACATAGTTGCATTAATTCAGAGCTTGATATTCGGAGTAATATCTTTTGATTCGCATGCCTAAATGAAGCTATGATCAAAGAAAGGAAAGTGGCCACGATATTCAAAAAGTGTGCCCAATCTTCAAAAAGTGTGATATACAAGGTAATGTCGTATGTTATTTTGAGAAAAACTACATCGTCTGACCGAAATCCTCCCGAGGAGGATTCAAAACAGTCAAACAATGATCAAGTTTTTCTCTACGGATGATTCTTTCAAGTAGGCTATGCAGATCATATCTGTGTGATTAGATGCAAGCCAGTGGCATAAAATGCTAAAATTATACAGTGTTATTAACACCCAAATCGCTTTACGATGACACATATCGATTTTTATCAATCAAGAAATCAGGAATAAATGCCAATTCCTAATATCGTGCATTAAATCAAAGGACAGCCAGTACGCTGGGTTGGTTACATTTTGCGTGTGCATTAGGTATTGATCTTTTATGGAAGCCAGCTTTTGGCATATGCGAAGAAGTTGCTGTCGGCGATCGATTTAGTACTTTCTCACTATTTACAGATGACTGATTTAACCCACTTATTCATGAACCATTAGACTCGTGTACGAGAAGTCTAAGAAGAAACCGACATTAAACTCTCGAACAAATTATTCACTTGATGAACTAGTTAATGCCGATATCAATTCAATGGACCATCACGTTCGACCAATTTAGTATTGTTATTATTTTTTTGTAAACTTGTGAACAAAACAAATTACAATAATATTTTCTCAGAGACATGGAATAAATATAACCTCTTCTAGAGAGTTTGATTCCCACATCCTCGTCAAACATAGTTGAAATTCGCCCACAACTTGGTTTACGTTAGCGAATAATTGGAAAAGATTTCGAGCTTTTCTTAACTTTGCATTTTTATGCTAGAAATTCACATCACCATTCATAGTATCGAGATAAACTTAGTCAGACGAACAACTTCTAGAGAATAGAACCTGAACACACAAAAGCTGTTAAATGCTAGAAACATATTTTCTTACATAACAATGAAAATTCATATCTCATCAAATGATAAGAAAACATTTTTCTCTTCATCTTCATTATTATCATTATTTTCTTATCTGAACCAGAAATTTGAATCTATTCATACATACAAACAGTTGATTACATATGGTTTGTATGTAGCTAGTGACTTCTTAAAGTGAAAATGAGAATAATTTGAAATTAACAAAAAATTGTAAGTTGATAAATAAATGATTGTATGATTAATTTGAAAGCAACCAATTTCTCAAAACAATTACGACGAAAGGACGTTCACTTTGGGGTTTGGCTAGCAATGCATTCCGTTGTAACATTAACCATACAATAATAGGAATTGTTTTTCTTTTGTTCTCATTTAAGAACATCAAACTATTTGAGTTGGTGTTAGTGTTAAATTTACTACGTGTTAGATACGGTTGATTGATTTCAAACTGAAAGCTTTGTTAGCAAAATTATATTAAAGCATAGCACGATGCTTCTTAAAAGCCACATACAATGTATATTACAGTCAAGTTATTGCCATGTGATTTGAATAAATTATTTATAGGAGATTAGCAGACTTGTGACTTCGTAGAAATGAAATCGGTTTGGGTTTTATAAAGTTTGGAGTGAAAAGCTTTTTATTGAAGAAAAAACCAAATGCTGTTTCCATAATTAGTGACATTATAC
Organism: Tipula lateralis; assembly: GCA_963932295.1. Classification (NCBI taxonomy): domain Eukaryota; kingdom Metazoa; phylum Arthropoda; class Insecta; order Diptera; family Tipulidae; genus Tipula; species Tipula lateralis. The sequence goes on from OZ010737.1 coordinate 56,471,146, forward strand.
ATATATATATATATATATATATATATATATATATATATATATATATATATATATATATATATATATATATATATATATATATATATATATATATATATAAACAATTGTTAAGACCCGGATTATTGGCGATTTCGGTGCGGATCAGAATTAAACACGACCAAAGTTTAGTCAAACTTTGCTTTATTGAATTCACTCAATAAATTGGAAATATTAGCCGCTTGCCACTGGTGGGGCACTACTCTTGTCAACACAATTTAATACACTTTACTTATTCACTTTTCCTTCAAGACTGGACATTTTCCACTAGAAGGAGCTTGGTCACTAGTCTTGGTCACTAGTAGTTCAATTCACTTTTAAACACTTTACTGGCTGTAAGTTCAACTGGTTTCTATTTTCTCATGATGTAGATTCGTTTATAATGTTATCTCTTTAACTTTTTCCTCATTTTATAATCACTTCTGAAGCTAAATTAATGGAGGAGAAAATCAATCTCCAGGTACCGATAAGAAATTCTCGATAGTTGGAAAACGAATTGGAACAACTCAATGAAGTAATTCACTATGCTGCGTTGGAAAGTACCCCCACTTTACAAAATAAGAAGACGCTAAACGTATCCTACCCAATGGAAGTTAGAGAGTTGGCCAGAGAAAAGCGACGGGCTCGTAAAACCTGGCAAATTAATCGAACACCGGAGAATAAAACAATTCTTAACAATCTATGTAACAGTCTTAAATCCCTTCTTAAAGAAGTTAAAAATGAAACAATCAACAGATATTTAGTTAGCCTAACTGATGAAAAAAATTCTGATTATTCACTGTGGAAGGCGACGAAGGGACTTAAAAGACAAAAAATTCAAAAACCTCCACTTAAAAAGGATGATGGGACCTGGGCAAGAGGTCACAAAGAGAAGGCTGATTTGTTTGCGGAGTATCTCCAGGAAACCTTCCAACCGCAACCAAGACAAACTGCCAATGAAAATATAATGCCAATTCACAAGCTGGATGAGTTTGATATACAACCAGTAACTCTCAAAGAACTAAAAGAAGAAGTGAAAAGTAACATGAATATTAAGAAAGCCCCAGGGTATGACCGGATAACTTGCCAAATTATCAAAGCTCTACCAGACAAAGGATTTCGTAAGCTATTACACATAATCAATGCAACCTTTCGGTTAAAATATGTTCCGCATCAATGGAAAGTAGCAGAAGTAATCATGATACCAAAACCTGATAAATCACCTAACGATAAAAAATCATACAGGCCAATTTCTCTGCTGCCAATTATGTCAAAACTTATTACTAAAGAGACTTAAACCAATAATTGAGGACCGACAACTAATTCCTCCACATCAATTTGGATTCAGAGAAAAGCATTCTACAATTGAACAGGTGCATAGAATAACAAATATAATTGAAAGAACGTTAGAACATAAAAAAGTATGCTCAAGCATATTCCTGGACGTCGCGCAAGCATTCGATAAAGTATGGCACAGTGGTCTGGAATACAAACTGCATAGAGATCTGCCGAGGCAATTCTACGCCATTCTAAGATCTTATTTATCCAATAGACATTTTCAAGTGAAATATGAGGATGAATACTCTGAGCTAAAGAAAATCTCTGCCGGTGTCCTGCAGGGGAGTGTATTAGGGCCAACCCTGTATTTACTATATACAAGAGACATACCAACCAAAAATGAAGGAACCATAGCCACCTTTGCAGATGACACAGCAATTATGGCAATTATGGAAGTAATGTCGCCGATGCAACGAGCAAACTCCAGAGGATGACCAATGCGGTTTATAACTGGGCAAAGCTTTGGCGAATCAAGCTTAATGAGACAAAATCCACACATATTAACTTTTCATTAACTTACCATCTACCTATCGAAATTAACTCGAGACACGTGCCATATGCAAATACAGCTAAATATCTTGGCATGACCCTCGACGCCAAGCCCAAGTGGAGAGAGCATGTCAAAAAGAAAAAAGAAGAACTTAACATAAAGTTCAGAAAAATGTATTGGCTCGTAGGTAGAGGCTCTGAGCTTACAATTCATAATAAGCTGCTGCTATATCGGCAAATTCTGAAACCGATATGGACCTACGGTATACAACTCTGGGGATGTACCAAGCAAACAAACGCCAAAATGATACAGACGTTTCAAAACAAGGTTCTTCGTAGCATCGTCAATGCTCCGTGGTACATACGAAATGAAGACCTTCACAGGGACCTTCGGATGGAATACATCAAAGATGAAATAAAAAAGCATGCCACAAAACATGAAATAAGGCTCCAGCAACATGGAAACCCCTATATTCGTCATATGATAGATAACCCTATTGTTGAAAGAAGACTCCAAAGAACGAGGCCACTTGACCTAGTGAACTTACCAAATTAAAATTAGTAAATAAGTTTAATTAATTATGGGACTAACCAGTGGGTTACATCCCAACAAAAGTGAATTGTAATAGAAAATTTGTATTTGAAAGAAAAATTGCTAGATGAGCGCAGTTTTAGTCGTAATAAAATAAAGCAAAAAAAAAAAAAACTTCTGAAGCTGAAATCAACTTTTACGATCACTTGATACCACGTGCTGTGACGTCAGTTTATGCAATACATAAATTAGAAAAAATCAATTGTTCTTATTGTACACTTATGGCTTGAACTTTAATTTTTAAAACTGAACCGATTTGTAGGTAGGAATAGTATATTAATATGATTTTTCAAACCTATTTGATAAAAGGATAGAATATAATAGAAGTCTATTCAAACACTTAAAATGATGGCAATAATCCACAGCAGTAAGTCTCATACTACATAACATACAATTTCTTTGATCATTTTATCAAAAAATTTAGAGCTTAACAAGAAGATCAAATATTCATCAAAATTGGAAGAGTGTGAATTTCGAAAGCCATATTGTTTTTTGACAATCGTTCGAGTGAGTGTTTTTGGGAGAGTGAAAGAATCAAGAACATAAATAGTTATTTTTGAAAGGCAAAGGCCACTGGATTAAAACATGGCGTACCATCTTGGGTGATGATCAACGTTCGGTACGTCCAAAAAATAATAGCACTGAAGATAGCATCGCTCCAGTTCTAAAATGGTGCTAGTCGTCAATTGTCTAATTAAAATAAGATAGATAGAGGAGACTACTAATATATCCAAAGAACGTATTTTTCACTTTTTTAATCAAGATTTAGGCATGAGACAGTTTTCTAAGCGGAAGATGCCTCGATTATTTAATTTGGCGGAGAGTCTCTGTTCCCGTTAATTTAAGAGCAATAAGTTAGAATGTTGGCACCGTTTTATTACTATTGATGTGGATACATAATTTCGCTTCAAAATAAAAAATACAGTCTACATAGTGCATTGCCAAGAGGGAATCGGCTCTAGAAAAGATACAGTAGATAAATCTACTATCGCCCACAAGGGAAAATTATACTATAGCAGAATCCTGTATAAAGGATCACTTGGCAACCTGAATGCAGTATTCACATTTAACAATCACATTTAAAGAAAAAATCTTGCTTGACGGAGGGTGCGTCGTAAGCAACTTAGCAGAAAGCAAACAACGACTGACGACAACTAGGAGAGGTTTATATCGACCGACAAGTAAGATATAATGTCCAGAAATAAAACGAAAAAGAATAAATATCTTGTATCATGGTTACGTTGAGTAAAAAAAATCGAACATCCCTCCTATTTGTAAAAATTGGTCATGTCTCCCAGCCAACGCAATTAAATGCGAGAGTATAAATGTATGCTTTTGCGATGACTCAACAGCATCTCATATTCATTCAAATCAACTTATAACTATAAATTATTATGATCGTTTGTCACTGGTGGAGCTATGTCACTATTATTCGCTTCACTGGTTAAAATAAATTTTTATATATCGTTCTTTCCATTCTGCTCGCAATAATTTACTCGCTGTATTCTCATGATGTTGATTCGGTCATTGTACAGTATTATCTCTTTACTCATTTCACTCAAGCTGAAATCTCAAGCTGAGAAGAGAACCCAAGCTGAAATCGATTATATTACCGTTAGAAGCGTTTGAAGAGATAATATCTGTTGAGTTGAGACCCTTATACTATGCTCTAAGAAATTGTGACTGGTTTAACTAAATATATCACTTCCTGCCAAATTTCCGTCAGAAGCACAAATGGTAAAATACGAGAATGGAAGTGAAGGTTGGTTAAGCTTCCATGCTAACTATCTACATTTATTTATTCAGTCATGTAAGTATTCTACGTACAACCGCCTGCGTCACTACCTTAAGCTCACGACCAGAGCACTAGAACTACATATATTTCTAAAGTGTTACAAATTACAACGTTATAAAGTTTTTTAAAATTATAGAATACACATATGTACACAAGCTACTATTGTAGGGTAATTTAAATGTTGCTGCGTGCTGTAATCGTGACAGCTAATGATGGGAGTTAAGCCAGAAATCCGGTGCGGCGTTGATTGGCAGCTAGGGCACTGAATGAACCAGCCGATGCAGACGTTTGTCTTTAAATTGTATGGCATCTTATATTAATGATCGTTTCACTAGGCCGGTTTCGATCTGATGACGTCATTGATTCGTTGTGTGATCGAAAAGATCAAATCCATCTCATCAGACATATGCGACCGGACTTGATGTATGTTGCATGTTGTTTCTACATATGTTGCGAGGCTATATTGCAACAGTTCTTGCGAATTACAGAATTTTGAATCGAAAGAAATTTGAATCGAAAAGTTGTTAAATTGTTTGGGGCTTATTTAAATAAACTTTTGATTTTAAAAAACCCATAAAAAAAGTCTGGTGCTGTTGAATCCGGAGATCTGGCTGGCCATGCTTAGTCGCCATTTCGCGAAATTAGTTTTCGTGTTAAAATTCAATAATTGAATTGTTGAACGGGTTGTGTGTGCTGTAGTCCCATCTTGCTGAAACCACATGTGCTTTAGCCCTTGCTCTTCCCTTTCAGGCACAAGAAAATTTCGAACCATGTCTTGGTACCGTTCGGCAATAACAGTAACTTCAACACCTTGTACATTTTCAAAAAATATGGACCAATGATGCTTCAAGCATGAATATTTAAGGGTCTATCAAATGTTGGTAGCGTGTTCTATTATATATAATGATACCACATAGACACTTATATATTTATATGTTTTTATTTTGAAGGTATTCACATAAAATGGTATACACTATAATAATGTTTATAATTAACAAACCAAACTTATTAAAAAAATTTATATCGGCGTAAATATACATATATATATATATATATATATATATATATATATATATATATATATATATATATATATATATATATATATATATATATATATATATATATATATATATATATATATATATATATATATATATATATATATATATATATATTTATTTATATATATATATATATATATATATATATATATATATATATATATATATATATATATATATATATATATATATATATATTATATTATTTATATATTTGTTTTTTTATTTGGTGAATCAACGACCGCCAAGCAAGCTTCCCAAAAAAAAGTAACTAAAAAAAGAATCTTTCACTCACGTTTCTTTTTCTTTTTTTATTAAAGGGGAGAAAGAGATGGTAAAGAAAAACTAGTGGAACAACTGCACATTATTGATAATTTGCATACATACCGTGTCGTGATTGGGCGGATAAAAGGTGTTTCCCGATCACGACGGTAATCGATGTGAATTTGGTTGTAATTAATTCTAACCCGACATTTAGACGAAATATTATATGTGATACTGCAGCGTTCAATGATAATGCATGAATTAATCGATTGTGGTGACTGTACACTTGTGCAGTCGCTACAGTACTCCCCCGCAAGTGATGGCCCTCGATAGGAATGAGGAAACTTATTTAGAAATTCGAACCGTTTTTCGCATTTGAGAATTTGGTATCTTTTTGGCTATTAGTATTCCATAGGCTGGTTTAAGCCGATCGATTGAAATGTTGTGGTTTTTATCATTAATTGATACAATAAAGTGTTTGCGAAGGCGGCGTATGACTTTATACGGGCCTTCGTAGGGAGGTGGTAATCCTGTACGGACCTTGTCTGACCTCACAAAAACAAAATCGCAGTTGTTCAAAGATTTCGGAATAAATATATTATCTTGTTTGGTTGGACCTGTGGGTGATGGTACAAGGTTTTGCATAGTTTGTCGAAGTTGGTCGATGACTGTGTCGCTTGTTGGTAGAGGCGCACGAGGATTTTCTACAAAGAACTCACGTGGTAGATTAATAGTTTGACCGTAAACCATTTCAGCTGGTGAACACTTAATGTCTTCTTTCACCGTTGCTCGTATTCCGAGTAACACTATTGGTATCTCGGCACTCCAATGGGTTGTGTTACCTCTGGCCATCAGAGCAGCTTTAAGCTGTCGATGAAAGCGTTCGACCATGCCGTTGGCTTGTGGATGGTAAGCCGTTGTACGTATCCGGTGTGAGCCAAGGAATTTTGTTAACTCAGTGAAAAGTTTAGACTCGAACTGTGTTCCTTGGTCTGTCGTTATTGTCAGAGGCACACCAAATCGTGATATGTAATTGTGGACAAATGTTATGGCGACGGTTGCTGCTGACATATTTGCCATACAATATGCTTCCGGCGAGCGAGTGAAACGATCAACACATGTAAGCAAATACGAATATCCATTAGATACAGGCAGTGGTCCTACAATATCTAGATGAATATGCTCGAATCGACAGGGTGGAATTGAGAAATGTCCATGAGGCGTTATTGTATGCCTTTGTACTTTTGACTGTTGGCATGATAAACAAGATTGTGTCCAATGGACAATGTCTTTGTTAATACTCGGCCAAAAATAGCGAGCCGTTATCAATTTACGAGTAGCACGGACTCCGGGATGCGATAAGTTGTGTAAAACCTCGAATATCTTTCGACGTAATGGTTCTGCGATGTATGGGCGATTAGTGCCCGTTGAAGTTTCACAGTAGATCTCAAAGCCTGCGAGTTTGAAAAGCTCTAATTTCATGGTGGAATTAGTGTGACATTCGGAACCAGAAAGTAGATTCTGAAGTTCTAAGTCAGCTTTTTGGGCTGAGATGAATTGTAGTCGAAGTGTGTATCGACTGAGGCGGTTTCGATATCTGTGTTCCGGGATAGCGTATCTGCTACCACGTTGTCGCGACCGTGTACATACTGAATATCTGTCGTAAATTGACTTATGTAATCCAGGTGGCGTGTTTGCCTTGGGTTACGTTCTGTTCTGGACTGAATTGCCCTGGTCAGAGGCTTATGGTCGGTGTAGATGGTGAATTCCTGACCCTCGACAAAATATCTAAAGCGTTTGACTGATTGATATATTGCGAGTAATTCCCGATCGAATGCGGAGTATTTAGTTTCAGCAGCCGATAGTTTCTTTGAGAAAAAACCCAATGGCTCCCAACAATTGATGTTATACTGTTGCAGAACCGCTCCTACCGCTGTATTCGATGCATCTGTGGTTACGCTGAATTTTGCGTCGTCTAACGGATGTGCTAAAAGCGTAAGAGTAGCTAATTTGTTTTATAGATTAGCCAAGTGCGAATGAATTGGAGCGAGTGTTTCAGCAAGTTTTGGAATAAATCGGTGATAATAGTTTACCATTCCGATGAATTGTTGTATTCGTTTGATTGATGTTGGAGCTGGGAGTTCCGTAATGGCATTAATTCTCTCCGTTGAGGAAAGTATACCTTCTGGGGTTATCTTGTGGCTGAGGAAATCAAGGGTGGCTGCGCCAAATACGCATTTTGAACTCTTAATGTGTACACCAAACTCAGCAAGTCTCTGGAAGAGTTGTTCCAAATGAAGTTTGTGTTGTTCCTCGGTTTTCGATGCCACGAGAATGTCGTCGATGTAGACGTAAACGAAGTGTAAATTTCGAACAACTTCGTTAATGAAGCGTTGGAATGTTTGTGCGGCATTTCGTAATCCAAATGGCATTCGAGTGAATTCAAAAAGGCCAAATGGTGTTGTGATTGCCGTTTTGTAAACATCTTCAGGTGCTACGGGAATAAGATGATATGCTCTGACAAGATCTATCTTTGAAAAAATTTTGCATCCATTCAAGAGCATAGAAAAATTTTGTATATGTGGAATCGGGTAACGGTCAGGTGTTGTGACTGCGTTTAACCTTCGATAGTCTCCACAAGGTCTCCAATCTTGATCTTTTTTCTTGACTAAATGAAGTGGACACGAGACGGAGGATGCAGATGGTCTGCAAATCCCCAATTCCACCATATGCTGGAATTCTGTAAATGCAGCTTTATGGCGCATTGGATTGAGTCTTCGTGGTCTTGAAACTGGTAAATGGCCTTCAGTAACAATGTGATGAACCACGCTGTGTCGGACTTGTAAATTGTAGTTTGGCTCTGCTGTAAGCGAAGGATATTTCTTAAGTAGTGTGCCATAGCCGTTGTCAATCGTATACTGAATGGGAGTTGGTGTGTCAACTCCGACCGCTGTGGCATTGATTGACAGTTGAGTCACTGAATCAATCAGCCGTTTGTTCTTGAGATCGACTAGAAGGCCGAATTTACTTAGGAAATCAGCACCGATGATCGGACGATTCACTGCTGCGAGAATGAACGCGTGAATGAATTTACGTCTAAGTCCGAGATCTACCTGAAGCAACTTTGTGCCGTAGTTGTTGATTGTTGTGCCATTGGCTGCTGATAATACTAGATCTTGAGTATTTGAATTTAAATATATTAACGTGTTAAAACGTTGGACAGGGAGCACCGAAAGGTCAGCCCCCATGTCGATGAGGAATGTCAGGTGGTTTGATTTGTCAAGTATGAAAAGACGTCGGCTCATTGTAAGGAAATTAGTTGCCGACGCGACCGATTGACTTAAGTGTTTTTTGTCTCGAATTCAACTTCCATGGCCGCAGTCGCAGTAGGCGTTGACTGGTTAAACTTACATGGTTGTGTGCAATTACGAGCATTTGATCCGTACTTTGCATGATACCAGCAAATGTCATTTCTATTTCTGCGGTATCGTGAGCTACTGCGTGATCGCGGTCGAGACAAAAATCGTTGTTCTCCCGATCCGCCACGTGTTGTGTCTGTAAGTCGGTTTAATCTGTCTTCGATACGTGCTAGACGGTCTTCTACAGTCGAAGTTGTCGGAAAACCCCGATTTCTATCTAAACTCGAAGTTGGGTTACTCTGTGCTCTGCGGACCATCGGTCGTGAATGTCTTGAGTCTGTTTCGGAAATTTGTAGTTGTTGGCTAGGCATTATCTCGAACATTTTGTCTGCCATCCTTGCCAAATCTTTTGAGGAATTTGTTTGTGGTTGTGCCACTAGCGCAAGTTTGATCAACGGTGGCATTTTTCGTATCCAAAGGGATTTTATTATGCCATCCGTAAATTTGTTACCTGCCAAGGTCTGGATATGAATCAAAACTTCGGATGGTTTACGATCTCCCAGTTCGTCCCCATTTAATAATGCTTCCAACTGGCACTCATCTGAAGGCCCCAATCTATCCAATAATGTATTTTTTAATTGGTTATAGTGATCTGTTTGTGGCGGGTTGGCCAATATATCCGGGATTTTTTGGCATATTTCTGGCGGTAATACTGACAAGGTTTTTAAGAATTTATTCATGTTACTCGTTTTCAGAGTTTCGAATTGTATTTCTGCTAGCTGGAACCACAAACATGCATTATTCATCCAGAATGGTTGGAGTGTGACTCCTGTTTGTGCAGCGCTAATTTCTGCTTGCTTGTCAGTTATACGTATGTCTTGTGATTACACAAGACATACGTCCGACTATTAAGTCGGTCTTGTCGTTTTCGATGATGGTGCTTGTTCTGTGCCTTGTTGCTCCGCTTGGGTATCCATATCCTTCATATCAATATCAGTATCTAATTTGGGTGGCATGATGTGTTTAGTTAGCTTTGATAGACAACACCAAACAAAAGAGGAGAAAAAAAAACGATAATTAGCTTATTTAGTGATTTGGCTTTCAAATATTCTGCCTAAGAATTGTGAAATGTCGCAACGAACAGAATTAATCACTCTAATATAGTATCTCAATTGTGTGCTGCTTGTATTATTATTGTTTTTTTGTTTTTTTTTTTTTTTTTTTGTAGAATGTAAGTCTAGTAGCCCCAAGGAAAACACAATTGAAAAAAAAGAAGAAACGTACGAAGAGCGAAAGGGAAAAATAAGTACGAATATAGAAAATTTCCTTTTTCTTTTTTAGAAGTTTGCTATTAAATTGGAGTTAATATGATCCCCGACACCAAATATGATATTATAGATATATGTGCATATATATAAATTGATAAAATATAAAATAATGAGATATAACTTAACTATAAATATTTACGTTAATTCGAATTATAAATTTGTTTTTCCATTCGAATTAACGTAAATATTTATAGTTAAGTTATATCTCATTATTTTATATTTTATCAATTTATATATATGCACATATATCTATAATATCATATTTGGTGTCGGGGATCATATTAACTCCAATTTAATAGCAAACTTCTAAAAAAGAAAAAGGAAATTTTCTATATTCGTACTTATTTTTCCCTTTCGCTCTTCGTACGTTTCTTCTTTTTTTTTCAATTGTGTTTTCCTTGGGGCTACTAGACTTACATTCTACAAAAAAAAAAAAAAAAAAACAAAAAAACAATAATAATACAAGCAGCACACAATTGAGATACTATATTAGAGTGATTAATTCTGTTCGTTGCGACATTTCACAATTCTTAGGCAGAATATTTGAAAGCCAAATCACTAAATAAGCTAATTATCGTTTTTTTTTCTCCTCTTTTGTTTGGTGTTGTCTATCAAAGCTAACTAAACACATCATGCCACCCAAATTAGATACTGATATTGATATGAAGGATATGGATACCCAAGCGGAGCAACAAGGCACAGAACAAGCACCATCATCGAAAACGACAAGACCGACTTAATAGTCGGACGTATGTCTTGTGTAATCACAAGACATACGTATAACTGACAAGCAAGCAGAAATTAGCGCTGCACAAACAGGAGTCACACTCCAACCATTCTGGATGAATAATGCATGTTTGTGGTTCCAGCTAGCAGAAATACAATTCGAAACTCTGAAAACGAGTAACATGAATAAATTCTTAAAAACCTTGTCAGTATTACCGCCAGAAATATGCCAAAAAATCCCGGATATATTGGCCAACCCGCCACAAACAGATCACTATAACCAATTAAAAAATACATTATTGGATAGATTGGGGCCTTCAGATGAGTGCCAGTTGGAAGCATTATTAAATGGGGACGAACTAGGAGATCGTAAACCATCCGAAGTTTTGATTCATATCCAGACCTTGGCAGGTAACAAATTTACGGATGGCATAATAAAATCCCTTTGGATACGAAAAATGCCACCGTTGATCAAACTTGCGCTAGTGGCACAACCACAAACAAATTCCTCAAAAGATTTGGCAAGGATGGCAGACAAAATGTTCGAGATAATGCCTAGCCAACAACTACAAATTTCCGAAACAGACTCAAGACATTCACGACCGATGGTCCGCAGAGCACAGAGTAACCCAACTTCGAGTTTAGATAGAAATCGGGGTTTTCCGACAACTTCGACTGTAGAAGACCGTCTAGCACGTATCGAAGACAGATTAAACCGACTTACAGACACAACACGTGGCGGATCGGGAGAACAACGATTTTTGTCTCGACCGCGATCACGCAGTAGCTCACGATACCGCAGAAATAGAAATGACATTTGCTGGTATCATGCAAAGTACGGATCAAATGCTCGTAATTGCACACAACCATGTAAGTTTAACCAGTCAGCGCCTACTGCGACTGCGGCCATGGAAGTTGAATTCGAGACAAAAAACATTTAAGTCAATCGGTCGCGTCGGCAACTAATTTCCCTACAATGAGCCGACGTCTTTTCATACTTGACAAATCAAACCACCTGACATTCCTCATCGACACGGGGGCTGACCTTTCGGTGCTCCCTGTCCAACGTTTTAACACGTTAATATATTTAAATTCAAATACTCAAGATCTAGTATTATCAGCAGCCAATGGCACAACAATCAACACCTACGGCACAAAGTTGCTTCAGGTAGATCTCGGACTTAGACGTAAATTCACTCACGCGTTCATTCTCGCAGCAGTGAATCGTCCGATCATCGGTGCTGATTTCCTAAGTAAATTCGGCCTTCTAGTCGATCTCAAGAACAAACGGCTGATTGATTCAGTGACTCAACTGTCAATCAATGCCACAGCGGTCAGAGTTGACACACCAACTCCCATTCAGTATACGATTGACAACGGCTATGGCACACTACTTAAGAAATATCCTTCGCTTACAGCAGAGCCAAACTACAATTTACCAGTCCGACACAGCGTGGTTCATCACATTGTTACTGAAGGCCATTTACCAGTTTCAAGACCACGAAGACTCGATCCAATGCGCCATAAAGCTGCATTTACAGAATTCCAGCATATGGTGGAATTGGGGATTTGCAGACCATCTGCATCCTCCGTCTCGTGTCCACTTCATTTAGTCAAGAAAAAAGATCAAGATTGGAGACCTTGTGGAGACTATCGAAGGTTAAACGCAGTCACAACACCTGACCGTTACCCGATTCCACATATACAAAATTTTTCTATGCTCTTGAATGGATGCAAAATTTTTTCAAAGATAGATCTTGTCAGAGCATATCATCTTATTCCCGTAGCACCTGAAGATGTTTAAAAAACGGCAATCACAACACCATTTGGCCTTTTTGAATTCACTCAAATGCATTTGGATTATATATCCAATTATATATCACAGGTGTTAGAATTTTATAATTATATATTGAAAGTATTATTAATAATATAGATTTAACAAAATTTAGATTTAACAAGATCGAGCAAAATTAATAATAATATAGATAAAAACTTGCGGTTGTTATTAGATCCATGTGCTTAATCCAATATTATTATGATTATGCCTGGTGATTATTATTATTATAAATTTTTTTTCTTTGTTCCACGTTGCGGCGGGAATGCCACGCCGTTTTATAATCCTTCGTAATTCCGGGTTTTTGTAGCAATTTTGTGATTCCGTGTGTATGAGAATGTTGCGTGATTTTCTAATTTTCCTTTGTTATCACAATTTAGAGTTGATCTATGAAGATATATACGATGATCGCTGATTCCGTATCATTCGCGCTCCGTTCCAGTATTATTATACAAAATAATACCAAAAAAAAATAATATATGATATATGTATTGTGATGATTTTCTGGAATTGGTTTAAGGGTTACATACCCTTTATCTGGTACGAATTGTCGTACCAGATTTCCTTAATGTGCAGCCCAATACGGTAAAAACCGGCGTCGGTGTCACCACTGTAAGGGTCTATCAAATGTTGGTAGCGTGTTCTCTTATATATAATGATACCACATAGACACTTATATATTTATATGTTTTTATTTTGAAGGTATTCACATAAAATGGTATACACTATAATAATGTTTATAGTTAACACAATGCGTATATGTATACGGCCGTTTTCCATCGAAAAACATGGCCGATCCTATGTATGTGTAATGGGTTAGAAAGTGGTAAATACATCAACAATCGTATGAAAAAGCTGATTTTTTCGAAATTTTTGACTTTTAACTTCCTATAACTTGGTAGGCAGGCCCCATAGCGAATTACTCACTATCCAGAGTTTGGAAAATGATTATTTATCAACAATCCTGGATTAATAATTTTCATTAAAACCAATATTTTAATTCATGTTTTTGAAGATTTAAGAATCTAGATTTTTATATTTTCGATCGTGAATAGAAAAAAAAACGAAATGAATTTGTAATATCGGGTTTAAATACATATTATTTGTTATATTTTGCTCTGGTTCGCGCATACGAATAGTTATATGATGTTATTTTGCATCCCGCTCGTTTTTTTCCATTTTTCCTTCGTTTCCATTTTTTTTAGAAATAATGCAAACAGTTTTGTTCTTCGTTGTCTTTTAGTGCATTTCGCTTCATTTTTATTTTATTTTTGATTTTGTTTCTTTGTTTTAGTTTGCCACGAGCATTTGCAGCGGAAGCGCGTGTTCGTTGTCAGTATGATTTTATTTTTACGTAATATTTTTAAATCACGTAACATTTTATGCGTTTTAATTTTTGTTAGGCTTACAGAATTTTTATTTAGGATTATTAAAAATGTTTTAATTGTAAACTTAAATTACTTAATTGTTTATAAAAATTATAAAATTGATATTTTGGTCAATTACGTTTGTGTGCTCTGTTGTCTTTTAGTGCATTCGTTTCGTTTTTAATTTATTTTTGATTTTGTTGCTTTGTTTTGTTTTAGTTTGCTACGAGCAGTTGCGACGGGAGGGTGTATTTGTTTTATGATAAATTTTATGTTTTCGTAATTTATCTTCAATTTACATAAAATTTTATCTGTTTGAATTATTTTTTGTAGGTTTATAGATATTTAACAATTTTATTTAGATTTTGATATCTATCTGAATTTTAACTAGGAAATAAATTAAACAAAAAGTTAATTTTATTATTTCCAAAAATAATTAAATTGATGTTTCGTTTAATTTTTAGAAATAGAATTAACGAATTAACAATTTATCAAATTTTGTCATCCAAAGTAGTCAGTAAAATTATGAATGGAATAATATCAAATTTATTTATATTTATATGTTTATTGAAATTTATATTTCCGCAAATATATTTTAAATTTGCCAAAAATTAAATATATTTTAGACCAATTTTTTTCATACTGACAAGTAAACATACAATACAATACAATAACAGTAACAGACAATGTACAATCAAAAACAAAAAGAAACAAAAAAATCAACGTAAACAAAACAAAACAAATAATTTTTGTGACTTTGTGTATTCTTTGTGTGCTAGAGTGTTTTTCCTATACAAAATTCAAATGCAAAAGAGGAGTTACGTTATATAATCACTGTTTATACATTTTCTCGAATCACATTGAACCATTTTGATCATGTGATCATATTCGATAAACGAAATATTATCGAACTAACATATTAGCCGAAAATAAAAATAAAAATCAGGAAAATTTCTTATGAATGAAAAATTTTAGCATGTATCAATAAATGGGAAATTTATTGTACAGCAGTCTTGATAAATAATCATATTTAGATGCCTCATATACAAAAATTGATGTTAAGGCCTGTATTGTAAGATACAACAAAGCAAAGTCAAAAAATTGCGAGAAATCGACAGTTTACGAACGAATTGTACAAAGTTTGTTGTTTTCTAACCCTTTACTCATACTAACTCATAAAAGAGAATAATCGGCCTGATCTTTAGTGGTATTGGTTAACAAACCAAACTTATTAAAAAAATTTATATCGGCGTAAATATATATATATATATATATATATATATATATATATATATATATATATATATATATATATATATATATATATATATATATATATATATATATATATATATATATATATATATATATATATATATATATATATATATATATATATATATATAAATATATATTTGTTTTTTTATTTGGTGAATCAACGACCGCCAAGCAAGCTTCCCAAAAAAAAGTAACTAAAAAAAAGAATCTTTTTTTTAGTTACTTTTTTTCTTAGTTACTCACGTTTATTTTTCTTGTTTTATTAAAGGGGAGAAAGAGATGGTAAAGAAAAACTAGTGGAACAACTGCACATTATTGATAATTTGCATACATGCCGTGTCGTGATTGGGCGGATAAAAGGTGTTTCCCGATCACGACGGTAATCGATGTGAATTTGGTTGTAATTAATTCTAACCCGACATTTAGACGAAATATTATATGTGATACTGCAGCGTTCAATGATAATGCATGAATTAATCGATTGTGGTGACTGTACACTTGTGCAGTCGCTACAAATACCACACTATACAGTTGTTTTAAGTGGATGCAATGATGTTTACTGAATTAATTGAGGATTCTGTGTTACCCAAAACCGACTGTTTTGTTTATTGACGTGGCCACTGAGATGAAAATGGGCTGGTTGGTAATCGATCATTATCAATTTAGAAAATCTTCAATTTCACCAGACAGCCTAGGATCGCATTACTGTACTCAACTCGTTGATCAGGATCAATCGGTAGCAATTTTTAGACTAATTGAATTTTGTACGGGAACATTTTCAAATCAGTTTTCAAAATTCGCCTTAAAATGTGTAACTGGGAATCACTACTCCGAATTGATGTTTCTGGATACTCTGCAACACTATCGCGCACCTTAGCTACATTTTCAGCGTTACGAGAGGTCCGCTCTCTTCCAGAACGAGGTCTGTCTGCTGTCGTACTGTACTGTCGAAAATCCGCGATAAATTGTGGTTTTGTGAAGCACTGGACTATTAGGATATTTTTGACGCAATTTCTGATGCGTGGCAATAATGAACGATTATTTTCAATAAATTTGGCACTATTTTTGCTCGATCTTGTGGCATATATTTATTCATTATAAAATTGGGGCGTCTACACCACAACACAATGGTTAAAACGAAAGTGAGGTTAACGTCACATAACCAAGATGGCGCGCAATTTGCGATGCGTCCGATCAATTGGACAACTACGATTTCTATATGGCTCTCTGGACGGTAGACAAGTGTAGAGTCTAAGTACATCTCAGTAACCGTCTATACAGGACCTTACTGTAAAGTCGTCGCAAACCCCACGATTTCTAAGTATCTTTCTACTATGTCTCTCTCTCTCTCTCTGGGTTTTTGCAGCATCCGATTTTAATTTAAATCTAATTCAATATGACCTGCCTTCTTTCTATACAGCGTTTGCTTTTGTATACAATTAGGCAAACACAAACACAATTTTTCATTAAGACGAATGTAGTGATCACATAGTAAAGCTATACTTAAGACTAAATTAAAATTGAAAAATTAATTTAAATAATTTTTTTTTCTTTCATTATCTTTTTGATTCAAAAGCTGTATAATAATGTCAATATTATCAAAGTGATATAAGAAAAATTTAATTATCAAAGACTTAAGATAGTTAATAAAAGTCGTATTTTAATCTACTGTGCTATTTGTGTGCCAAATAACAAAAATTCATTTGGTGTAAATATTTGAGTCAAGATTATGTTCTGCCAACAAAGTACTTGGCTACTTATATAACGCTACTTAGGTAAATGAATGTAAATGCTCTTTATTTTTTAGTTATATTGAATATGTATAACTAACAGCTCTTCACTCTATATACACTATAATCTTATTTTGTCTCAATAGTGTGTCAATATAAGAATTCGTTTTTATATATAAAAAGTGGCTGTTACCTGCTGACTATTGATATACCTGCTGTAACCTCAAAAACAAAATTACGAACAGAACTTTATTCTTTCTCTTCTTCTTCGTTTCTGGCATCAACAACGAATTTTAATTTTGAAACGAAATAAGGAAATTGTTTTTCTAGGTTCTACTTAATATTTCTTATGCGTTGTTCAATTCAATTGTTTGTATAAGGAACTAATTAATTTGAACAGAAAAGTAAATTTTCCAGTTTATAAATTAAGAACATTTTTTTATTGTTCGAAATTACAAAAATCGTCTACGTGCTCAACGTTTTAAGGTATTTATAACTTTTGTTTCGAAATCTTAAGCAGTTACGAGACTTCAACAAGAAATTAATTTAATCCACAATCATATATAATGTGCGTTATTGTGTTCGTGATTTTGCAGACTAACAATTATTATTTGTCGAGGTTAATTGCAAAAATTTAAGAAATTTGTAATTTTTCTTCATAATAATGTCCTTTTTGTTCCAACCCAATTCCGGACGCATTCAACTGTTGAATTCAAACGTAAAGCTTTATTCTTATACATATACAAAGACATTCTTTATCGAGTGTCACTTTTATGTCGAGTGACCCAAAATATGATTATTTTATTATCAAAGGTGAAGAAACTAGGTGGGAGCTGTAATTGTGGCCGCTTATAATAAAGCTAGGGCGCTGAATCAACCAACCCGCGAATACGTTTGTCTTTTTAGAAATGTATGGCATCATCTTACATATGATCTGTAGCTCGTCCACTAGGCCAGTGGTTTCGATCTGATGACGTCATTGATTTGTTGTGTGATTGAAAAGATCAAATCCATCTCATCAGGCATATGCGACCGGACTTGATGTACATTGACATTGTAATTGTACATTGATATACAGAGAATCGTTGACCAATTCTCTTTGAAACATTGAATTGGATGGGATAAAATATCCCAAATGAGTGATTCCAATACAAAACGAAGGGTTTGACAGTCGTGTGAAGCAATACCTTGAAACAGAATAATTTTGTAATGACTGGAGTAGGCATGTTTTTCCAGGTCCATACGGGATATTCTCGGGTCTACTACAGGAAGGACTAGAAATTATCCTAGACGTATCAACCTGTCTTCCTTTCTACTTAAATGCTTAGAGCGATAAGTATTAGCAAATCCCATACATTCCAAATCACATCAGAAAGGCAGATCTTTTGAAACAGCACTCCATGAAGTCATTGGACGGATTTAGAAAACGATTAACAACAAAGAATTTTCATTGCGAGCTTTTCTGGACATCGAAGACGATCTCTGCAACTGAAAGACATGGCATGGAGACCACATTTAGCAGACTACGGTAGTAAAACGACGAAGGTGACCACCTGAAAGGGATGTCGTCAGATTTAGGTTCTTTCTCCGCTCTTGTGGTGTCCTGTGGTCAATTCAATCCTAGTCTAACTAAACAACAACGGGTTTTTCTGCCAGGCCTCGCCATAATACTCGTTGGTAAATATACCGATGTAATATATGATCACATGCGTTTGCGGCTCATACTATCGATCTAGTTAAATCGAAAGTTTACTTGGCACTATAGAAGGGAGATGCAAACAGCCATTTGGTAAATCATGGGGCCAGAAACGCGTGTACTGGCTATAAGTTCGGTGACTAGACCCAGAATCTCGTTTGCCGTACTTATTTGGTGGCCTAGAACAATAACCGTGGTTGGAAGGAGACTTCTAAATCGCACTCAAAGACCTGTTTATCTGGGTATTGTAGGAGTTATGCACACCACTTCTACTGCAGCTCTTGAGATGGCCGTAGGTCTGGTACCGCTTGATCTTTGGATCAGGTGTGCAGCGCAAATAGCCACTCGCCTACAAGGCAAAGACAATCTTCTTAGCCTCTCTGGGCACTATCAAATGTGAAAAGAGGTGGGCCGGCACATATCTGCCCACATACCCTCGGACACTATTGTAACGAAGCACGTATTCGGGAAATTATTTTGGATAATTATTACCGGAAATCAGACATGGGACTATGATAGCCCATCCTACTCCTCCGGTGACGAAATGATGATCTTTACCGACGAATCTGTGAGCTTTAATCTAGCTGGTGCCGGGTTTTACTAAAAAAATTCTGCGGTCGAATTATCTATCATCCTTGGTAGCAACGCTACTGTCCTTCAGGCAGAAATAGCTGTAATTTTGAAAGTAGCACTCTTTGCAAAGGAGATCAACTACAGAGATTGTCGTATCTGCATCCTTTCTGACAGCTCAAAAGGCGATTGGTTCCAATACTGTTTCATCGAAAGTTGTTTTGGAGACGATAATTGCCTTAAATCGACTAAGCAGTCTGACTGAATAAAGTCATACTTGGCTCGTTTTTGTGTGGCTTTTACTTTTGTGGGACCTGTGCCCGCTTTACAAGTGACGTCATTATCTCTTAAATGAGCAATTGACTATCACTTTGGTGATCTGCACCAAAAGAGATGGGACAGCCTCATCTTCTTCAAAATCTTCTTTAGATCAATAAATCATCAAAGATTCCAGTCCTTCTTGAAATATGACAGACGCACTTTAAGGATCTTGGCTGGGCATTCTCACGAGGTATTGCTTCCTGAATAATCATATGTTTCGAATGATAATTTCGGAACATTACAAACTGTGAACAGTGTGGGGTACAAGAAGAAACTGTTGTGCACTTTTTGTGCTCCTGTCCTTCATACTCTTCCCATAGATTGCTTTAGATCACAATTCCTATTTAAATATCATCAGACGACCTTTGGGATAGCGGATTTTTGAGACTTCATTAAAAGAAAAAACAGATTTCGGAACAGAGAGTGTACGTCTGGGAAGGAATGTCACAATGGGCCAATCAAGCCTCAGTGACTTGAAAAAACATAGTCGGCATGTTTTTCGTTTAGTGTTCGGCTCTTTCTCACCAATTATAGTTTCGAGGCTCAGTAATAGGTTCGTTCGAATTGATTAACTCATATTTCACGACACAAAGACCCACTAAATACGAAATAATTTTTCCCATGACTATTCGGCTTGGTAATCCATGTTGCAATGGTTTATCATATGTGTTACGTTTTCATCTCCAGTGACTAAGAAGCCGAAAACTGTTTTATGCATTGCAGCAGCATTTCACATGAAAAAAATCGGCGTCCAATATGAAATACAATTTCCTGTCTTTTGAATCATTCCCAAAGAATTTAAAGGAAGCTCTTTGAGGTACTCCTAATGTCAGTGCAAGTGCTTCTTGCATTTGAAACGAGTTTTCGTACACTAAGTGCATTTTGAGACGTTCTTCTAAAACCTTCAATATGTTTGCTTAATGTAGGTGGCTTTTGCTTGATAATGCTTGCAAATTACTAACCCCTTTTCAATAAATACACCTCAGCTTTGTAAGTAATTTAACCGAGACTACCTGATATTTCCTAATTTTTGGGTATTAGTCAATATTTTACATAACATGGCTCTTGGATCGTTTACAACCGATGATACACTAAGTGAACTACTGAAAATAATATTAAGTTTAGAATAGCGAAGGTGACTTATCACTCAGTGTATTATACAGTGGGTGTTTTCAATATCGTAGGATACGTATTCTGGTATTGCATCCAGTTCGATAAGATACTTTATAACGGACAAGTTTTTCTTCAATTCTCATGCCATTTGTAAATTTTGCCAACAATATATCATAACGGCTCACTAATTACAAAAGTTTTTGTAAGTCTCCCATTTGATTGCTTGGAAGTTACTATACTAAATTTTAAACATATTTGACTTAAGGCTAAATGAAAAATATGCGACTGTTTAATTCTTGACCTCCAGTTTACTCGTTAGGTTGAAACCCTGCGTTGTGTCCAGCAAATATATGGTATTTGCTATTTCTACCTTTACGTTTTGCCCAGCTTCCGTCAGAGAGCCGAATTGGAGAGGATGAGAGTGTTCTGTGTTGGTCGTTTAAGCTTACGTGTGGCTTTCTGCAAAGCTAATGAGTAATTCGTTGCTTCAGTTGCTATAAGTCTGTTGAAGTAATCTTGAAGCACTTCGTCACGTTCTTTTAGTAAAGCGGTTCTCAGGGTTTTAACTGTTTTATTTAACCTTGATTTGAATTTGAATGTAGATAGCTTGTGGAGTTGCCATTGCCTGCGTATTGCCTGTTTTGTCGAAGAAAGTTTATGTTTCTTAAAATCAGCAGAGTTATTCGGTAGCAACCTTTGGCAGCTTGTTGTAGAGTAATTAATGATCATTTTCAGATTATTGTAGATTTCTTGTCCGACATCTAGATGGCGTTTATTTTAGAAATTGCGTGTTAAGAGTTATTAATACCGAAACGTGATCAGAAGCATTTTGCGACCTTCACTAATGTTGTAAGTATATCTTTTGTTATACCAAACTCTAGTTAATCTAGCTTAGTATCGTAGATGGAGAATCCTGACATCTTGAGGTAGCTCATATTTGTAAAGTGAGTTTTGGAAATCACCATAATATCGACATAGTTTTGAAAAGAAAATTTTGGAAGTTTATGTTACGCTAGTCCAGTGGCGTTTCATACAACTAACTTAATTGCCTTTATTTTGGGTTTTTGATAACAACTTACCTCAGAGTATTCACGTTTTGAACCATAAGACTCATAAAAGTTTCCAACAGCTGCATAAATTGCTTTATTGATTCATTGAGGGAACTGAACATGTAATAAAAACTTTGGTCATCCTTTGATAGATTCTGCATAAAATATTCGTAGGTTGATGGTAGAAGGCAATTCTCTTGCTCTGGTTTGACTTTTATAAATGTGGTTTACCGTTTGTTGTTCAACTCTTTGTCGTGGTTTGATTTTTATGTTTATTACTTAGTACTTGTAAACTACACAACCTCTATAGTTTGCAATATGAGTTTCTCCCACAATTGTTACATTTTCTGCCATCTGGGGATTTTATCCAGCTCACAGTACCTGGTTTCATATAGGTTGCCACATATAACACATAAAGCTAGGAGCTAGGTTTCAAATAATTTTTTGACAAGTCATATCCTTGGCAGTTAGTACATTGTAAAATTGTTTGACGTTTTTGTGGTTCGTCCCCTACCACTTTTCTATACAATAAGCGGTTTCCTCTCACGATTTATTATATTAATCTCAAATCAAACCGATTGCTATAAGACATTATGTTCGAAACAAAGTATATTGTAATACTTGGGCCCAGTTTTCGAATTAATGTGTGCCAGTTAATATGTATAAACAAATAGATACTTGACATTAGCAGTTTATCAACAGAATAAGGCTTGAGTGACATAATATACATACATTTCTGCAGATAATTCCTTTCTAACTCTTGACCTTGTCGTTGACATTAACAATTTATTTAAATAATCCAGGTATCCTCATTTCATGATGTTAATAAAATAATCAAACAAATTCTTAACCTTTAATTATAATTGTTACACTTATCCTTGTTGTACTCATCCCACGGATTAACCCATCTAACCTACCCATTTCAGAATTTAGATTTTAAAATGTTTTACAAAATACCTCATTCATAGATCAAAATAATATTCTTGTTTAAGAAACATAGACAATTAAAAAATTGTTCAAAACATTACCTAAAATTTACACCCACCAAAAATTACACCCATACCACCTTTAAACATACTTTGAAAGTTAAGAAAATAAATAATTATTGAAACACAGAATAAAATAGATTTTGGATTTTGACTTCCATTTGTGTGGTAGCTGTGGGTTTGATAAATAACTAAGTTACGAGGGTGGAGAGGAAAGCCTGGTAAAATGAAACAAGGAATAATATTCTCAAGGAATAATACGATTTCTCCAACCGTTCAAAATAAGTGTTAGTTGCTTCGATGACCTTCTCATTAGAGCCGATTCTTAAGTTCGGAAACAGGAAATAGTTGCAGGGAACTAAGCTGGAGAATACGGATTTTGGCCATGCAACTACACACGTGTGCACCCGCGGATCGTCTTCATGAAAGAGAAAATCTTTATTCGCCAAATGCGGTTGCTTTTATTCAAAACGTCGTTAAAATAGACCAATATGTTGCAGTTATATTCCCCGATGACTGTTCTGCCCCTTTTGAAGATCTTGTCAACCACTTTTGGTGTGGTGGCTTCATTTAGGCGTCCTGAACCTTCGGCATCAGTTGTGCTTGTCTGACCACAACGAAAATCAGTTAACCACTTGTGAATCATTTTAATCGAAGGTGAAGAAATCGCATAATATTAAAGCTTTGTTTTGATTTGCGTAATGGTCCCTTTCAAATTTATCAATAACTGGCAAAACTAAATGACTGACATGCTTTTTATTCTAAAATTCATAACACTGCCTGTAACGTATTTTATCTAACCATGTATCATTGTTTCAAAACTGTATAAATTGATGAGTAATGTGATTTGTTATCAAAAATTCATAAAAATCGAAAATACAACTTTTTTTATCGTGTAAAATACGATTGGATTTACTTCAAAAGTCAATCAATCAATAATAAATATAGAACGAACGCAACATACTGGAGTAAGGCATATAATTAACCATGTTAAACTTTACTAATTATACAGTTAGAAAATTAAAACTAATTTTCCAACATACACCCACACATACATATATCAATATCTCTCATCGAATATATATTTGGGTGGCCCAACCAATGTCCCTTCCTTGACCTAGGTATGTGTCAGTGCTCATTTCTTAACCTAGGTATGTGAAAGTTACCATTTGCTGAAGAACTAACATACATTTTAAATTTTTTCCAGAGAAATTTTTCCCAGACCTAACTAAGTTTTGAACCCACAAAATCAAGACTAGTTTCGATAAGCCGCTGTCAACCTTCTATTTTTTTATTTTATTTAATGGTACTCCAAAAAGAAGAAGCTATTTTGCTCGTCTTCTACAAATCCGCTTTCATATCGCAATATACCGTTCATTCTAATGAACTTTTTCATAACCTTTTACCTACTTATAACAATTTTCAGTCAGACACCTTACACTCACGAGGACATCAAAATTTACTCTTTTGTGACTAAATTTGTTGCACTTATATTTGTTGACTATATTTGTGCAGACATTCCTTCTGATTTCCATGATTTAATCTGACTCGCTTCATTGTTCGAATCATTATAGTGTCTTCTTTAATTTCCTTAAAGAAAGACTTTTCCAAAGAGACACTTCACCATTTAAAATACTTCTTTTATTTGATATTCACTTTTTTTTAGAAGGTTGGTTAATAAATAACTCTCTCTCTCTCGCTCTCTCTCTCTCTCTCTCTCGTCATACTTCTCGTCACTTTTTGGGTCTTGTCAAATATTTTTATACTCTCCAAAATCAAGCGATTTTTTTAGATTTTGTCCCTGCCTGCAATCTTGTAAAATAACTCATAACTTCTGAGTTTAATCCATGGATCGAGCTCGTATACAGATTGAAGAAAGTTGACGAAACTTTACGCCTTTGCTTGGTATTTGGTCCATTATCCACCTCTCCCTCCAATCCCTTCTTATGTTCTCTTCCACAGTACTAAGATTATAAAAGGTGAACTTCACAGACAAACGAACCACAACGCACTCACTGATCACTATCACTAATAATGACATAATGAGAAGGTCTTTTTGGAATGGAACTAGCAAAGTAAAAGAAAACAAGGGAGTCCACTATAACGGGGACATGAGCGGTACTATAAGCAGAGCATAACAACTTGACAACTTAAGGGTGGACATTAAAGCACCCAACAGAGTTAAATGGTGCAGTCTATAACACGTCATATTTGCCTTTAGTAAGAGTTTATTGCACCATATTGGATCTCATCTACAAATAAAGGTACCTAAAAAAGATATTTGTGTATACTTTACATAATCTAAACCGTAAATGATCCAAACTACGTCCCATTTGAGACCTACTGCACCATTTAGTATACGTATTGGGGTACTCTAGGTTAGAACTCTAACAAAAACAACCAAGCTGGCTTGGGCTTATCCTAACCCTTCAGAATAAAGATCTGAAGCAATATATAAGGTTTTTGCTGGATTTTGAAACTTTGAACGATATTACCAAACAGGATCATTTGTCTTACAGTTTCCAATTATTAGTCAGAAATTAGTTTTTTTTTACTGACCGAACGTGTTTTTTTTATGGTAAAGGGAAAAATCTTCATAACCACTGTTAACGGCGACGGATTACTCCCTATATACAGATCTATACTACTAGACCCAATAATTCTTTAAAAATGCACACCGCGGTCTCGAGTTCAATTCTCGGCATTGACCAAAAACTAACATACACCGGATGACCTCGCCAATGTTTGCATTCTTTAAAGTCACGATTCCTGGGAATTATAATTTTCAAGCATTCCTTCCACTTTTGTGGTACTCATTTCTTAGATTATTTACTATGTTACTGAGCTTCCAGCTGTATAGATAAGTCTCCTTTGAATATTTCGATGGTTAAACTGTCTGGTCCAACAGCCTTATTATTCTGCAGCTTTTCAATGGCCAATTTAACTTGCCATTGGTACATCGGTATTGCTAGTTTTGTTATTGGTGTCAGTTGATGACCAGAAATTTCCGAAACTGTTGAAAACTTTTTAAGTTTTCTTCATCTGTTGTTACTTGATCAGTATCATCTCTTATTGGTAATATGTTTGTAATTTTGCTGGTGACTTTCCTTATATACACTGGTGTAGTGCTCGCATATTTTGGAGTGTTACCGCCACTTCAGGAACCTTAAGAATTCTTTCTGCATATTTTCTTCAATCATCCCTTGCAATCTTCTTTACTTGACGTATTGTTTCTTCTTATCTGCGTTTCACCTCTGCCGTATTTTGTTGGTACATTTGTAGATTAAGTTGACAGCGTTCCTTAATCATTTTCATGAATCATCAATTACAGGTTTTCGATTGTATTCTTGGTAGCCAAGTAGTTCCATGGCAGTCTTGCTCCAGTTTGTCCTTCTAGTGCTCCTAAAAGCTTTCTGGGTGGCAGGGGAAACGTTAAAACAGAAGATTATATAACGATGGTTAGAGAAGGAGTGCTCCTTCGCCAATTCCATTCCCTGACCATAGGATATATATTTTCTGAGGTGACGGTTACGTCTAAAACCTCCTGCCGTATATCTTCACCCACGGAACTAGTTTCACCAATGCTCGCAGCCCTCTCGTCGCTCGAGTCCGACAAGTCTTCCAAGTCCTCCCCAAGTGCTGTCACCTCGGAGAGCTCCATTGGTTGGGCTGCCGTTCTCCTCTGGTTCTTCTATGTGCGTTTCAGCCTCGTCTTTTTTATAGTCTCTGAGAGTAATCAACCCGAAACCGAAGTCGATTACTCCCTTAGTCCCGACAAGAGGAGCCAGGAACTTCTTATTGATTACCATAGTAGATAATCTGGAGCCTCCCTTGGCATCCTCTTGCCTTACAATCTACTAATTCCCTGTCGGAAGATTAGAGTTGCTGACCCTGATTATCTTCAGGATCTTTTCTGGACTTACGCTCTTGGCCTGCTAGGAATCTTATTCCTGCTTACAGTCGCCAGCCTGGCGCCTAGTCACACCTCCTCTACCTCCACTTCAGCCTTCTTATACAGATCGGCCTTGACAAAACGAAGTTAAGTACATTATACACCAATCTCTATTTTTCATGGTTTTGCTCCCGTCACAATGACTCCTGTCAATGACGGCTAGCACCAAAACACAATGTCTTTGAAAGACTTGTGTTTAGGCATAGTCATGTGAGGCGTTTCCTTCTCCGTTTCGTTTTCGACACATGGTCTCTCTCCGAGCTGTCGCTTCCGACCGTTTCCTTGGGCCATACCACGGATTTCCTTTTTTCAGCCGTGAGCTGTACCCTTCAAGGGTTGCAGCGCATCTGGCCAAAATCCTGAACGCCACGCACCTATTCCGTTAACGCTGCTTTTACGGAGGGACGCTAGTCGATCCTCCTGCAGCAGCGCTAGATTTCCTTGAGTTCCGCTTATCCCTGGCTTTAGTGCACAGAAATCGCTTTCCTCTGGTATTTTTGAGGGACCTCCAGCTTTACGGTTTGAGCTCTCTCTTGTTTTTTCCGGCCTTTGGAGAGTGCAATTTTTTTTCTTAAAATCACCATTCTATATCATTTAATATACAAGAAATAACAAAATGAAACAAAAACACATTTTTTTTACCCAAAATTTCTTGATAAGGGTGCCTGTCTCGGTTTTGTAATTAGGTCCACCTACGTAGAGATTCGTATACACAGGTAAAGATACTTACAACCGGAGGTCACCAGGTATCCAGAGGGCTCCGTTTGTGACTGGGCTTGGTTAAATGGGCCCCCAACCTGGTAATTTGTTGGTACGGGTCGCGTAACATCTTAAACCAACCCATCTATCGTCATTAAGCGTGACTCGCCCCGCACCTGGGCCACTTTGCCCACTCGTCCTACCGAACGAGGACCTAGAAGCAACGACACTGTGAAGCTACCTTTGAAGTAAAAATGTTTAAATCAAAAGCGTGATGGTATTTTGCAAACAGTTAAAGTTCACAATTGTTTATAATTTTAAGCCTTGTGCTTACAGAGTACATATACTGTATAACAGCTATATGTGTAGGTATATATCACACTTTAATTCAGCAAAATTGGATTGTAATTCCATTTAACTTCACACATTACACAATATTTTGTATAAAACATTTCACGACTCAATAAATAAAGTGTTAATGTATAAGATCCGACGCAAAGATAACATAAAATAAATATATATTAGAAAATAAGCTTTATCGTAAAGCTTTCATATCATAAACATGACACGTGGAATAAAATTTTATCAATTTGTGATGAAACAGAACCGAAAATCGTAACAAAAAAATTACGAAGAAGAAGGGAATAGCAAAAAAGATAAAATTACAAAGTCTCTTTAGGGAGTTAGAAGCTTTTTTAAATAAGAAAATTAAGCTACTGTACATAAAAGAAGAACATCAGGAAAAGTAGGAAGATGTAGATATATTCTCTCGAAGCATAAGAAAAAGGGATATAATTTTTAATTACGGTTTCTATTTTTGTATTTAAAAAAAAAATTGAAGATACAATAAGTTTAAATCAATAGAGCCAAGCAGCAACAAGCAAAACAAAAGAAAATTTAAATGTTGCTGTAAATGACCAGAAACCCATTAATTATCTGGTGGACAAACTAGGGAGTAGGACTTACTCCTCTACTATATATACATATATAGGCACGTAAACACCTCGATAAATTGATAAGATTATATCAAACATGTTGGGTCATTACCATCACTCACCAATAATTAGGTCATATATGTGATGCGACCAAATCTACTCCCACTCGCGCCGCCATCTACGTATAAACCTTTTACACATTAAAGACACATTATTATTGTCATTTTCTTGATTGTTATTATTACGGCTATCATAAAAATCACATTAATCATAGAAATTAATTTGGAGATGGGTAGAACAATTAAGGCCCCATTTTCGCCCCTCTTGTTGTACAAAACACAAAACGTTTTATTTTTATAGTTTCAAATAAAATAATTACAAATTACATCGCACAAAATTTTCCTATTCGATGTGTACCATATACTCATCGTATATAAACATCGTAGGAAAGACATAAAGCACCAGCAACAGTATGACAATCACAACACACCAACAATGACGGAAAATTGTTGTCATCGTTCAATGAATTGTTAAAAAATTGTATGGCGGCATACACAGCTTTTTTCACATCATTAAATTTCAACGATTAGATTTGTTAATTTTTGTTGTTGTTGTTGTGTCGTTATTTTAAATTTGTGTGCTCCTCTCTAATTATTTTGAAAATTATTTCACTAATTAGTGGACAAGAGTCTCACGAAAACAAAAAAGAAAATGAAAAAAAAAGTTTTGTTATTTTTGATGATTTCCTCGATGATGCCCTTAATCGACAATAGGAGGAATGAATTGTTATTTTCCGGGTTCGCAGGCATACCATTAGTCGAATGTGTTAAATTTGGGTCTAAGATAATAGATAGTTAATGGGTAGTCATTATTTTTTTTGGAGAACACCAATATTGAAGCTCAAGTCCCGTAATGTATACATAATAAACTCCTTTGTTACCATCATTTTTCACATCGGTTAGCACTATACGCTTATCAAGGTTATTTGCTGGTCTCCCAACTAAAATTTTACCTTGTGAGCTTTTTGTGGGCTTCTCGAAAATATCCCGACTGGACCTGGAATTTTGAACTTAGAGAAAGAATCGATGCTCCATCGGATTCTGTTTTTTGTCATCACCTTGGCTACAAAGTTCCAATCACTGAAAGTTGCTAGTTGGTGTGGAAGTTGATTTCTGTCGACTATATTAAAATTCTCACTTTCGAGAAAACAACTTTTTAGAAACTCTAAGGCTTCCTGATTTGTACTCGTACAACTTTCGATAGTGACTACTACAGAGTTCTCTCCTGAGTTTAACGGTTGCCGTAAGGCTATTCATCTTTTTAAAAAAAGATCCCGTTTGTGAAAATTTGCACAAGTCCCAATTTTCCGTTGTATCGGTGTTCATGGCTTTGTTAAGATGTTTAATTGCCCGAATCGTCAGTCCACCCAATTCTCTGGCTCGCCATTGTGTTTCAAATTATTTAGGCTTACTTGGACAGCCCTTTTCAAAGGTGCTGATTGGTGCTTGTTCAAACTTGTCAGCTGCTTTTTCCATTCCACTGCACTTTCTGATTTTCATTACTGAGTATAGACGTAACTGGTTAAGTTAAAGTCTATACAGTTACCAATCAGTGTTTCTTGAATTCCTAAACTCTATAATTTTAGGTTTATCGCTGGCTTAGAGAACATCTAAGACCATCCCAGGGAGAAACTTTCCCGTTTCCGACTCCGTGAGGCAAGAATAATATCAATTACATCAAGCCTTGAGGATTTTAAAAAGATAGGTTTATTGCCCACGTTTGAGATTACTAGGTCAGGCGCAGATAAGCATTCCTCTAGGATTAATATTGAGAACAGCATATTGACAACAGCATACTGATCCAGTCAGATAACATAGCATACTGATCTATTAATAAAAAAAAGTTGTAGTCCCATTTATGCTTTTCGGTAATAATTACACGAAATTATTTCCCGAATGCATGTAGGCAGTTATGTGCCGACTCACGTCCACCATATTTGACAGCGCTAAAAATAACCAAACTGATTGTCGCTGCCTTGTAGACGAGCAGCGGTTTGTGCTACACACCTTCTGATCCAAATATCAAGCGGCAGCAGATCGATAGTCATCTCAAGACAAATCTTGAGATGACTGACAAATCTTTGAACGCGCTTTAGACGTTTCCCTCCACTCCTACTCAATTTTCTAGGTCACAAAATAAGTTCTGCAAATCAGATTATGGATCTGATAACCGAAACGTATAACTGGTACACGCGTCTGGATTTCAAGCCTCGTGATTTACCATATGGTATAGCTGTTAGTATTTTCAATAAATGAATGCTTAATTGCATTCCACTTTTATGTGTTTCTACCAGGTAATGTTCCAGATTCAAAGATCTTAACATCTGAAGATAGCGAAATGATATCCATATATTTACCAACCAGTATTATGGTGATGTCATTGGCATAACGCTGACAATAAAATACGTTGTCGTTTAATTGGAGTAGAAGTGATTGACCACTAAACATTCACAAGAGTGGTGACCGTAGTGGTCACCGTAGTTCTACGGGTTGCCTTTTATTCGTACTCAGAACTTTTTGACATATGAAACGGGATCTATAAAGAAAAAAAATATCAATCAGGCATAAACGGTTAAGACAGAACCTACAAACCTGTTGTCCGGTTGGTCGATGAGACCTCGGTCCTTGAACCCAATCCAGTCCCATCCCTAGGCACTAACCTGTGAAAGATAAACTAGACGGCAAACCACAAGCAAAAATAGGACAAGTCACATACATATAACTGGGAACATATAGGAGATGCATTGGACGGCGTACAGCACATCCCAGACGTTATTACAATAAACATTCACAGCAACAA
Source organism: Tipula lateralis (assembly GCA_963932295.1). Taxonomy (NCBI): domain Eukaryota; kingdom Metazoa; phylum Arthropoda; class Insecta; order Diptera; family Tipulidae; genus Tipula; species Tipula lateralis. Next base: position 56,502,505 of record OZ010737.1, read on the forward strand.
TTATCAAATCAACAGACACTTTGTACATAAACCGATCACATAAACACAAATTCCGTATAAACAAAACACAAGTAACATAAATCACCACACAATACACTAAATGACACGAAACTCTTTGACAACAAATGACACTGATATACGTCAGACAGATGTCAAATGTATTTCGAAGATGGTAACATAGGATTATCGACCGTAGCTGAATCTTGTACCGGACTAAAGATGGCGGGAGGCGCGCGAAGAAGATAACGTTGCCCGATGTACAGTGCGATACAAACAAAAGGTATATAAGGCGATGCGTGTGGCGGGAACGAGGCTTTTTTTTCTTTGTTTTCTTGAGGTGAGTTGGTGCCAAGTAGAATTGTGATATTAAATGAGTGAATGGAATTATGAAAGTGAACAAATGAAAACTAAATAAGAAACTACTAAACTAGAGAAAATAAAATAAAGTGGAACTTGGTTGAGTGGAACCACGTCGTCAGAGTGGTGCACATAGGAGAAAAAGCGAAGAAGGTGTTCGCGCTAAAGCAGAGGATTGCCAAGTGGAACGCGAGCGATCGCGGTGCTTGTCCAACAGACACGTGGAAAACAGGTTAGTGCCATTTTATATTTTCCCTTCCAATTCCATTGTGTAACAAGTTCATACATCAACAGCATAGCCCCCCCAATTGTTACACCCAGCCCGAAGGTCTCTAGCCAACCGAATAGAGCTAGCCACATTCGTGCGCGCAGGCTGGCGCCCAAAATATAAATTTAATTGTCTGCTGATTGGGGAGGCAGAGGAAGAGCAAGGGAAGAGGACGGCACAAAATTAACTCACGTCAGTGTTTGTAATATTTTTATAAATAGTAAAAGAATACAGTGTCCAAAGCATAAATACTGTTTTATTGAAACGCGCACGTCACATTTGGCGCCCAACGTGGGGCCAGAAACGGTAATTGAAGCGTCCTCTTCCTAAGCATACGGGTTACCACGACACGTGGTTATGAGAAATAATTGATAAACAAACACATGGTCAACGGGTTGACCATCGGTGGTTAGGTATACCCAATTGAATACATGGAGTAGTAATTGCACTGTTCGTAAACCTTTAGTTTAATATTGCTTGGGAAAAGGGTTCGGGGAAATTTGTAATCGTTATTGCGACTGTTAGCGGGGAACTCACCTACTTTCCTCGGTCGTTCTCAAAAAAAAAATAAAAATAAATAAAAAATAAAAAATCAAACAAACACAATCAAGGTGACGGAAATTGAAGACTAAGAAGCACATATCCCTAATTCGTAAGTTATTATAACCTTGATATTGATGATTGCTGTACTTTAATTGGGGTAAATTTATTGGTTAATTCTCTGGTTACAAAGTGGTGTTACAATTTGATGTTAAATTATCTAAATTATTTAAATTATTAAAATTATTACGTAGATTAAGATTTAATTAAGTAAGACTAAATTAGTAAGCTTTATTTTGGTGTTAAATTACTTAAATGATATCATAGCTTGGCTCGGGTCGGTCATCGAACGTATAGGATTAAATCCATTAATAGAAAACTTCTAGTCATTGCATTGCAAGCCATTGTTCATCGCGTTGTATCGTTCCATTAGTTAACTGTCCACGGAAGGTAGTGATCCAAATTCTAAAACAAATAAAATTATTGAAGAAATCCAAATTAAATGCTACACTAGTAACCGAATTAAGTCCGGGAACAGATTCGTGATGAGTGGAATTAGCGATTTCCGTTTGCTGCCGGAGTGTTTGAATGAAGGCCAAATAAATTATGAGCTGGAAGGAAGAGAGTTGTTGTGCACGGGAACCATGCGCAACAAGATTTCGGCGTTAAGAAACGCATTGGAGCAAGGTATCAATCATCGCAAGGCTGCGGAAGGGTCTGAAGAAGAGTTCAATGAGAGTGTAGATCAATTACAACGGCTTCAAGAGGAGTTGATGATTCAGCTAAAACAAGACGATACACAGAGTCTTGTGAAGACAAAGTGCCACCTCCGTCATTACTATGATAGGGCAAAAAGAGCCGCGGGGGAAGTGGTTAATCATCTTAGCATTTTACATGGGATCGAGAAAAATGTAGAAAGACTACTGCGTTTGTCAACATCTTCAACTGGTGAGACGATCAACAACACCATCATGGGCAGACCGTCCATTGGTATGGGCAGGGGAAGAGGACGTGGAACTCCACAAAAAGCGTTAGTGAAATCTTTGGAAGAGTTGCGCATTGAAAATAGGCAGAGTACCTCGGCGCAAGCAACTGAAATGGACAGGGTAGCGATGGAACGTGCTACCCCACGTGACAGCTTGGGGCCACGTAGCAACTTCGAGGATGCGTTTGTGGGTGAGAGTGATAGAAATGTCAGCGGCGTGGCAAGCCAACAGCCACACTTTGAATACGAGCGACGAACAAACAGTACTACAAGTCTTAGCAAGGTGATAATGCAGATGGGGAAGTGGGAGATGCGTTTTTCGGGAGATGACGGCATGTCACTGACTGACTTTTTGTTGAGGATAGATATGCACGCTAGAGCTATGAGACTCAGCAAGAACGAGTTATTTCGAGGTGTGTTTGTGTTGCTGAAAGATTTTTGTTGTTTTCGAGCATTTCTTTCGACCAATCGACAAGAGCCTTTTTATGATTGATTGACAAATTGTGTGGGATCCAACGCGAACAAATTTGTTTGACAGTTAAATGTTCATGCAATATTGAGTGTATGCTGATCCCACTAATGCCTAAGGTTGTCTATATCTCAAGATAGATCACATGACGATCTTGCAATATCAGTTCGCGCACAGCATCAATGTTTTTCGGAACAACAACTGATTTCGGACGACCTTCACGAAATTCTTGGAGTGAACTCCGACCACGATTGAATTCACCATACCATCGATAAACACTGGTCTTTGATGGAGCGCCATCGCCAAAAGTTGAATTAAGTTCACTCATGCACTGCTGCTGAGTTAATCCACGTCGAAAGTTGTAAAAAATAATTGCACGAAAATGTTAACGATTTAATTCCATTCTTGGGGGCAGATGCATCTTTTAATTTACTGTAAACAACACAAATAGCGCTCGTATGTCAAAACGTTCTGAGTTCTAACTTTACGATAGAGCTGTCAGTTGACAGATTGCAACATCAGGGTTGCCAAATCCCGAAATATAAAAGGCAACCTATGTATCATCGCCTAGGTCTGCTGTAATTCTGATACATTGTAGTAGCGTTACTCTTCTAAGCACTTAAGTTGCTTCTATTATTCTCTTCCAATTCTGGTAGTTTTACAGATCGAATATTTTTCAGAGTGATTTTTGGTGCTGAAATTACAGTTTTACTTGCATTTATCGCCGGCGCGGTTGAAATATTGCTTCAAGGTATTCTACAAATAAGTTTGCTTTTAGTCTGCTTTTTTTGACTCACGAATCAATATCGTATTGAACTTTTGTTCCGCTTCATAAGAAATACTTAATGTCTTTCTGACCAGTAAGACTCGGTGTTCCGCAATATCTATTCACTTTGCCAGATGTTTATTGTTTTTCGGTTTTCCTTAACCAGTTTCCTGATCTGAATAGGATAGAAGTACGTGATTTTTATAACTACTGTTAAATTTATGTTGCCTTCCGAAAGAAATCCCAATTAGTTGGATTATTATCCTCACCTTGTATGCCTCTTTGATAATTGAGGCACTTATAATCATTATCACTGGGTACACATCTCGATTTTCATCTCGATTTTCATTGACTATATAAAAATCTATCAGGTATTTTGTTTACTGTCAGAATAAAAGTCACTACAACATGCACAACTAAAGTTATCCCCAATGATGAAATTTAATTGGTAATTACCTTGGTCTTTTGCTTACAGTGCATCTTTAGCACTACAGCAGTTTCCAGGATCTAGTAGTTTACTATTACCACATTAGAAGGTGTATCCTAAATACTTGAAAAATATGTTTTCCGGCACAACATAGGCATCAAGCTGTAGAAATGAAACGAGCAGCGATCCCAACACGTTTACAAAAAATATAAACGAATAAGCGATACGAATTCTTTTTGTCCTGTTAATAGAAGGTCACCAAAATATAACTGCATGTCAAGTGTAAACAGGCCGTTTTATTAGGTAGCTTGTAAAAACAACGCTTCTATTATGTTTTAAACAAAGAGGCGAGACATACTCAAAGGCCAATGAAGATAGTGGGCTCTTATGAGCGTAATAGGCAAAAATGTCATCTCGAACTATAATCCATACGATTCAAACACTGATCGTTTAATGAATATCTCAATTACATTGACTATATTAATATATAGTCAAACAACTTGTAATAAATCATCCAGCACATGCCAAGTTATCATTTCAAAAATAACCATTATAATACATAAACGTCATATACCACGGACGACAGCAGAATCCGAAAGCGAAAATAAATTGAGAGATTTTGAAACTGAATCTCTTCAGTCGCGGATTAATCATTTTGAAAAAACATTATACATCACTTGAAAAAGGATCCAACTCTGAATTCTTTCTTAAGAAAGTAGTTTTTATTGGTGTATGCGTACCATCAATGCAACCAACATAGTGGTATCCCTTATCGTTCACAGGGATTTTTATGAATCTTTTTTATTTTATGACTCCCCACTCTCAACCTTATTTCTATTAAATCATCACTTAAAACGATCACGTTGCATGACATAACAAACTATTGCGGTATCCATTTTTAAGCCATCTATATGTTCAAAAATATAAAAAAATGGAATAGGTCCATCTTTGTTTGATAAATATATGTCAACCCGTTTATTGGTGAGATACTATATAACCGTTTATTAGTTACTTTCCAATCGACCAACCGATAGTACTCACAATTGCCCGTCATTCACCTAGAGAAGGTCCGAAGTGGTACTTCGAACCTTCTTTAGGTGAATGACGGTAGACTACAACTTCGTTCGAATCTACCAAAATTGAGGACAGTCGCCCAATGACTCATTAGGTGTTCTTAATTACTTGAAGAAAGTGTATTCCAAACGAAAATAAATCTTATCATAATTGCTTTCAAGGAAATAAATCAAATATTGGTCAACATTCGATGTGACAAGTCGATAGATGAAGAAACTCTTCCAGTAAAACAAAAATGATCGTTCCAAAAATTCATAATGCAAATGGCACGCGGGTCTACAGAGCAGTAAGAAATCACCGATAAGCTCTCAGAAATGAACGTGCAACAATTATTTCGGACATTTGCTTGCGAATGATTTATTTCGTAACATTTTAAAAAGGTAACTCTTAAGGTATATAACGAAGTCAAATAATAATAAAGAAATCTAATGCTGATAGATTCTAGTAATACGTAAAAGTCCTGTTATCCGGAATGCTTGTGGATAAGAGCATTCCGGATAGTCGAAAATTCTGGATAGTTCAATGTGTCATTAAAACTAGAAATTTTACGAGAATTTCGCTTGATTTCACTAATTTTAAGGATTCTAGTACGGCTTCATCAGAATCTGAGCTGAAGTTCTCTGCTGCATTGGGAATCAAAACACTTTCGATAAGTTGCTCATTCGTAATAGTTTGCACAGTTTTTGTCTTATCATCGAGAAGCAATCAGTCAACAATTTTATGGTCTTGACAATTTTATAGTCCACAACTTGTTGATTTCGCAAATTTTATCGTAAGGCGCGTTGTTGTCACTTCATCTTTTCCAACCATTTGCTAAATTTGAAAATTTTACTTCAGTCCAGGCAAACTCTGCATTAAATATTGCATCTTTGATGTTATAAGATTGTTCAGCAGCAATTAATTTTCTTAAAAATGGGTTTTAAAGTGATATTTAAAATCCTGAATTATGCTCTGATCCATTGGTTGAACTAAAGATACCATAATGGCTTATAGCTCACGTTTTGATGAGTTTTGATTGTGGGTGTCATATTAGGATGTGAAATACGATTTAACCTAACACTCTATTACTAATTGTTATAAAATTTATTTTTGACACCGCATGCAGTACAATCACTCTTGTAGGGGACTATCAGCTGTTTTTATATCGAATTTCAATACTTTATGTATCCAATATCCAAAATTTTAATGCGGTTCTACCTGTATGCTAAAAATTTAACAGAAGAGTTAGAAACCGTTAATAAGCTCTCAGAAATTATAATGCAACAGTTATTCCCAGCAAGAGTTTAAATAGAAGCCTTCATTATCTCTACTAACGAAGTCATCAGCATTTATATTGAACGTATAAAGATCCGAATATACGATAAATGGTTTTGCCACAGATATGAGCTATTTCAGTAGATGCTAATAGATCTTAACCTAAACCTTTGGCGTTCACAAATACAATAAATAGTCACGCCACAGTAGTAAATAAAATAATTAAATCGGAAAAACGATTTCGATTCAAAATCTTTAACTCGCTTTAGCACCGTTGCAACAAAACCTCACAACATATAGAAACAAAATGCAACATACATCAAGTCCGGTCGCATGTGCCTTATGAGATGGATTTCAATGGATTTCACACAACAAATCAATGACGTCATTAGATCAAACCCGACCTAGCGAACGGAACATTTAAGATGCCATACATTTCGAAACACAAACGTCTTCGACAGCTGTCAATCAATGCCACACCGGAGTTTTGGTTTAAATCCATTATAAGCTGTCACGATTAGAGCTCCCAGCATTATCATATCCTACAAACCCACGGTTATCAAACTCGACTTAGGTTTGTTTTTTTTATGTTAGTTTGAATTTTGAGAAGAAAACAAGTGAAAAATATTTATAAAGTCGTTTTTTCCTAATCATACCATGTACCCAAATAAAACACATGGTTTGAGTATCTGGTATGATAAGGGCAGGACAAAGCCACTTTATACATTATTTAAGTGTAAGTATTCTAACTTTGAAATTTCCATATTATTCCTCATTCAAGATTTATGCTCCAATTCTGTTTTTAAGCTTTTCAGCTAGATTATGTACCCGGTTGTAGCTTAATAATTAAGAAAGTTTCTTATCACGCAGCGCTCTCGAATTTTAGTCGCGTAATTGACCAAAGATCGATCATTCTTTAGACTGACCATGCCCACAATGTGCGTTCAGGTTGAGACACGATCAAGGTCGTTTACTGTCTTTAAGCTTCATATTATTAGCTAGTTATAAAGCGTGAAACTTTATGTAATTTTAAATTGAGGTTTTTCAAGTGTGTGTTGTAATTCGAGTTGTTGCTTGTATGTTGTAATTCACTAGGCCGGTTTCGATCAGATGAAGACCACATTACTCCCCCGAAAGTGAATCCTATCCCCCTCTCTCCCCTTCGTTTGATTATGATTATCTATAATATATGCCGTAATGCGTTGGTGTGTCTGAATGCGCCAGCTTAGTGATTAGGCTTGTTGCGACATGAAATAAACCTGACTGAATGCTGTATTTGTGGGTTGCCCGCTTTCACCCTGTTAAGTGGTTTGGCTTTATTGCAGCATGAAATGAACTTCTTTGAAATATCTGTGCCTTAACCGAGAAACGAACTACGTATTGAGAGAGAGATATAGACACAATTCCATTGTGAGCAGTTAATTTTTGCCGTGTATTAGGTTAGGCCTAATACACATGGTATAATAAACATGGCCGTTGGGGTCACCAATGTAAAACAGTAAAAAAAAACCTTTATGTAAGCCTTTTTGAGTGTGTGTTGTAAAAAATTCGAGTTGTTGTTTGTGTGTTGTAATTCACTAGGCAGGCTTCGATGATATTATGATGGCGTCACGCCGTGGTCTAGAGTTCGATTCTCGCTGTTGACCAAAAATTAACATGCACCGGATGACATAAAAAGGCGATTGTGTGTGTAAAAACATTCTTTTGGCTGACCACCTACAATGTGCACCTATTTGTATTAATGGTTCGTAAGGCCTCGTTTGAGACGCGGTAAGGACCGTTTACGGCCTATAATCCATGGATTATATTATATTCAAAATAAATAAACTTAAAGATGACAGATTCTAGTACTACCTAGAAATCACTACTCTCTTGTTAGTATGTACCCTTGAAGGTATATGAGGTATCACTTTAGGTTTAATTAGTAGGCCAACATGGTGGGTATTTCCAAAAAAAAAACCCAACTCTAATGCTAGCTATAATGGTTATTTTTGAGTTTTTGACACTTAATTCATGAAAGGTTCAAATAAATAAGGTCTTGTAGTATCCAATCAACTAAGTTTTTCTTAATTGTCGCCCACAGTTATTAGATACGAATTAAGATACTTTATCATCAATATAATATAGAGAGGTCAATATAGGTGAGATTCATGAGATAGACTATGCCATGGTAAGAACACAAAATTTTACTACAGTCTTCGTATGTTAAAATACAAAGTCATGAAATAGGATTATGTTGGCATTACTGCTTGATTGAACCCGAACCGTATCGTAATCAATCATAAAGTTTATTGAATTCCCATCACTACAATATTGCCAATCTACTATATATAGCCAAACTACGAGTCTATATGTAGGTATGTTCAATATATTCCAAATCATTAAATATGAATTAAAGTGTATTTCCAATCTAAGACTCAATTTGTAATTTTTTTTTTTTTTATTATTATTTCGAAATCAATAACAGCGTTCAAATTCATTCCGTTCTTATAAATGAGTTTAATATTATATGAGACGACTGTTGTTGAAAGAAAAGCAATAATTAATTTCGAAATAAATTCGGTTTACGCCAAAAATAAAAGCACGAGAAAAGCAATAAAAATCTTAAAGAAAACACACAAATGCACAGCATGATTGAATTAAAGTTGGCAACAAATAAGAAGAAGACGTTTTGTTATGTTGACTTTAATAATTTTCCATTTCTCTTTACCACATTCGTTTTACAGTTTTATTGAATTAATTTTCTTTTCACAGTTAACAGCAGGTGTATTTCACTTTCCCGATTCATTTGTTGTTGTTTTTATTTATATGTGTGTGTGTGTGCAGCTGCAGACAAAAAAAATCCTTCTTTCTTTACGTATGTCGGGTTAAAGAATTTTATTTCAGAGTTACGACTCTTCTCCTTTCTGAGACAGACACTCCATATATCTATACATATTTGAACTACGAGTATTTAAAGTCAATCGTTTATTAGAATTTGGCTTTCAATACTATGACATACTGTATATTTTTCGATGTGGATAAACTTTTTTTGAGATTCATAAGTCATCCAATTTTCATTTCAGCCCTATAGACTGGCATGGAGCAATAACCGGTGCAGATGGACTCCGTAATCATTTACGTATAAAGTAGTCACTAACGCTTGCTTTCGACTTTCATATGTGCCTAAGTGTTTCAAGGTTGAACCAATCATCATAATAAAAAAACAGAAAAACCAGCTGAGGAAATTGCATCATGCAGGTCGACCCCTTTGTTACCGAACATTTCAAAGTTGTTTGAGAAGTTGTTGCTGAAACGACTTAACCCAATTATCATTATACCTGCGACTTCCAGATTGGATTCAGAACTAAACATTCGACAATTGGTCAAGTTCATCGCGTTACTGCAACAGGCATTCGAAGAGAAGAAATATTTATAGATGTATCACAAACTTTCGCTATAGAGTGTGGAATGATAGTGCCACAAATTATTGACAATCGCTCATATCACTCCAAACGAAAATTTAGAGTATCTCATGGAGTAACATACTTTTATCCAGCCACAGCAGGGATTAAAAGAAGCTTAACGAGCTAACATGTAACACAGCTAAATTTGAAGGATCGCGCGTTTGGTGCAGGAGCTCTGACAGTTAAAGGAGCTAGGACAGTCTCTGCTAGGAGAATGTGTAACACATTCAGAAATGTGTTGCGCTGGCGGTTGCTATTTTTGTGTGTCTAAACGAGTAGGCACAAAAATAGCAACCGCCAGCGTCACACATTTCTGAATGTGTTACACATTCTCGTAGGAGAGACTGTCCTAGCTCCTTTAACTGTCAGAGCTCCTGCACCAAACGCGCAATCCTTCAAATTTTGCTGCCTGAAACTTGGGCATTTTATACTCCAACGGAAACTGAAAACTGGCCAACGAATTCCACTTTCTATATGTTCAATAAATAAATTCGCGATTTGCATCTTCAGTTCGAGGTTTTGGCAGCTTCACCATTAATAATGTGTTTTTCGGGTCGCAAACTGCTATTGCTGACAAGATTATAGTTGCCTGAATTCTAATGTCCAACTACCTGACATATCTCGTTGGATATGCTTCGGGCCATCTGGTTAATCTTTCCACCAAGGTCAAGAGATATAACTAACCTTCTGATAGTGAAAGCGGACCCACAATGTCCATATGAATGTGTTCAAACCTGTGATCGGGTACTTTAAATTGTCCGTACTCCGATTTTGTGTGACGATGCACTGTCGCCCGCTGGCATTTTAAGCATTCTTTTGACCAAAGATTTATGTCTCTGTTGATGCCAGGCCAGAAATATTTAGATGTCACTAATTTTCGAGTGCATCTTACACCAGGATGAGATAGTCCGTGTAAGCAGTGGAATACAATTCGCCGAGTTTCATTCGGTACGTACTTGTGCCTGTAATAATTTCACACCATACTTTAACATCCGTCTCGGGTATATTCACCAACAAAAGTTTGTAACTTGTGTTCTTTTACTCTCGTAATTCATTCAGTTCATCGTCGCTGAGTTGTAATTTTGACAACTTTTCTATTGAGAAACTCTGCTGGTTGATCGCTGCTGCTTCGTTGCCGTCCGACACTCTGGACAAGGTATCGGCAACGACGTTATCTACCCCTTTTATGTATCTTATATCTACCGTGAACTGTGCAATATAGTCCAGCTGGCGAGTTTTCGATAAAATTGTGTTTATAAGTGGTATATCTGAAGTGTTTTATTGCCAGGAATATAGCAGGCAACTCGCGATCGAAAGCTGCGTATTTCTGTTCAGCACTTGTTAATTTTTTGAAAAAAAAACAGGTTTCCAACTGCTTCTACTTCTTCGTTGCTGCAAAACAGTTACAACAGAAACGACGCATCCACTGTAATACTATAAGTTCGGCATTTTCGGCTGGATGGACCAGCATGCTTGCATTTGCTAATGCTCGTTTTGTTGATTCAAACATCTGTTGACAATTTTCCGTCCATGAGAATTCTTTTGAGTTACCCTTTCTTGGTAGTTTTGCAAGGTGTTCGTAGATAGGGACTAAATAATTAGCGAGTTGCGGAACAAATCTATGGTAATAGTTTACCATTACTAGAAATCGTTGGGTTTGCCGTAAACTGCTCGGAGTCGGAAACTGCTCAATTATTTCAGCTTTATCTCGCGATGGCACTATACTGTCCTCGGATATTTCGTGGCTCAGAATATCTAGTTTAGAAACTGCAAATTTACATTTTTGCATATTGATGGTAATCCCGAAATCAGTATGTCGCTGAAAAATGATTTTTAAATGTTTGCTGTGTTCTTCTGAACTACGAGTGAAGACAAGTAAATCAGCAATGCAGGTGAATACAAACTTTAACCCTTGACATACTTGATTCATAAATCGCTGAAACGATTGCCTCGCGTTTCCAACCCGAATGGCATTTGTAGAAATTCGTACAAACCGAACGGAGTCGTAATGGCGGTCTTATGAATATCCCCTTCCGCTACTGGAATGAGGTGATATGCTTGCACAAGGTCAATCTTTGAATATATTTTGGAGCCAAATAAATTACTAGAGAAATTCTGGATGTGTGGTATGGGATATCTCGAGCCGCCGAGGTCTCGAAAATGGTAATCTTCCTTCTGTCGAAATATAGTGTACCACAGAATGCCTTACTGGAAGATCATATGTTGGATTTTGGGTTAATGTAGGAAAATCGCGTAAAATTCGACTGAATTCGTTTTCATTTACTCTATTAACCTTCACCGTAGGGACTTTATCACGAGAATATATCGCGTTAACCGATAATGAAGTTTCGATAACCCGGATTTATTTCGCTCCTAAATCTACCACCAAACCAAATTTCGTCAAAAAATCGGCTCCGATAATAGGACGAGAAACATCTGCCACTGTGAAGACATGAGAAAATTCTCGACGTAAACCGAGATCAATTTTAAAATGTTTTAAAATTGATCTCGAGTCCCAAATGTTTTTATGTTAGAACCATTGACTGCTGACAATGAATTGGACTTAGCCGGCTTCAGATTACCATAATGTGCGTATGGAACAACTGATATATCTGCACCAGTGTCTATAAGAAATTTTAATTTGTTTATTAGATCAAATACAAAGAGGCGGCGAGAATAAGGATAACTACTGATTGCCGCTGCATCAGCAGATTTTAAGGGTTTTTGTAGTAGCAGGATTTCTTTGATTTTTGTATTGACACGGTTCGCGACACTGGCGGGCTTTTTCACCAAATTTTTAGTGATACCAACACAATGGTTTGTCGCTACTTGGGTTCCTGCGATCTCAGCTACGATCACAATAACTCCTATCTGACACTCGTGAGAGGTAACGACTGCGAGAACGAGCTAAAACCGTTACTTCATTTATTTCCTTTTGTTGGTCATATCTGTTATATATCTGTTATAGCTGCGCATAGACTTGCCATCTCGTTGTTACTTACAACGGTTGCGGTTGAATTATGGCATGCCATTCCTGCGATATTCGTTGGGTTTAAAGTCTCCAATCCAAAATGCCCTCCTAATCATTACGAGGTGGGCCATCAAATGTGGACTGATCCACCTCTACTAAATGGCAGCAGACTAGCTTTTACGGACAAGGCAAGATTTCTAGGCGCAATCTTGGACAGTAAGCTTAGCTGGAAGCCCAACATTCTGGAAAGAGTAAACAAGGCCAATATAGCATTGTACTCGAGTAGGAACCCCATCGAAAAGGAATGGGGCCTGACGCTGGAGCTGGTACACTGGCTATTCACTTCCGTAGTAAGACCTGTACTTATGTATGGAGTGAGCGTGTGGTGGCCTACTCTTGATAAAGTAACATACAGGAAAAGGATTGAGAAGGTGCAAAGAACGGCCTGTGGGCAATAATGGTAAGCAAATGGCGTCGATTACGGCCAATCAACTATCAGCCATATCTCAGTGGAAATGTTTTCAAATAGGACACTCGACGATAGTCAGATTGCTGAGGAAAGAACTGGCGCTAGACTATGTTACACCGACTCTGTGCTTCGAAAAAGGTTCAGAACTACCGGCCCCTCAAGGGAATCTTGGGCGAGCGGGTTGACAGCTGAAACGGAAGCATTGCAGTTCTTTACGGATGGTTCCAAGCTACACGGTAAAGTAGGAGCTGGAATCTTCTGTGATAAATTAGGAGTAGGTATAGCAGTTCGCCTCCCTGATCACTGCAGTGTGTACCAGGCAGAGGTGATTGCGATTAAGGAGGTCCTGAACTGGTTGAGACATAATGTGGTATCCTCGACTGATATCACAATTTATGTGGACAGTCAGGCGGCAATCAAGTCGCTGGTTTCTGTTTTTCAAACGTCTAGAGTGGCGTTGGGTTGCCGTTTGTCTCTAAATGAGATGAGTGAGCATTTCAACATCCAGGTAGTCTGGGTCCCTGGCCACTCAGACACCATGGGAAACTGCAGGGCGGACGAACTAGCGAGGCACGGTACAACACTCCGCAACTACTACCGACAAGGGTAAAGTTGGGGAGACCCATTAACGCACTTAAGACTGTGCTTAAAAAAGAGGCGGAAGCCAAAATAAACGCTCAAAGGCACTTATCTTCCTACGAAGACGTGAACTTAAAACGATCGTGGGGATACTCACAGGACACTGCTTTCTTGAAGAACATGTGAGAAGGCTGGGTCTGGAAGCATATGACTTTTGCAGAAGCTGTAGGGACGAGGAGCAGGAAGAGACATGAATATTTGGGTAAGTTTTTAATGGACTGCCTTTCTGATCTCGAAAACTGTAGTGTGCGAGACTTATTACGTTACGTAAGCAGCTCAAACTGGTTCTCATAGGGGTAAAATTGGAGTAAGATCCTGTGGTATCACAACGGACCGTCGCAGGTCTAAGTGTGCTGTAGCAGCCACTCAACCTAACCTAACCTAACCTTCCCGTCCTCCCTGACTTGTACTTTCTATCGTAGTTTTTTAGTGACCAGATAATGGTCACTGCCTACGAATTTCGTTGACGTACCGATCATCGGGCTTAGTTAATCGCTAGTCTGTGTGAGGTATAATATTAACTTTTATTAAACAAATCTTCGGATTAACAATAGATTAGAAAACAATGTATCTTTATTATTACTTAAGCTTGCTATAACAATAATTTTTCCTTAAACTGATCCATACTCAACCATCTCCAATAGCTTGGTTAATATATAATTCGTTTGTGTGCTGCCTATAAAAATATCCATCACTCCATAAAACAAAATAGCGCCATAAAAATAAAGTCAGATATGCCACTATAATAACAAACCACTTAATACCGAACCATTTGCATAAATCATGAAATTTGACCAAATTTATTTTATTGCCGTATCGTCAATTTCAAGCCCAATAAAATCAAATGTAAATATAAACAATTTTTTTTTAATATTATTAATCAAAATATAAAACTTGCTCAGGAGTTGTGTAGGTACACATATAAATTTAATGCCGGTGTAATTTTGTCGATAAAACAGAGCTACCACAACAACAAAAACAAAAGTCGCGAAAAATAAAGTACCTGAAAAAGTCATAAAAATTTTCCCACCTCGTTTGACAATAAACAATATTTTTATATGGATTTTGGAAAAATTATGAAATATAAATTTTCTTCTTCTTTCGTGCTTATATGTGTGTGTGTGTCTTTTGTTACTATTATTTTTTTTATTGCTGTATAAGAAATAAAATGACAAGGAAAGACAAATTTATATGTACGTAACAGCATTTAGAGGTTAGGAAATATGAAAATGGAAAATATCTCTAATTTTCTGACAAAAATTTAAATTATTATTTTTTTATACGTTTTGGCCTCGTTATATTTATTAGAAAGTGTTTTTCTTTTTAGTGTCTTAACCGTGAATAAAATTCAAATAACAGTATAATAATGTTTGTTCAAATTTTTATTTGGGTACACATACATCTTTTATATTGTCTGCATGGCGCGAAGAAGGTGGCTTAAAATGTTAAAAGTATAAAGTATTTGGTTTTTGCTTTTATGATACGTGGGAGGGCCGGAAAATAAGGTGGTTGCGATACAATAATATGTACAGTCGTTTTGTTAAAAACACATGAATGGATTGTAAATGGTGCAAATCACAAGAGGATTTCAACTTATTTATTATGTTTTACGACTTTTGTTTTATTCATTCATTGATCTTCGCAAACGGTTAAAACCACAACCGTGTATATGTATATATGACGAGCGTGTGTGCAAAAAATAGATAAAAATTATGCTTTTAGCGTTTTAAGCTTTTTTACTATACAGCGAATGAATTTCTTACACCTATATAATAAATAAAAAGCACCATGGTCGCGGTTACCAATTTTAAGTAGCTTAGACATTAAAACGCGGCGTTAAAATGAACATAATATTATAATTCACCCACCTTTTTGTTGGTTAACCAATAGTAAAGAGGTTCCAAACTTTGAGTTGGCAACACTATAGTTTATTTGACAACAACTGATAGTTGCTTTTTGTTAAGTTTGGATTGATAATATATCAGGGCAATGCTTGCAAATTGTGGAACATTTTTATCAAAACAATGGTTCTGTTTTTCAAACATACCGTCCATTTTATGGCGTACATAATCGTCCTTCAGAGCGACTAATTTCAGTAACAATAACATAAAAATTTACTCTTAATGATAATGTGGATCCCGCGAGACGCCGATCTTGGCTTAAAAAATTTCAAGATTCAACTTGTGCAGGAATAAAGCCAAACGACCATTATATGCGCCGCAATGGGCGAATGGGCTGAGGCACAAATTGATATGGATTTTGAATTTCCATTTAGAATTTTGTTCTCCGAATAAGCCCATTTTTGGTTAACGTACCCAAAATAAGCAAATTGTTGCATTTGGATATGAGGGTAAACCAGAAGCTTTTGCCAATTTCAAAAACGATGATGGTCGGAATGCTACTGCCAATGGTGAACGATATAGGGACATGATTAGAAATTTTTTCGTAACGCGATTAGCTGGCAATTATCTTGCTGATATTTGGTTCCAACAGCATGAAGCCACATGCCGATGCCATATGGCGAGCGCTACAATAATTTACTCAAAGAAACTTTTGATGAAAGAATAATTTCGCGTAATGGTCCAAATAATTGGTCACCAAAATATGATTCAACCCCATTGGATTATTTTCTTTGTGGTTATGCAAAATCACTTATCTACATCGGTAAAACATAGATAATTGAACACCTGGAAATCAACATTCGAAGAGTTATTGGTGAAACGATGGCGCAGTGGTTAAACTGCGGCAGTTGGAGCGGAAGGAACCGGGTTTGAATCCCGATAGGGGCTGGATGCAAAAGGGATTTTTCACCACTTAATTACGATCGGTGGTGTGAATGAACACAACTATGACTCCCTGTTGAAGTGCAGAATCCATGGACCGACCCATCTTCCATGTCAGTACTATAGGCTGGCATGGAGCTATGCAATGCGCAGATGATTATATAGGATGCAGATATAGGATGGACCTATAGTCGTAGGTCCTTGATTTGGCTGCAAAGCGTAAGGTAAGGACATAAATAAGCGAGCCCCAAAACAGATTGCATAAAATAAAAAATAAAAAAAAGAATTAATTCATAATTGTAATTATTGTAATGTTTGCAGATGACCTCAATATTCAAAAAATTCTAAATCGTAGAAAACATACTTTAAGCTCATTTGAAAATATTGTATTTATTATAAATTTATTTAATGTATTACGAATTTTCAACACACAGCCATTATATAAGTCCGTTATATAAACCCGCACTCAACTGTTTGATTTCATCAACATCCATGACATGGCTAAATCGCTTCGTAAAGAAGACAATGCTCCTCGTTTAGAAACTGTCAATGGGCAACCGTTCATACAACAGCTCATCAATTTGGACAATGCATTGGTCGAAAAACGGCCAGAAACGCAAACGATTGATATTGCAACACAACAAAACTCCATGCCAACGCACTTCCATCGCCCTCATCATAACGCGGAGATGCACTCTGCTACCGCGCTTGTCGTATTAGCCAGACCTAGCATCTTCATATTATCACTTATTGCGTTCGATGGCACATGGCTACACTTGGCCAGTTACGAAGAAGTGCAAAATTGGTTCGTTGAATTGTTTCGGCCCAAACGTGCGTCGTTTTATCGTTGAGGTATTCATTTATTGCCATAGAGACGTCAAAAAGGTTTTAATACCAAAGGAAATTTTTCATTTTTCTTAAGTACCCGGAAGTTTAGTTGCGCACCTATAACTATATAGGTGATTTTCAAATTCGTTTCTATAGTCTGTTTACCTGTCTACATCAAAATAACACCATAGGGCTCAGATAACTTTTTAATACCCATAGCAAACAGTAAATAGAGTAAAATTGGCCATGTTTCGTTAGTCCAGTACTTATTTTTTTTTTTTTTTTTTTTTTAACGGTTTTTACAGGCCATTATTGGCCCGTACCGTGTCAACAATTGGACTCCATCGGTTTCGATCACGAGCCAGCTCTTCAAACCGTTGTAAGCAGTTTGAAGATGCCAGATCGCTCTCTACGCCGTGGAGACAAAGCTGAAGGTTGAAGGTTCGCTGTATCATTCGGTACGCATCAGCACGCAGAACGTGACCGAGCCAGCGTACTGGCTGTCCTTTAATTTCATGCACGATATCAGGAATTTGCATTAAATTCCTGATCTCGTGATTGAAAAGAACTCGGTAAGTGCCATCGACGTCGTGTTTTGGACCATATATCACGCACGCATGATTCTTCTCTCGAATGTTAGAAGCCATCTTTCGTACTCATCCGTCAAGGTCCAAATCTCACATCCATACATGACAACGGGTCTGATCAACACTCTGTACAGTTTCAGCTTATCCGTATTTGCAAGATATTTTGATTTCAGCAGTGGACGTAGAGGGTATAAAGCCCGATTGCCAGCGGCAAGGCGGACCTTGATATCCTCTCCCACACTATTATCGTGAGTGATGAGAGATCCAAGATACTTGAATCTCATCACTCCTTCAAACGTGTGGTTACAACTACTGAAATCAATTGCGTCTTGGTCTCTAAAACCCGAGATTAGATATTTGGTTTTTGACTCGTTGATTTTGAGACCAACAGAAGCTGAACACTGTTCCAGTGGATCCAGTATCTCTTTCACTCCGTTGCCATTTAATCCAATCACACAGATATCATCTGCATACGCAAGAAGTTGATTGGATTGTCGGAATAAGATGTTGTCCTGAGGTGTTTCACTTTTACGAAGGATGTATTCCAACATGAGATTAACAAGTATCGGGGACAGCGCATCTCCTTGTCGAACACCGGAATTGATTGCAAAAGTTCTCGATAGCCTGTTCTCAACTTTGACACAGCATTGTGACTGCGTTACTGTCATTTTACACAGATGTACATATTTGTTCGGTATTCCTAAATATTCAAGCGCATACCATAATCTCTCTCGATTGATCGAGTCATAGGCTTTCTTGAAATCTAGGAACACCTGGTGTACATCGCGAGATGTTTCGTAATACTTGGAAAGAATCATCCGTAGCGAAAAAACTTGATCAGTGACTGACCGATTTGGACGGAATCCTCCTTGGTAGTCACCGACAATTTCCTCCGCTAGAGGAGTAATTCTTCCCAAGATAATGTAAGACAGTAACTTATATGCTGTGCAAAGGAGAGCTATACCGCAATAATTCTCACATTTCAAGCGATCACCCTTCTTGAATATTGGGCATAACGCGGCCACTTTCCATTCTTCGGGCATAACTTCATTTCGCCATACCAATCGAACAAGGTCGAAAAGACAGTTCCACAAAGTTAGCCCTCCGAATATCAAGAGCTCTGAATTAATGCAATCAACTCCTGGTGAACGATTTTTCTTAATCCTCTGCATGGCCATTGTGAATTCCTCATAGGATGGATCCTCAATGAACATCTCCGCGGTCTGTATTTGAGGGTATTCAAACACAGCTTGTGATACATGTGGAACATTAAGTAAATCAGAGAAATGTTCACGCCATGTTTCGAGTACCGCATCGACGTTAACACAGAGGTTTCCACCCTGGTCCCGAATGGCAGTTGACCGAGATCTTAAGGTATGGTGCAATTCGGTGATTCCTTTAAGGAAGCCACGCGAATTGTGCTCATTGCTGAGTTGTTGTACTCTTAAGACCTTAGCCTTCCACCATTCTCGCTTCTTCAGTCTACAAATGCGTTTAGCTGTCCTCCTAGCGAGAACTGCTTTGTTTTTCCTTGCGATTGTAAACCGAGTCTGCGCTTCATTATAGGCTATATTTCGTTGCTCAACAGCAAGACAACACTCCTCATCAAACCAATCATGTTTGGGCTTAGTTTTCACTATACCGAGAGTGTGCTGAGCAGCATCGACAACCGAGGTTTTCAATACTTCCCAGACACTGTTCACATCATCAGATTGGTAATTGGATTGCATAATGCTATTGCTGACAAGATCTTGATATTTTCGTTGCGTTTCTTCATTTATTAGACCTTCACAGGAGAATCGCGTTGTATATTTTCCTGTCCTCCCTGACTTGTACGAAAATTTCCATCGTAGCTTTGCAGCAAACATAAAATGGTCACTGCCTACGAATTTTGTTGACGATCGATACGATCTCACGTCTTCGACAACCCGAGCCCGCCCTTTTGAAATCAACACATGGTCAATTTGGCTTCGGGATGTTTTACGTGGATGTGTCCATGTTTCTAAGTGGATGTTTTTATGAGGAAAGAATGTACTTGCTACTTTGAGATCATGAGCGATCGCAAAGTACATCATTCTTTCCCCATTCTCGGTCGCAGTTTCGTGTCGGGAGTACGGACCTATATTGTTACATAAGTCGGTCTGATTTCTGCCAGCTCTAGCATTAAAGTCACCAATCACCAATTTGACATCGTGCTCCGGTATAGAACCCATCAGATTATCCAGATTATTGTAAAATGAGTCTTTATCCTGGGATTGGCTTACATCAGTGGGCGCATGTATACAGACAATTGACAGGTTGGCTAATCTCATGTGCAAGCGAAGCTTACACATTCGATTATCGACTGCTTGAAAGTCCAAGACAGCCTTTTTTACCTGTGGCCCAATTAGAAATCCAACCCCAAGATTTCCGAGGTCATCTCCACTGTATAGCAACGTATAGCCTTGGGACACATGGTCTCCACATTTAGGCCATCGAGTTTCTTGGAGAGCTACGAGTTCCAGCCGATACTCTTTCATGCATGTGATTAGGCCGTCAAACGCGCCAGGTTTTCTTAATGACTGCACGTTCCACGTCCAGTACTTATAACATAAGTAAATCATAGCACTTAAATTAAAGGTATTTGATTGCGTCTGTAATCCGGAAGGGCCATACACCTAAGTGCAGCGGCATATAGATCCAATCTATAGATCGAAAATCTCTTTCACACATATTATCTATACATATACAAGATGATGGATTCAATCATGAGCTATAAAATGCATAAGCAACACCAAGCTCCCCTTTGAAGAGATAACAACTCTATTGAATCAAATAAACACATGTTTAAATTGTTTGCTGCTTTGTCTTTGGAAATTTGCGGAAGTAATAATGACACCTAAACCAGGAAAGCCGCCAAGTGAATTAACTTCATACAGAACAATATCGCTTCTTCCAATAATGTTAAAACTGTTTGAGAGACTATTATTAAAACGAATTAAACCTGAGATTGAACAGTCAGGAGTCATTTGGTCCCATCAGTTTCGATTTAGAGACAAACACTCCACAATCGATCAGGTCCATAGAATAACAGATTTAATAAAAAGATCTTTAGAGGAAAAAAGATTTGTTCAGCCATATTTCTGATGATCTAGTATTTAAATTAGAGAAAACTCTGCCACATGAGTATTGCGAACTGCTAATGGCGTACTTGAAAGAGAGTACTCTAGAGTTAAGCAGGAAGGAGTTTACTCCAGCATAAAAGAAGCTAACGTAGGAGTCCCGCAGGGAAGTTTATTAGGGCAATTCCGTTTTGTACTGTTTACAAGCGACCTACTGCAATCGAGTAATACAACTATCGCCACGTGTGCAGATGACACTGCAATTCTAGCTGTTGGTGACTAATTCGGTGAAGCCACACTCAAACTACAAATAGCCCTAAGCAATATGCAAGATTGGCTAGCTAAGTGGAGAATTAAATTGAAT
Source organism: Tipula lateralis (assembly GCA_963932295.1). Lineage (NCBI taxonomy): Eukaryota > Metazoa > Arthropoda > Insecta > Diptera > Tipulidae > Tipula > Tipula lateralis. The sequence continues at coordinate 56,523,833 of OZ010737.1, forward strand.
GAGACGAAGTCTACTCGCATTAATTTCACTAATAGATCAATAGAGCCACTATACCTGTGTCTCTCAATAATATTTCTGTACCAACTGCAAATTAGGCAAAATACCTTGGTATGAGTCTTGATGCAAAGTTAAGATGGAAAGTACACATGAAAAAGAAAGCAGAAGAGCTCCAATTAAAATATAGAAAAATGTACTGGCTAATTGGAGATTACTCTTAGTTATCCATTCATAATAAACTTATGCCTTATAAACAAGTGTTCAAGCCGGTCTGGACATATGGTATTCAACTATGGGGATGCGCCAAAACCAGCAATCAACAAATAGTTCAACTTAAACAAATGTCTATCTTTCCTATACATTTTGAGTGCAGTTAGACTGTCGCGAAATGTTTGCCAATATATATGTAAGTGTTGTGGTAGTGATTGGCCCCAATCTAGTTTCAACTGCCATAACAAGTGTATCAGCAGTTTTCCCAAAACGACTACTGGGGCTACTAGGCCAAGTGGATCATACATTTGAGCAATTTGTGAGAATAAAGTTAGTTTAAATATCTTTGAACTGGCGGTTGTGTGAACAGAGCAGTTGAATTGATCGGTTGACGGATGCCAACGTATTCCAAGGGTTTTAATCCACTCGCCTCCATAAATGGTAACAACATTCTCGGTGAATTCATGTGGGACATCCTTGATTATCTCAGCTACGTTAGTACACCACTTTCTTTGTTCCATGCCTCCAGCTTGAAGTATGGTTGTAATTTGATGTTTAAGTTCTATGGCAGACTCAAGTGAATTGGTCCCGGTCAGTAGATCATCAACGTAAAAATCCTTCTCTATGACATAATTGGCTGATGGGAAGGTTTTTTTATGGTCAAGTGCTAACTGTTGGAGACATCTTGTAGCAAGAAACGGAGCAGATGATGTGCCGTAAGTAACCGTCTTCAATTTAAATGTGGAAAGCGGTTCAATCGGAGACTCTCGCCAGATAATCAATTGGTATTTATGATCGTCTTGGTGTACCTTAATTTGCCAATACATGTTGGCAATATCGGCGCTGAATGCATAGACATGTGCCCTAAACCGGATTAAAATGGAGAACACAAGCAGTCGTGCAGAATGACTGGACCAACCATCGTGATAGAGTAAGGTGATAATCCGCTAGAGGTTTTGGCGGACCCGTCGAAAACAACACGTAGTTTTGTTGTAGAACTGTCAGGCTTCATGATGCAATGATGAGGTAGATAGAATGTTGGTTGAGTAATTAAATTGGGATCAATATATTCCATGTGACCTAACCTCTTGATACTCATTGATAAAGATTGAATATTCCGAGAATAAACTGGGTAATTTGTGGAGACGTCTTTCAAGACTAAAACTTCGACGAGAAGCCAAACTTCTTGAGTCACCGAATCGTCCTTCATTATCTCGTGTAGTGAATTTTTTGAAATGAGAGAATGAGGTACGTTTTCGATGTTCCAAAATCGTTCAATTTGTTGATTCAATGTATTTGAACTCTCAACGATCAAACGATGATCATAATCCAACCAATTACAGTTTTCTGGCGTTGGTAGATTGTCATTTAACTTAATTTGACCTACAGAGAGTAACTCTTGATAAATTTCGGCTCCCAGCGATATCTTGAAATTTGAAAAACTCAGGATCGGCTAATTTTATGTTGGAAGGAATCGCCCACGATTCAATATTATTAATAGATGTGATAAGCTGGTAGCTTGTTATTTTTGGCAGAACGTGTACATCTAATGTGGTAGAAAAATGTGTCACTTGTGATTTCAAAGTGATTGTCCCGAACATGTAACGAGATTGAATCCAATTCCACTTATTTTAACAGCACTGTTTACGATGTGCATGGTTATGAGTCGATGCAAATTATTTGATCATAAAGTTTAGTTGAGAACCAGAGTCCAAAAGTGTTCTTCCAATGACCGGTTATCCAGAACGATCAAGTACCTTGACTAATGCAGTGGCTAAGTAAACAAATGACAGTGAATGTGTCTTGGAGTTGGCTGCCGCAAGTGATGACGAGGTTACAGTCGTATTAATGGGTTTTTCATTGATGAGGTTCCTGGCTTCGAAGCAGGAGTCGGTGGCCCCGCCTTCGAATTTGTGGAACTCTGCTCATCTGTATCTTTGTGGAGCAGTGAATGGTGCGTTGTATTGCAATGTCGGCAACGAAAAGTTATTTGACATGCTGAAACCATGTGATCAGGTTTCAGCATGTCAAATATTGGGATTTGGTTCTACTACTAAGAGATGGGTTGTCGTGTATAAACGCGTTAAATGTACTAATGAATGAATTCCATTCAAGATAGCTGCCTGAAAGAGTTGGGAGAACAATCGTTGGTTACCTTGCGTTTATTGAGGGTGGAATAGTTTGCAGTTGTGGTTTCTCCTCACCGATCTACTGTTTGCACTTTCTCTCTTTGAGTTCTTCTAATCGTTCTTCGAACTCCGATATAACAAATATATATGAATCTTCCACTCTGGTACGGACTTCTCCAGTTAATAGGTCAACATCCGTTAGATCGTATGGAGGTAGCATTTTTTGGTAAATTGCCCAGCTAGTATTCAATTGAGCCAGTCGATGCTGGACTAATTTGGCCTTTGCTGTTGCCAGCTTCGTTGAAACAAAACATTCATACTGTTCTAGCAGATTAAATTGTTTTGATCGACGCATGTCTATTGTTGGAGGCATTTAGTACAGTAATAAATTCTACTTACAGCTGGCTTCACTGCTAATATTATCGCTGGTTTAAGAGTACTACCTTTCATGAAAATCTCGTGTTGTCTGCGAACTCCAGTTGGTTTTAATACACAATTTTTGGAAATTTATTGGCGTTTCACACTCCACGTGTGTGCAGATCACAAAATTTGGTTAAGACACAAATACGTAAGCAGAATCCAATCGTATGGGTTGGACGGTGTTCAATCGTATCCAATTGACAATTTTACTAAAGTGTACTTTCGACTAAATGGAAGCTGGTAGTTCCGTGGCGGTTCAACGACATTATTCAAGACAACCAACTGATAATACAATCCGACGTTAGTTCATGTAAGGCAAGAAGTGAAATAGGCGATACAAAAGGATATCTAATGGAGAACATGTTCGGGCTATTATCGCAAAGAGAGTTAAAACAATTAGAACATAAGTTTCATCAGATACAGGAAAACGAAGCATACACTTTACAATTTATTAAAAAAAAATCCTTGTTTATTAACAACACGATGAAACTGTTCAAACACAGCACCAACATCACCGCCCTACAATTGAAACAACTAATGAAGTCACAAAAGCAGACCGGTGTATATTTAGCACTCCTTAATGAGTAACGAACTCGCCGAGATAAACCATTAGCGGTTTTCCTTTTGACAATGCAATTAGGACTGGTGATCAAACATCTTGAAGTTACACAAAGAGGTTTAGTGGACGTTTTAACGAGTGCAAAACACCAGATTATTCTTCATCCATCACTATTATCTCAATTGCAGCTCGAGCAAGAAGTAGGTAACCGAAACCAATGCCATACTCGTGATACAAATACCCTTGGTGTAATCATGAGATTATCAGCTCTACGAAATCATTCCTATCCCTATTTTCCTCCATGATTCACGACTCAAAATAAAGCCCACCATACAGTACATACATGTCGATCCGTACTGAGGGCGGTTTGGCCCCATGATGGTTGGGGATAAAACCAAGTGCAACAAACTACTTGACGGTTTGTTGGTTATGTCCTGGAGGCGTTATATACTTAAAACGAGCAGAATCAAGGTGAGATATCCATGTTTCTCAAGGCAACTGTCGCACATTCTAGCTGCAGCAACGAGGTTGTAAGTTATTTCAACAATCTACAAGCAGCAAACCAATTGAGTTTCGGAGTCAAGTACAGAATCATAATGCGTATATTTGCAAATCCAAAATGCAAGCTATCGCATTAGAACATTATGGCTTCATAAAACTACATCCAGGGTGAATTCTTAGGAGCATAGCAGTTCCTTGGTGATCATAAACATCGTTTGACGCAGGTGCAACAACTTAACATCATCATCACCACATCCAACACTACGCAATTGGAGCAGGACATAATCTCCTCGCTCTTGGGATTGTTCTATAGTTATACGTTGCGTACGTTCCCACCGACCTCCACAACTAGTAGCAACCTGAAGTCGGTCCCAAACATGTCCAACATAACACGGCACGAGTATCTCTGGACTAATAATATCTGGACTACTTTACATTTATAGTATTTGGATAAAAAATTTCTCTAATGCCTGCCAAAAGTAGGTTACACAAATGTGAATTAGTAATTTGTATGATGTTTCATTAGTCCTTGATTTATAACCTCGATGGTACGGCTAAATTAGCAAACTTGAATAAACAAATATTTCAATTAACAATGATAAGTGTAAAGTTCATGATAGGTCATCTTTATACAAATACCACATTGCAATGTATTACACGCATCGAAAGAGGTAATATCCATTAATCAAAACTATCCGTAGCCTCCAGTCATCAATAATTTTGTATTTAATATAAAACAATTACACAACTATTAATTATTTTGATTTGCTAATCACGTTACTAATCAAGTTTACGTCTCATCCAAATTTTTTGAACTCAACTCAATAGCATTTTCGAGTGTGTCTGGCAAACGTTTGTTAAGTGTTTCTGGTAAATAGAGTCCAAGTACGGCAGCAATAATTACGACACATCCAAAACAGTACAATGGCAAATCTGGTGATATTATTGCCAATAATGATACTTGCGTCGATAGCACGTACCCAAGTCGACCAATTATAGAACAAACCGAAAGTAAACTTTGTCTTAAATTTGTTGGAAACATTTCCGTAGTGAACGTGTAAATTGTTCCAAATGTAACGGTAATGGCTAATTTTCCGATTAAAAATAAACTTAGATTTGCTGTTTGGTTTCGATTCACAAACACTGATGCAATGCATGATAATCCAGTAATGAACATGGAACCAGATAAAGTCTTTTTTCTGCCGAATTTTTGATTAAGCCACCAACTCAGTATCGACGCCGGAATCTCAATTGCACACACCAAAATATAATTAGAATATTTGTCTCCGCCAATTGATACCGAAATCAAACTCAACCCGTAGTATACAAACGTAATCGAAAACCAACAATATGAACAGTTAGCAATGCGTACACAGAAAAAAAACATTAAGATAATTGCCAAAAGGACTAGTTAATTCAACTAAACTAAACCGCTGTTTTTCAGCTTCCCAATTTATTTAGATAAAATAGCTATCATACATTAGGTAATTTTATTTTTAGTTATTAACTATAGAATTAAGTAAATTATCTAATATATTATATTAAATATCTATTGCTAGAATTTAGTAGTCAACTAATAGTTTAGTTAATTTATATAAAAATAAACTCATTTTCATCAAATTAAATTAAGAATATTACTTAAACAACTATAGGTAATTTGTACAAAAACTTTAGATAATTTATATAATAAGATTATTTAAATTTTCTATTTTCATTAGATCGTTTCAGATAGATAAATATTACCGGAAGCGAAATCGGTTTTACCGGTACTTGTTGTAATAATAATAAAAAAAACTAAATTTTCCATATTAAATTCATTTATTATTTTTTAAATTTAAATAAAAATATTATACAAGTTCTTAAGTTTAAATAACAAAAATTATTTTGTATAAATAGTGAAATACACACTATTATTTCAAAAATCCGATTGTTCGACATTGTTTGTTGTACTTTTAACCATTAATTGTAATTAAAGAAATAAATTAACAAAATAAGAAAAACCAATTAATAAAATTACTTAAATGGTGACTTTACTTTAATACATTTGCGACCATTGTAAAATAATCAAAATTGTCGATACCACCAAATCATCATAGAAAAGTTCTAAAATTAAGGAAAGTTACTTTTTGTATTTTGGTTTCCTAAGTAAATGCACTGTTGTTTAAAGGAACAAATGTTACTTAAAAGCTGACGAATCTACAAATCTAGAAAACTTTACCAAATTCTCATTAGGGAATAAATTATGTATTTGCTCTCCCTTATCGCTCCAAATATCGTAATTTATTTTATATTTATGATCCAATACTCACAAATTGTGTTGGTTACTGATTGGCGATACGATTTTGATAAACAATTATTTTTATTATAATAATCAATAATACATCTGCCGATCGAGGTATCTTATAATGTTGACAAGTTCTAAACAAACAAAGTTAAAATTGTTTAATGTAATTTTTATGTGTTATATATGTTTTATGTTTAATCTTACGAAATTGGTGCAAAGCATTTGTTCAATTGGTGTTTCTGAGCTCATAGGAGATGCTCAAGATATTGATGATGACTCGATCAATTTTGAAATCCAATCCCTTACTGATGAATTCAATGATAACGTTTCGGCAATTGGTAATTGAAACTCCTATAGAATTGATTCATTAAATTCAAATCTACTTTCCAATATAAATGTATTCTATCATGCGCATTTCGTCGTAAGAAAATTTTGAGTTAAACACTTCTATTTTGACTGTCGTATCAATCGACAATCGATGCAACTCAGTAATTCTTCTCTTTTCTCGATTTGCATAATGGTATAAATGAAGTATAAATGAAGTTTTAAAACTATACCTCTGATTTTCGGCACTCTAATAATTTGGTTCTAAATTTATATGCAAACCAAATTGTTCGTCTCGTATAAGTCAATTGATATCATCTAATGTTAATTGCCATAACGTTTCTATATCTTAACCTTTTTCTATAAAATCAGAAACAGATAAAAATTAATGACTATATGTATTAACTATTTATAATTCACTGTATACTCGCCAAATTAAGTACTAAATCTGCACAGCCCCAATTCACAAGTAAACATTCAGATTCAGTTAAGTCTCGGACATCTAACATTTTCATAATTTCATCTATCATTGTTTTGGATATTTATGAATCGTTATTTAGTATCTAAATAATTAATAGAACTCAGAATATATTCACTATAAATAAAAATTAAAATATTAATTACCATATTTTAGAAATAAACGTAACCACAATCATTTGATACAAAAAAGAAATAGATTACCAAAATTAATTTGTTTTAAGTATTTAAGTATTTTGTTTTCGCTTAATATAAAATAACTTAATTACTACAATTAATATGTTTTAAATCTTTATGTATTTTATTATCACTTTTCACTAAACGTAAGGTCACGCTTTAAGAACAATAACCACAGGACAGTAGCCAATTTAATCGTTGAATGATGAAATAGACAAAACATGTGGGTTTTAGTATTTTTCCTAAAGTTTTATATGATTTAACTAAAAAATGTTCTATATTTACATAAAACTTTATATGTTCCTTTATAAAAATTAGCTAAAAAATCCTTAATTATTGTAGAGGAAAAACAAATAATTTTTTAGTTGATTTTTTTAGTTAATTAAATAATAAGTATATTTTAAACAGAAATGTTTAACAAATTCAATATACTAAACAACTAAAAGAGTAGATAATTTAAAAATTATGTGAAACAACTAAATATTTATGCAATTCAGCGACAAAATGAATAGAACAGCTAAAGAATTTTTATTATTTTTTTTCCTAATTGCAAATATACGAAACATCTAATTAAGTTTTAGTAACATTTATTAAATTATATAATTATTTAGCTGAATATTCAATAAATATTTCAGCTAATCATAAGTTGATAAAAAGTCTATTTCATTTTTTTCGGTGTATAAGAATTGCGGGATGTTTAAAAACCTCTAAGATTTCGAATCGTTTACGTTCTGGTACTGTTTTTTCTGTTTTTGTTTCTGTATTTTCTAAATTGGCCAAAATTGTTGTGGTTTCCGGTGATAGCACAGCTCGATTTACGTTTGCTGCATGCTTCAATATTTGAACAGCCTTGTCGTTTCGTCCTTTAATCAACAGCCAACGGACACTTTCGGGTATTAACCAAATATAAAATATAAATAAATACCCAGGTACCCACAAAATTCGTAAAATCCATCGCCAATGTGGTACAAAGAGGGCAACAACGCCTAACAACATTTCACCAATGGCATAAAAAATGTTGATCACAGATCCGAAAAGCACCCGGTATTGGGGACCAACCAGTTCTACAGCTGCAATAAAATGTTTATTAATTACTATATTTACGCTAATATGTAATAACTCACATAGTACATACACCGATGGATATATTCCGGCCCCAACTGCTGGATTCAAAAATCCGAAAACAACAAATGAAGCATAATCCCAAGAAAATGATCGTATAACTCCAACAGTGACATAGGCCATCATACCGCTTAGAAATGCAAATTTTCTCCCGTACATATCGGAAATGTAACCAGCTAGTGGTATACCGATTAATGTACCCAACTTTTCGATTGTGCCGACAAGTCGGAGCAACCATTTATTTTCTGGACACGTGAGATTCCACTTTTTGTAAACGATTATAGACGATTATCAATCCGATTAAGAATAACACAATATAATATCTCACCTCATTCACTATCGTTTTTTCTTCCGTTTCATATATAAACTGAGTGCAACGTTCAACACGTTGCCTGTCAAAATTATTGGCACTGCACACTTGATCAGTAAACATCTCTGTTTCGTTAACAAATTTAAATCGTTGACATTTATCCGGCAAATCGTCAACAAATGGTACAGCATAGTGTAACCAATCCGGATTATATACGTAACTATGATTTGCACTATCACATTTGGGCACTACGCAGCGATAATTTAAATCACCAGCTGTAAAAACAAATGTTAATGATACGGCAGCTAATAACATCATCACCAAACCAACATATCCGAAATTAATTAGTTGATACTTTTTTAGGCCACCAATTTCATTTAAATAATTGTCCAAATTAAACTCAGCTTTATCATCTTTGTCCATGATTTAACCAATGTGCTTACTATACAATAACGCGGAACGTACTATAGTTTGTTTTTGCACTATACAATTGGGCACACTAACAAATTACAAAACTATTCACCACTCTCCAAATCTCGTTTCTCTTTTTGTCGATTGGCGTACAGTATCGGGGACAAATGTTTTATTATGCCTAGAATAGCGCTCCGACCGACATTTATACTAGTTTAGTGGCGTACTGTATACAAATTATTCATAATTTGTAACTTATTAATTAACTTGTTTGTTTATAAAACCTAAATTCAAGGTGATCTCGACCGTCTTAACTTTTTTAATCAGACAAATATTTGCACACACGTGATCATACTCATTTTGATTTAATTCAAATACCTTTCTAATATCTGTTGGCATAGTATTTGTAATCAGCGGAGTAAAAGATAAAAACTAATAAAAGTCAACCAAATATTGGATTTGAACTGACCATACAATGCGACGAGGTTAGTGAACCCCATGTTGTGTCAGGTGCGGAATTATGTCAATTATATAAACAAACACACATTTATTATTGACTAGACGTCATATGTTTGTTGTTCGCTTTGAAATTATGTGACATATAAACTATATTGTCCGCCAATAAATTGACTTGGTACACAACACCAGACGATTTGACATGAAAGCTTCCTGTAAAATGTCCGTACAGTAACTCTCACGCATAAAATTACCGTGATATAAAGTCTGTGGTCCATCAGAATTGAAAGAAGATATAAGACAACTATGGTTCAGTCCATTATAGTAGCTCTATTTTGAATATCCTCTAAACAAGTCAAATGAACCGTGTTTGCGCTTCCCTAGAACAACGAGCTAATGCTTATTCTATTTCAAACAAATATTTATTATTTATATATACAGCTAGGAAACGTATAGTAAGACTGAAGCTTCAAAACATCCTCGAATGAATCAAATATTTTAAATCTCGGAAAAAATATTGTTCAAGAAGTCATTTGCTCAAAAGTCAACAACTTCAGGTGATTTTCAAAAGTTCTACTAACTATTGCTGTAGGTAGCAGGTTCACTTCTAAAATAATTAATAATTCTGGCATCAATATCCCATTCTCTCTCTCTCATTCTCTCTCTCTCATTCTCTCTCTCTCTCTTTCTCTCTCTTTCTCTTTCTCTCTCTGTCTCTATCTCTCTCTCTCTCTCACCACCTTCTTGAATCCAGATATGGTGTTATCTTAAGCTCCGAAAAGACTACACAAACAGTATCAATCAAACATGAACCCCCAACTAAATGCATTAGTTGGACATGTTAATCACTTACCTCAAAGTCAAAATGACTCAATTATACCAAACGTAATATCCTTGTTCATAGTCTATCTGATCAAATATACGCCTAAATATTCTAAAAGTCCTTAGCTATACACTTATAGGTTTTAAGATGTTAATATTATCCCGTAACGTATCAACAATCGACTTCAACCATAGAAAGACGAAGAACTTTCTGCAAACAACTAGAAAATTACGGATCTCTCTATACATCGTGGAATCACTATTGCTGACAGCGACCTCTTCGCCTACTATCAAGATTTACCTGCGACTCCCCTTTAAAAGATCGCTGTATCATTCGGTTTGGATTAGCACGCTGAACGTGACCAAATAAGGAACTCGCTGTCCTTTGGTTTCAGCAAGATTTCAGGAATTTGCATTAAATTCCTGATCTATTGATTAACTCGGTATGCGACATAAACGTCGCGGTTTGGGCTATATATAACACGAATTATTTTTCTCGTGTATAAGAGAAGTGATATCTCTCGCACTCATCTATCAAGACCCAACTATCAAAGTTGAACTCCTCGGATCGAATCGTAAACGAACCACTGCATATCATCCTCAAGCAAACGGTATGGCCGAACGCTTCCACCGGCAGTTAAAATCTGCCCGTAGAGCCCGAGGTAATACAAGCCAATGGAGCTTTGAAATACCAATTATTTTACTAGGAATACGCGCTACGGTAAAAGAAGATCTGAAATGCTCACCAGCGGAATTAGTTTATGGACAAACCATTAAACTACCCGGTGAGTTTTTCGTAGAAAATCCTCTTCCACCTTTACCAACAACTGATTCTGTAGTTGATCAATTGCGCAATTGTATGCAAAATCTTATTCCTACCTCAACAAGACACATAAGCACTCAAAAGGATATATTTGTTAAATCTTTGGAAAATTGCGAAAATGTCTTTGTAAGAGTGGATAAAGTTAAGGCCGGATTACAATCCCCGTATGATGGACCATACAAAGTTGTACGTCGATTACGAAAGTATTTCGTAATTTTAATTAACGAGAAATAACAATCAATATCAATTGATAGATTAAAACCCGCTTATGGTATTATAAGTCAGGCTGGTGGTCAAATATCAGCCACGAATCGATTTAAAACCGTAAAATTTTCTGTGTAAATTTCAAAATCTAGGCTTTTCCATCTGCGAGGGGAGTCATGTAGCAACTGAACAGTACTGATGTAGTACTATTCAGAGTTATGCTACGATATTATTTGACCTAAAACAATAACCATTTGACCAAATTTATTTAAGACACAATTCGATCAAGAATTGTCTTTGATGTCAGTTAATGGTATATTTTGGCAGGTGCCAGCAGAATAGTAATTTGATATGGTTATATCTGCATATTATGCTATTTTACGCTAGAGGACATCACTACGCATTTAGAATGTTTTTACTGTGTTTACATATAATTATGTATTTGTTCGATTACATTTATGTACTAATCGATTATCGTATTCACCCAATTATCGATTGTGAATATTGATTCCATTTGTATGTGTGACGATATCCGGCATTCCTAATTAATTACTCTTTACTCGAGATCCGAAGCGAATGGACAAAGTGAAGAAAATAAAATTAAGTAGGAGGGTATAAATTGTGATGTTTAATTAAATTATGTTAATAAAATAATAAACAAATTAAAATAAATATATTTCATTAAAATTATAAAAACAATACATTACATGAACAATCATTTAGTGAAATAAAAATATACACATTTAGATTAGAAATATAAAAGTTATAGTGAGTTTTATTCAACATCCAACACCCCACACAACTATTAATGACACAACTCTGTACAATTTCAGCTTATCGACAGTTGCAAGATATTGTGATATAAATCCCGAGGGTGTAAATCCCGATTTTCAGCGGCCTCTCCATCAAATGTATGGTCCTCACTACTGAATTGCGTCTTGGTCTCGAAAACTCGAGATCAGATATTTGGATTTGGACTCTTTGATTTTAAGACCAACGGAAGCTGATTGATCAAGTATCTGTTTCACTCCGTTTAATCCAATCACACAGATATCGTCTGCATATGCCAAAAATTGATTGGATTATCGAAATACGCTATTGGCTTGATGTGTTTCACTTTTACAAATTATACATATATTCCAATATAAGATTATAATGTTACGATTTCGCCGAGTGGTTATTCAAATTATTTATCCGGTTCGATCACTGGATTGTGAATATAAACTCGCAAACTTTAAATTTCAACTAAATTTATTTCCCACCAAAATTACACGAATAATTCACAAATATTTATTTTAACTATTATTTTACACAATAATTATCACTACAATTATTTTAACACTTTACTTTCACTTTTTATCACTTCCCGATATTAACACTTCGAAATTCCGATTTCCAAAATTGAACTGTTTTGTAACTCAAATGTCTACACCTATTTGTACGACGCAAATACTAGTAGAACATTCCATTATTTTGCATCTCTACACTTTGCGAATGTTCTTTTCGTCGTATTTTTTCGCTCCGCCTATTTCATTATTTATTTTCATTTTGTTAGTATTTGTAAACATTTGGTTACAGGGTAACCCCTACTGCTTTAATTTATAATTCTTTTTAGTAATCACTGGTGACATCTGTGATTCGTCACAATAAATTATCAGGAACAGTGCATCTCATTGTCGAACAACAGAACTAATCTCTCGATTGATTGAATCACTGGCTTGCTTGAAAGCTTGAAATCTAGGAATACCTGGTGTATATCACGAGGTGTATCATAGTATATGTGGAATGAAGCATCCGCAGTGAAAAAATTAGATCAATAACTGACCGAAATATTCTTTGGTATAGCCGCCGATTATCTCCTCCGCCAGTGGATTCTTCCTAAGATAATGTAACATTGTAACTTGTATTCTTTGAAAAGAGATTTATACCGCGATAATTCTCGCATTATAAGCTATCACCGTTTTTGAAGATGGGAAATTTTGGTTATCGTATAGAGAGTGACTAAACTCTATTGGATCGCTGACCATCCAGTCTTCTCTGAGCCAACGAGCATTGCAGTATACATTAAATTTGTTTTTCTCTCAAGATTTATTTTGTCGACTTGTTTGTTACATAGTAGATAGATGGATATCGAAACAGATGTTGTTGATCAAATCTCATGTATTTACATTTATGGTCAAATTCACTCGATAGATACTATGAGCTGGATATGCTATGGGACAAATCATTGTTTTCTGAATCAATTCTGTTCATGCATTTTTTAAGTTGGACACACAAACTTCGGAGCCTTGCACTTCCAAAAACAAGTAGTAATCAGGAAGAGTTACTCTTTAATCAATCAGCTCATTCATCAAAGAAGGCATTTTCAGCTTTTGGTGTTTATGTCTCAAACCACACCTTTTCTTTGGTGGCCTTTATGAATTCCATGTTATTCCAAACAGCGCATTAAGAATTTGACACTGTCAGATTCCACTGAGCCCACCCTTCATAAATCGCCTAATGCCGAAATAGTGGTTGCAGGTTTTTTTAATGCCCAAAATATCAAATAGGTGCTAACAACAATATCTCTATCAGTTCCATTTTTGGAAACTACTTTTCATTATTCCATAATACCAATTGAACAAGTTCGAAAAGACCGTTCGAAAGTTATTTCTCCGAATATCTAGAGGTCTGAATCAATAAAATCAAAACAAATCAAGCCATCTCTATGCGGTCTGTATTTAAGGGTATTCAAATACAGCTTGTGATACATCTGAAACATTATGAAGGCCGGAAAAATGTTCACGCCCTGTATTGAATACCGCATTGAAGTTAAAACCGATGTAAAACCTGTCCTGGTCCCAAATTGAATTTAACCGTGAACTTAAAATATGGTACAATTCGATGACTGCTTAAAGTAACCACGCAAATTGCACTCATTGCTCTTGGCTGCCATAATCGACTTAAGATCCATGTCCTCAACCTTATCCGGCCTTTAGATTATTTCATATTGCACAGAAGAAACTGTCTGCTTGTGTGAGCGTCGCAAATTTTTGATATACTGTTGAACTGCCGATAACAAAATAACTTTGATCAACACGCCAGTTAAAATCTTGAAACTGATAAAGAGCTTCTTCTGCAACATCACCAAAAACCCATACACTTGTATATGCTGATATTCAGCGGTGGTTACTTTGGTTATTTCAATAAATCTTTCATTTATTGAAGTTAAGCTTAATATTGAGAAGACTCGAGTATGGAGTGGAAACCCCACTTAACAACGTTATAGAAAATTGAATCGTAATAGCTAAATCTGTTTATTAGGATGGTGGTAAATACCCGAGGATTATCGTAGACAAACCTCTCAAAGTATTTTATTTTTGTTGGGTGGTTGCTACCGCAAGCTTAGACCGGTGACGCTCTGTTGTGACACCACTATATGTACGGCTGGCTATACGTCCGATTTACGTAGAACCATCGCACCGCCCAAGCGATCGATGGTGGAAAATCCCTTTTTGAATCCTGCCCTTATCGGGATTCGAATCCGGTACCTCCCGCTCCACCTGTCGCAGCTTTAACCACTGCGCCACCTGGGCGGTTACCTCTCAAGAATGATAAACATATAAATTTCATTGGTAATAGACCAGAGTAATAGTTCAAGGTCATATTTTGACTCATTCTGATTTATGGTGCCCCTATCTGGGATAATTGTTCGGATTCCCACTATAAAAAGCTCAAAATCATGCAGAATAAGCTTATCAAGATAGTAAACAATTTACTGTAGTATTTGGATAATATTGAATTAATAAGTTTTCCGAAAATCCCATAACAAGTAGTTTTTAATTTTTTATGTCCCTCAAATTATAATTAAAATAAGGGATTAGAATGACAAACAGGACATACTCTATCAAAACCTGTTGAAATGTTAAATGAAACAAAATAATACCTTCACGCTTTTGAAGGCTTTCCTTCCAACAGTGATCTAAATGTATCATATGAGATCACCAAGTGATGATGATGTTGGAATTTATATTGAAACCGATAAGTCTGTGATGCTATTGGGTGATAGGTAGCTGGTAAGTATAATTTGGTAGTTATTGAAGAGGTTTAGTTGCTTTGTTCGAACTCGAGGAAAAATTATTAAGACAATGCCATTGCTAGTCATGAAATTACCTCAACTCATGAAAAATTCAATAATATTTCGAATGACAATTTCACTAAAACCAATCCATGATTAAAACGTCCTAAAAGTAAATTTAAATCTTTATCATTAGTGACATCTAGCTAAAGGGTGGTTAAATTTTAGGGGCCGACGTTGAATGTGAACCACACCTAAACGTCAAGTTTTTTCTGCATTTAATTTGACATTTCTCAATTTCAGACCAACTCAATTTGAACCATGGAAAGATACACAATCGAGCAACGCGTTATAGTTATTCAGGCATATTATGAAAATTGTAGTTCAAATCAAAATTCATATCGTGCACTTCTTGATTTTTTCGGTCAATCTAATCGGCCAAATGTGCGTACAATCGGAAAAATCATGCAAAATTTGAGCAAACCGGGTCTGTAGGTGATTTTAAAACACCAGTGCATGCTCGTACAGTTCGTACTGCAGAAAATATTGCTGCTGATCGCGATAGTGTGGCTGAAGAGCCGTCCACCTCAACTCGTCGTCGTGCCCAACAATTGCACCTCTTACGCTCGCCGTTAAAGGTGCAATTGACTCAAGAACTAAACCCTCTTGACCATTCCAAACGTCGTCAATGGTCATAATGGTGGCAAGAAATGGCAACATTGGCTGATCAATTTTCAAAGATAATCATCTTCAGTGATGAGGCACATTTTCCCTCAGTGGATTCGTCAATAAGCAGAATTGCCGCATTTGGGTGAATCATAATCCAAGAGTGATTGTCGAAAAACCAATGCACCCACAAAGAATGACTGTTTGGTGCGGTTTATGGGCTGGCGGCATGATCGGGCCGTATTTTTCCCAAAATGAGGCCGGTCAGGACTGTGAATGCTGTTCACAATCGTGAGATGGTAACGAACTTTTTATGGCCCGAATTGGAAGATATGGATGTGGACGATATGTGGTTTCAACAGGAGAGTGTCACTTGTCTCACAGCTAACGAAACAGTGGCTCTTTTGCACGACAAATTTTGTGATTTGACACCATTGGACTTCTTACTTTTGGGTAATTGGAAAGAAAAGGTGTACGTCGATAAGCCAGCAACAACTCTAGTGCTAAAGGATGAGATAATTCGGCACATTAACGGCACAGAACTTCAATTATTACTAAGCGTCATCGAAAATTTGGATCATCGGGTGGAGGTGTGCCGCCGAGGTTGCGGAGGTCATTTGGCCGATATTTTGTTCCATACATAATTGATCCATACCATACTATCATAATAAAAAGAATTGACAATAATTTCCTAAATAATTTGTGTTTTATTCAAATTCAACATCAGCCCTTAAAATTTAACCACCCTTTATATAGGTCTATAGGCAATTCCTCAGTCCTCAGCTATCTATCCGATGATTAATTTCCGATTATTGACCATCATTTCTTTTACTTTATCAATGTTTTCGATGATTTTCGATGTCGATAGTCTGCCACTGCGGTCATCATTTTCGATTAACTCACGACCTTTTAAACCGCTCGTGCCACTATTAAACAACCGTTTTTTTAGGAGAATCGTTGCCGGGACAGTTTTCCAATATTAGCGCACTATTAAATTGTACTCTTGACTAAACTAGTTTTGCAAATGTCACTAAGATATAGAAGACGCTAAGATTTAGAAGAATATCAACAACAGATGTACCAACTTAACAAAAAAACAGAACTCAAAACGGAACGATCGTAGCGCCACACGGTGGTTATTCCGGGAACTTTTTGATCAAGGTAATATGACACCTGACCGATCTCTCAAAACTCATATGGTTTAAATTTCACTCTATTGTGTTAAAAATATTAAAGACATATTGACAAGAATTTCAAACACTAAAATATTCCAGCTACATAAAGAAGACGTGATAGTTTATGAAGTCATTATTGCATAATCTCAATTCTCCAAAACCATTCTTGGCCGAATCTTTATGAAATTCGAAACCAAGACGAAGCTTCAATCATGAATATATAAGATGGAAGAAACTTTAGATCTTGTGATCAGATGCTGTGTGACGTTTAACACTGAAATTTCCAAAATAATTGGTGACAAAGTGAACGTTTTTGATATAACATGAGAGTTTATAACTTTATGACATCTGCATCACAATAAAGCATTTATGTATAGGTCAGCATTATATGAAAATTGTAACCTATTCATATACACAGATTCGTTCTTGTTATGACCCAAGATTTACGGATATAATAGCCTATCCTAAAACCCTTTTCAACACAACATTCGAGGTACTCGAAGAATATGATCATTCCAGATGAGCTGTGTATGAACCTAAATGTTCATGCTATGTCTATGAACCTAAATTAAATCTGCATTACATCGGTCTGGCATGTTGATAGATAAACTAGAACTATATGCAAATCATATGCAGAAATGATATTCCCAATTCAAAATATAAATACTTTTTGGTATAAATTTACAAACTGACCAAAAGTCACCGGAGTGATTCAACCTGTGACAGTTGGAGAGTAGAATAATATTTTTTGATCATTCGACAGCACGACGTCGATAACCGCTCAGTCGAAGTGAAAAGGTATAGGACGAATCATTTTCCATATTAGTACTATAGCTGGAAAGCACCCAACACAAACTTGCAAACTATCTAAAGAAGAACCAGCAAAATGTATAAACTGTAATGGGCAGCATCCGGTGAACTACAGAGTATATGTTAGGTTGCCAAGCAACTACAGAAAATGAGTGATCAGGCACGCAAACCCCTTCTAAGTCATCCAAACAAGGATCGAGCAAGAAATGAGGTACATATGCGTAGGGAGAATTATACATATGCGCAGGCCACTTCAAATTTGAAAGAATCTGACACCAATGGAACTAAAAAATTCAAAAACACTGTTCAAGCAATTTTGAATAACCTTGAGGAACAGAATAAACTAATTCTGGATCAACTCAATCTGCTGGAAATACCAAGTTCCAAAATAGCTAAAAAGAAATAATGTCTAATATACATAGTTCAGTTCATAATTCCATAGCAAAAACCAGACATCAAAACTACTTATTAAGAATAGCCATATGGAATGCAAACGGATTAACACAACATCTAGCAGAATTAAATTGATATATGCTTAATATCAGAAACACATTTTACCAGCAGCTCATATGTATCAATCCGGAGATATACTTGTTATCATACAACTCATCCATCAGAACGGGCAAGAGGAGGGTCAGCTATATTTATAAGGGACAATATTAATCATCATATGAAGAACTTAAAATAGAAAAAGAATCCATGCAAGTAACCACCATGACGGTTAACTTTGGTTATCACAACACCTGTAATGTATCTGCAATATATTGTCTCCCGCGGTATAACCTAAAGAATGAAGACTATATTAACTTGTTCCAGAAATTAGGAAGCAACTTCACAAATATCGGAGGTGACTTTAATGCCAAAAATACCTTTTGGGGTTCAAGATTAACCTCTCCAAAAAGGCAAAGAATTACTTGCAGCTGGTCAATACTCTAACTGTGAATTTTACTCAGGAGGGAAACCAACGTACTGGCCATCTGATTCTAACACAATCTCAGACCTTGTAGATTTCTACATCACTAAAGGCATATTGAACGCTACATTTACTTAGAAAATGACGAAAATCTAATATCTGATCATTCTCCTGTTATTATGACGGTTATTGGAAAATACCTTTGTTCTCTAGCTACAACTAAAAATACCGAATATTCCCTCTGGAAAGCAACAAAAGGGTTGAAACAACCAAAAACGCAGATGGCCCCTCAATCAAAACAAACAATGGAAAATCGGCTAGAAGTGCGAAAGGCTAGGCTAACCTATTTGCCGAACATCTTGAAGAAACATTTCAACCTCTAAGTCGTCAGACCAGTTACGAAAACACTACTGATACGCATAGAACATCCGACTTCAAAGATATCAGCCCTGTAACATTGAAAGAACTAAAAGCTGAAATTAAGAACTTAAAAGCAAATAAAGCTCCTGGTTACGATCTGATAATAGGTCAAATAATGAAGTAATAATGATTCCGAAACCTGGCAAACTGAATGATAGGAAATCTTACCGGCCAATTTCACTTCTACCAACAATATCGAAATTGTTTGAGAGGCTGTTGCTCAAAAGATTAAAAAGAATCATAGAACAAAAAAACCTTATCCCAGATCATCAGTTAGGTTTCAGAGAAAATCACTCAACTATAGAGCAGGTTCATAGGCTTACAGATGTCATCGAGAATACATTAGAGAGAAAACAGGTTTGCTGTAGTATCTTCTTAGATGTGGCGCAGGCCTTCGGTAAGGTGTGGCGGGTGAAATATGAAGAAGAATATTTCGAGCTAAAAAAGATATCGGCAAGAGTCCCGCAGAGTAGTGTTTTGGGACTTATTCTTTACCTGCTCTACACCAGAGATGTGCCTCAATTAAACGAAGTTACCGTTGCAACATTTTCAGATGATATGTTCTCACAGTAGGAGACACTATCGAGGAATCTACAACGAAACTTCAAGAAGCATGTGAATTTTACTAATCTAAAAATCAGCTACAAACCTCTAATCATTAACGGTCAGCAGATTCCGTATGCAAATAAGGTTAAATATCTAGGGATGAACTTAGATACCAGGCTCAGGTGGAAAGAGCATGTTAAAAAGAAAAAGGATGAACTTTATAGCAAATATCGAAAAATGTATTGGCTGCTCGGGAAAAACTCTAAATTGTCAACTGAAAATAAATTGTTGTTTTATAAACAGGTGTTAAAACCTGAATCGACTTACGGATTACAGCTTTGGGGCTGCAAAAAGAAAACCAACACTAAAATAATACAAACTTTTCAAAAACAAAGTGCTACGAGGTATAGTTAACGCTCCGTGGTACATTAGGAATGATGACCTCCATAGGAACCTAAGTATCCAAACGGTTGAAGAAGAAATAAAAAAACTTGCCATAATTCATGGACAACGTATTTATCAACACGTAAACGAAGACGATTGCAGAGAACGAAACCACATGATTTAATGGATTAAGGACATCAGTGCAAAGACCATTTTAGTAAATTACCTATAAATGGAGCTGGCCAATGTGTCTCTTCGTATTCACAAGTGACTAAATTAAGAAAAACAACTTACTAGCTGGCTTGCAGTACTACAATTTCCAGACGGACTACGCAAAGTGGCCCTATAGGCTGGCTTGTAATACTGCAATGAGTAGATGGTCTACATTAGCCCTATAGCGATACGTCTTAGATAGGATTCGCATAGTAACGTACAGAGCTGTAAAATAGGTTAGGTGTGATGGAAAAGAGACATGTTTACTGTTTAAGACGCTGCTAAAAAACTTCTACAGTTTCGTGAGTGCATATATCCATGAATTAAAATAAGTAAACGTTCACATACAATTACACAGTTTTGTTAAGTTGGTGTAATATCGTATATCTATTCTAAATATTTTTTTAAACCCGTAACTTGACCACTGAATGTTTTAAGTTTCGACACAACAGCTATTGTGTGAGTTAAAAGGTTATACTCAAGTCCCAAAATATCTTATCATTTGCCTGATGAAAATACCAAATAATTTACTCATGAACTATAATGTGCCAGCATTGATATGGGAACCCATGCCATTGTGCAATTTTGATAGTCGATGAGGATGTGCCAACAAAATAATTCAATTAATGTCGTCATAGCGATTGGTCTAGAGGTTAAATTTTGAGGATCGATATGACATTTCTTTAAAGCATCAAGCGATATTCATATTCGGATTCAACTTTAAGGTGGCAATGAAACAAACGAATTAGAGATGACTCAGAACATCTCGATAATTAATCCGGTCTATAGCATGAAGTGTTATAGCAGCGGTAAAGTGAAGATTAGTAACATATCCACTACCAGAGAACGTAACTTTTTTATACAGTTAATTATGTAAACTTTCTATGACGAATAGATTAAGTGTAAAGCTTGATTCACTGAAGCTTGAAATTTTCAATAAATCCCAATACTAACCATCCAAGGGTCGTAACAATATAAACATTTGAACTACAATTTACAAAGCGCTTCCTTCAAAAATAAGAAGATATACTAGGCCCAAATCCGTCTAGATGATTTCTTGCTTCATCATTCAATTTCGATCAGTTATTTAAGACCTCCTATTGAAATGTATACCTCGTCGGTCAACCTATCTCCCATGTAAGCACTTAATAGCAATATGGGCCAATGCATGCAATGAAAAGTAAATTTTATGCGTTCACTATACATTTTGGTTAACTACTACATCGACCAAAATTGGTTGTAAAAAAAACCGAAACGTTTATCGCTCAATCGCTTCAGTGATCGCGCAATATGTGCATATGCTTATGGTTAACCAACAAGTAATTAAATATCTGATTGTTAAATTTAATCATGATTTAGATACACTTTGAATAATGTTTCGAGGATAGTACCTTTCCAGGTGGTGCGATTTTGTCGAACAAAATTAAATTAAAATTCATCACATACTTAAACTAAGCCATTTAGCCACATGTCACACATTTCAATTAGCATTGAATTATAACAATTATACGTACATAAGTTTATATATGTATACATAAACAAGTATGACTAACTATTATACCACGATTAACAGTCAGCACTTTACGTAACATCACCTTTGTTACATTAAGTCAAAATTGATTTATTTTGTTAAGGTAATCAATAATAACAAGTAGTTGACTTTTAAACTATTTATTTTCTTCATCAGATTTTTTCGGAACTATTTTGTCTAGGGCAACCGCTTCTTCAAGCGTATCTGGCAATCGTTTGTTTAGTGTTTCAGGGAAGTACAATCCACACAATCCAGATGCGAGCACAACACCACCAAAACAGTACATTGGTAAATCAGTGAAGACAATCGATAATAATGGTGCCTGTGGTGCCAATATATTACCCAACCGACCGATGGTTGAGCAAATCGATAGCAAACTTTGTCGCAAATTAGTTGGAAACATTTCCGTTGTGTAAATATAAATAGTTGCAAATGCCGTTGAAATGGCCAATTTACCGATCAAAAATAGAACCAAATTTAGGTCGTGACTATTCTTAACGAATGTTGATCCAATACACGACAAACCAGTGACAAACATCGATATTGCCAACGTCTTCTTTCTGCCAATATTTTCGTTCATCCACCAACTCAAAATTGCTGCGGGTATCTCAACTGCGCACACTAAAATAAAATTAACGAATTTATCTCCACCGATCGACGTCGAAATTAAACTCAATCCGTAGTACACGAACGTAATCGCAAACCAACTGAACGAACAGTTTGCGATGCGGATGAGAATAGTTGGATATTTGAAAATATTCATAATATCGTACGTATTTGTTGTTTCAGTACTGTCGCCTGCTAATCCGAGTTTGTGCTCGTTTAAATCTTGTAAATCTTGTTCAGTTTGAGGTGATACCTGGGCCTTGTTTACTTTAGCCGCTTGGCGCAACACCTTCACGGCTGATTCATTTTTTCCTTTGATCAACAGCCAACGAACACTCTCGGGCACCAACCATATAAAAATTATAAATAAAAATCCAGGAATATATAGTATTCGAAGTAGTAGCCTCCAGTCTAGAGTGATCATGGCCACAAATCCTAGAATCATTTCACCGATAGCATAGCAAACATTTATAACAGCTCCGAATAGTACGCGATATTGTGGACCCACCAATTCAATAGCTATAAGTAAAAAAAAATGTTGAGATGCTCTAATTTTTATTCCATCTAATATTTTACCTAATATGTAAACGGATGGGTAGACTCCAGCTACAAAAAGAGGATCCAAAAATTCAAATACTAAAAACGATTCATAGTTCCACGAAAAAGATCGAACTACACCGAATACCGCCGAACCCATCATACCGGCGATGAATGCAAATCGTCTGCCATACATGTCGGAAACGTACCCGGACACTGGTAGTCCAAAAAATGCTGCAGCAATGCCGATCGATCCAGCCAATGAGAGTTTCCATTTTTGGTCGATACAAGTAATGTTCCACTGAAATAATAATAAAAATGTCGTTTTAGTAACTAGTTAAAACCAAAATGTCAAATACCAGTTGTTGCAATCTCACCTCATTCACAATCGTTTTTTCCTCTGTTTCATAAATATACTCGGTGCATCTTTCAACAGCTTGACTGTTAAAATCGTTTGCACTACAAACCTCTCCATCCCGGCTTTCTTTTTCACTCACAAATTTAAACCGTTGACATTTATCTGGTGACCCATCCATGAATGGCACAGCATAGTGCAACCAATCCGGATTATAAACTTCACTGAAATTACTACTGTCTACATCGCATTGTGGCACTGCACAGCGATAATTTAAATCACCAGCTGTAAAAACAAAAGTTAATGACACAGCTGATAATACGATCATAATGAAGCCAACATATCCGAAATTGATCAGTTGATACTGTTTAAGGCCACCGATTTCATTCAAATAATTGTCCAAATTAAATTCATTCTTCTGACTTATTTGTTGGTTGTTACAATTGTTCATTCTATTAACTACTAACTACAGTAAAAAAACTATGATCACAATAGTTTGTAATACAAACATACACTGATTATATTTAAGTCTCCAATTATTCGCGGCATCGTTTCTCTTTTGATGCGAATTTTATACTATATACAGTGAGCGACGAAATTGTTCCTACCCGTTTGAGTTTATGACGGTAAAATTTATTTTCTAACCTATTTATGTCTGCCTGTTTACTTCTTTGCAATCTGTTTTGGGGCTCAAGACTCTCTCAACTCTCGCGAGGTCGCTTATTTACATCACCATAGAACCATCTGAACATTGCATAGCTCCATATCAGCCTTTAGCACTGACATGAAAGATGGGTTGGTCCATGAATTCTGCACTCCAACAGGGGGTCATTGATGTGTTCATTCACACCACAGATCGTAATTTTCATACTTTAGTAGTGTACTGTAATTACACCATTCATGAGTATAAATATTTAACGTGTTTGTTTATGAACAAATCGGTTTTGCAAGACAATTAACAAGCAATATAAAGTATGAAAACATTACACCTGACCCTCGAATAACTCAAAAGAATTTTTTTTAAACCTCATATGAATAGGCGATATTAGTTAGTTTTGGTGTCGAGGTCAACCAAAAATTCAATCTTAAGTTTTAATTGCGACCTAATATAAATAATTAAGAAGTTATTGGAAGACGTAAAATTGGCTGAATGTGAAGTTGCACCAATTTGTTGAAACCTATGTTGAAACCTCAAAGAAAAAAGTATCCATTCGAAGGCACTAATTTCTCCAGACCGCATAGTGCAAATTACTTTCACTTTTAATGGATGTTAATATTTCGAACGAAACATAAGACCCAAAGAATACTACTATAGTATCCAGAGCTTGTCGTAGGAGGCGACTAAATGTGGTTGAATCGCTGTGACGACCCACGTCCCTATTGTATACCAGCTCCAAAACAATAATGAACACCAACCTAAGTACCCGACCACGAGATTGAGGATCGGCTTGTGGAACGTGACGTCACTTAGAAATCCTGGTACGCATGATGGCCATATCACGTGTATGAAACTATCAGCTGGTACTCGTAGCGCTCCAAGAAACTCGATTACCTAAAAATGTAGCCCATTTGCCCCAATACTATACACTGCTACAAAGTGCAGATGACGTCGGAAATCTTGTAGCTGGCTTACTCATTGATTACCCAGGATACAGACTCACTTTTCAATAATTTGGATAATTTGATGAGATCTATATCTAAGTACGATGTCAGATTGGTGATTGGTGAGTTTGATTAGTGGTCCGTCACCAGACTCGAAATTGCGACCGAAAATGGAGAAAGAATAATGTGCTTTGCGATCGCTCATGGGCTCAAAGTGGTATAAATATATTCTTTCTTCATGAAAACATCCATTGGGACACATGAACACATCCCCGGAAAAACAACCCGAAGCCAAATGGCTTAGTATAGTGAAAACTAAGCAAAAAAATGATAGTGATACTTGATCCACTAGAACAGTGTGCAGTTTCCTTTGGTCTCAAAATCAACTAGTCCAATACCAAATATCTGATCTCTGGTTTTAGAGACGGCTATTGATTTAATGAATTGGAGACCACGCGTATGAAAGAGTAATAAGATTCAAGTATCTTGGATCTCTTATTACTCAAGATCATAGTGTGGGGCACGATATCAAGGTTCACCTTGCTGACGGCAATCGGGCTTATATCATCTACGTCCACTTCTGAAATCGAAATATTTTGCAAATGCGGATAAGCTGAAACTGTACAGAGTGTTGGTGCGACCCATTGTTACGTATGGATGCGAGAGTTGAACTTTTACGGATAAGTTCAAAAGTTGGCTTCTTATAAATACATTTATTATCTTATACTTTATACCTGTTGTCTTAAGGCCAAGTTTTTGTTTAATTTCGAATTCACTTTAATTAGACGGAAGAAAATTCAGATACATTGACTACTTTCACGTACTGTCTAATGTTTGATGAACAATCTTTGGATTGAACTTTGGATTGAAAAGAAATCGTTATATGTGATATTGACGTAACGTATTTGGCCATATACCACACGCATGAGTGCGTAACATACTAAGGTTCAAGTCTCACCTCTATACTCACCAACAGTTCTGATCAACATTACGTTCGCTCTGTACAGCTTATCTGCATTAACAAGATAATGTGATTTCTATAACCTTTTCCACACTATTGTACAATGAGAGATCAAAGATACTTGAGTCTTCACTACGTCTTGATCTCTAAAACAAAAGACGAGACTTTTTTTCACTCGTTTATTATTAGCAGAATTCTGCTCCAGTATGAATGCAGGCTGATATACTTGGAAAGAATCATCCGTAGTGAAACAATTTCATCACAATATGTGACATATATCCAACTTTGAGTAGATCGAATAAATATTCAAAGTGTGTTAACGGATGGTGCAATCCGATGCCACAATCAAGAAACGACTTAAATTTACTGATTCCTGACTTTTTGTTAGGTTAGGTTAGAGTGACTGCTAACGCACACTTAGACCGTTGTCGGTCTGTTGTGATACCATAGGATCTTAGTCCCCTAATACCCCTACCACTATATTGGAACCATCCTGAGCTACTAATGTAGCGTAAAATGTCCCGCACCTTAATATCTGCAAGATCTGAAAGGTTGTGCAATATACATTATACCTACCCACGTGTAAATAGCTTCTTAGTGCCAGTGCAGGACAAGAACCCAGGAAATGAACAAGTGTCTCTTCCTTCTCCTCGTCCATTCAGCTTCTACAGAAGTCATTTGTTTCTAGACCCAGCCTTCTCACATGTTCACCGAAAAGGCAGTGTCCCGTTTATATTCCTACTATCCTTCTTAGATCTCTCCTCTCCAAAGAGATTAAGGTCCTGGAGCGATTCAAATCCAGCCTTGGCCACATTTGTCTCGCTCTCTCGCATGTAAGGGTGTTAGAACACCTCTCCAGTGCTAAAGATTTTGCCTTTTTCCTCAAAGCCAGTCTAAGCTCCGCTGTAGGCCTGCCCACATTCAGGCTTTAGCTGAAGAATTTCCTAGCTAGTTCGTCTGCCCTGCAGTTACCCACGACGTCAGAGTGGCCGGGGACGAAGACAGTCTGAATATTGAAATGCTCACTCATCTCGTTAAGAGATAGCCGCCGGACTGTCCACATAAATCGTGATATCACTCTTGAATATCACGTTATGCCTCAACCGGCTCAAGGGTTCCTCAATCGCTATTATCTCCGCCTGGTACACGCTGCAGTGGTCAGGGAGACGAATGGAAGAGTTTATATTTAATGCTCCATAGAACAGCCCAGCTCCGACCTTACCATCTATAGCTTCGAGGCGACCGTGTAGAATTGTATAGCTTCGGTTTCCAGTGCTAGTTTATTCCCCCAGAATTCTCTTGAAGAGATTAAGGTTTGAAACCCCTTTTCGAAGCATAATATTGGTGTAATATAATCAAGGTTCGCCATTTCCTTCTTTAGTGAAACAATTTTTGTCGAGTGACCCGCCTGAAGGTGTTTCCAATGAGACACGACCGCTAGTATTGTGGCTATGTTAGCTGCCATCTGTTTGCCACAGATATCCACTGGACAAAGGTGTAACATGACCTCTAGGGCCTGAGTAGGTGTTGTTCTCAGTGCCCCGCTATTAAGCATACAGGTCATCCTTTGCACCTTCTGTAACTTCATTCTATAGGTTACTCTATTCAGTGCTGGCCACCAAACACTCACTCTATACATAAGAACGAGTCTTACTACGACAGTGTAGAGCCAGTGTACCAGCTCCGGTCTGAGAACCCAACGTTTGCCTATTGCACTCCTACACGAATACATAGCCGTCGTAACTTTGCTGATTCTCTCCAAGATGTTCGGCTTCCAGCTTAGTTTACTATCTAAGATTACACCCAGAAATCTCTCTTTATCAGTAAAGGCCAGCTTAGTGCCATTTACGGTATGTGGGTCAACTGCCGGAATTTTATATTTCTTAGTGAAGAGTACCAGCTCTGTATTAGATGTATTGACTCTCAATCCAAATTTACTGGTCCATCTTGTAATAATAAGAAGCGCATTCTGCATTACCTCCTTAATGGTCGGTAAAAATTTACCTGATACCATGATCGCCACGTCATCAGCGTAGGCAACCACTCCTCAACTCCAGAAGTAATCTTCAACTCCAGAAGTAATCCATTGATCACCATGTTCCAGAGAAGAGGAGACAGGACTCCCCCTTGTGGGGTTCCCCTAACCACTCGCCTTCTTATGGTAGACTCCCCCAACACTGAGTTTACAGTCCTGCTTCCTAATATATTGACTGATCAACTTGATTGTGAAGGATTCCCCTTCCTAGAACGATAATCCTTTCAGGATTGAATCTGTCTGAACGTTATTAAACGCGCCATCAATATCAAGAAAAGCTACCATACAATATTTCTTTGAGTGAATTGATCTCTCAATTGTGCGTACCAAGGCATGTAGGGCCGTATCTACCGATTTACCCTTACAGAACGCATGTTAAGAAGCTGATCATTTCTCTTGTTTTAAGTTCATACTAATATGTGTTTCTACCAGCCTTTCCAGAGTTTTCAACAGAATAGATGATAATGTTATAGGTCTTAGGTTCTTTGGATAGCGATTCTTTTCCCGCTTTCGGAATAAAAACTACCCTGACCTCCATCCATTGCCTAGAAATGCAAACCAACTTTAAACAACCCTTAAAGATCGCCTCCAACCACGGGAGGATAATACCGGAGTTGTTCTGAATTTCTGCCGGTATAAACCGATCCGGTCCAGCCGATTTGTACGGCCCCTTTTATGCACCCTTTTATGGCCCACAGAATTCGTTTTTATTTACGATAACCGGTGAGTGCAAGCTATACTCCCGATGGTCTCAGTTCCATCGAGTTGTCTAAACTACCCGGGAAGTGAGTGTCCATGAGAATCTTGAGGAATCCCTCACTCGAATCGATCCACGAACCATCAGGTTTAATTAGGTAACCTATGTTTGTTGGATTTGTGGAGAGAATCTTCCGAAGACGAGAAATTTTCGAGACATCTTCCGTTTTGTCACAGAATAGCCTCCAGGAGCTCCTTTGTGCCTTCTTCAATTATCTTTTATATAGTTTCAGCGTCTCCTTGTACGAGTCCCAGTCGTGAAATTCTCTGGTCCTCTTGGCTTTATTAAACGCCGTTCTACTCGACTTATTTTTGGTCCCCAATTCTTTAGACCACCAGCCCGGTTTCTGCTTCCCCCTAGGTTTTACCTCAGGACAAGCAGATTGGTTACAAGCTTGTAAAACAGATTCCACCATGCGATATCCTCAATGGTCGCTGGGGGCTCCGGGACCCCCGAAGGCATTAGTCGCTTAAGCACTTCTCTATACTTACTCCAGTTTTTTCTCCTAGGATTCCTAAAAGATTTCTGGGAAGCAGGGCAAATGTTGAAATTAAAGGTTATATAACGGTGGTCAGAGAATGAATGTTCCTTGCCTACTTTCCATACAATTATATACAATTATATGAAATTTCTATACAATTATATGAAAAATATTCTCTGATGCGAAGGTCACATCCAAAACTTCCCTCCTATTTTTAATAATAAAAGTGAGCTGTCGCCCAATATTACAGACATACCGGTTCGTTTTCAACAAATAATTAAAAAGTATCTCACCCCTTTCATTGATGTCCGTACTTCCCCAGATCGGCTGATACGCGTTGACATCGCAGCCCAGAATCATACCAATCTTACTGCGTTTCGCCTCGAGGAACAGTCCCCCCAGGTTATCCGATGGAACCTCCTTCTCCTGTCCCATGTGACTTCTTGTACTCTAAGGCAATTTTACAGTTTGTCCTGACAAAACCAGCTTTATAAATTACGTTTTTTCTTCATATATAGGATATGTTACGTTGTTCAAGTTCTGGTAAGGTTTTGATATATGATCGTCCTTATCACGCGAGACTTATATGAAAATCTACATCGTAATTTCATAACCCCATAGGGGTCACCAACGTATTTTGTTGAAAACCTGCTCTCTAGAAATCAACACATGGTCAATTTGGCTGTCAAATAATTTACTTGGATGAATATGCGTGGAACTTTGAGAAGTGTCATGGTCATGACTCACCAATTTAGTTCATCAGATTATCGAAACTATGTATTGTTAAATGAATCTTTATCCAGGAGTTGGTCATCATGGAAGTCTAATAGACATTTTTTACCTTTGAGTCACATGAAAAAACCAAATTCAAGACTGTCGACGTCATTGTAAAACAATGTTGAAATCATTTAAGAAATCGAGTTTTGTGGAAGTTCCAACCTACAGGCTATCAAAAACGCAAGTTTTCTATGGTACCTTTTGAAATATGGTTTTGAAACTGACTATCCGTAAACCGTACCAATATAAGGCCTAAATTAGTACATTTTGAACATTACACCCAAAAATCCAGAAAGAGAAGGAAGATAACTTTTCCAGACACAACTCTAAATTGGGTTGCCTAATTATCTAATAACCCTATTGTGATATTTTTGATGACCGACATCAACTCCATCCATGGAGGATTCATCAATGGAGGAGATTTGGCTTAAAAATAATCTGCCGGTGGTAAAGAAGAATCAAGAAAAGAGTTACAAAGTCATTGGTTTTCTGCATTTCACTGAAGATTAAAATCATCGAGATTGGACAAATCTGTAGAGAAACTGTTTGGTTTCGAACTATAGAGTTGGAATAGTAGAACAAATAGAATTATTGTTGATCGTTGAACAGTAACAATAGCCACAAGAAATTGAAATATTCTGACATATCGAAAATGAAGTCTACTGGGAGAAATATTCCACCTTAGTTACAAATGAGGTTGCTGAAAATATGTGCGAACTCAGTAGTATAAGTTTTATTGATCAACCGATTCCACTCCTCCCATGGCATCATAATGTATTCGCACAATCTCCAATTGTGTCTGGACGATGGTTCGACTCATGGCTTATTGTCATCACCAGTGGTACATAATTGTGCATCAGTGTTGGAATTCACATCCATTACTGTCTGTCAGTCATCTTATTTCAGTATTTAGCGTTACGTCATGTTTTACCAACGATTTTTAAGTCTATTTATTAGGTCTAAATTATTTTTAAATAACAATATTGGACTAATGGAACGGCATACCGTCTTAAACAACTGGTCAATCACCCCATTATGAGGCCAATTATTATACATGTGTCGCACGTTTCAAATGGTATTGAATTACTACACAATACAAATTATTTATGTAAATAATACTCGTACAAGCGGTTATAAGTATGTGGCCACCACCGCGTCTACTTTCTATAGATTAAGGGGTCACTCACAACCACCAAATCGCCTAAATTGTGAACATTTTTTTCAACATCAAGCGACAGCATTTACGTCACAAGAATCGTACGTGACAAAAATGTTTTTCGATTGGTTTATCACAATCGTCACTGAACATTGTCGTATCTTTCCAATCACCCGCAATCCAAATATTATTGCCGCAATCAATCTACATTTTATCACAATTAAAGTTGTAAATCGCATTAAGACATAAAATAAATTTGATAATTTTTTTGTCCAAAATACGAATCCGTATCTCAAGTTCTTGAGCGGTTTGTAAGTTAACTATAATGTATGACTCTCATTAATCATGATTCAAAATATATTTATTACTCTTTAAGGTATTACTCAAAGTCACGATTCACAATGAGATAAGAACACGCAGGTGATCAATAATAACAAGTAGTTGACTTTTAAACTATTTATTTTCTTCATCAGATTTTTTCGGAACTATTTTATCTAGGGCAACCGCTTCTTCAAGAGTATCTGGTAATCGTTTGTTTAATGTTTCGGGGAAGTACAATCCACACAGTCCAGATGCGAGCACAACACCACCAAAACAGTACATTGGCAAATCAGTGAAGACAATCGATAATAATGGTGCTTGTGGTGCCAATATATTACCCAACCGACCGATGGTTGAGCAAATCGATAACAAACTTTGTCGCAAATTAGTTGGAAACATTTCCGTCGTGTAAATATAAATAGTTGCGAACGCTGTCGAAATTCCAAATTTACCAATTAAAAACAACACTAAATTAAAGGCTTGACTATTCTTAACGAATGTTGATCCAATACACGACAAACCACTAACAAACATCGATATTGCCAATGTTTTCTTTCTGCCAATTTTTTCGTTCATCCACCAACTCAAGAGTGCTGCGGGTATCTCAATTGCGCACACTAAAATAAAATTGACGAATTTATCACCACCGATCGAGGTCGAAATTAAACTCAATCCATAGTACACGAACGTAATCGCAAACCAACTGAACGAACAGTTTGCAATTCGGAAGAGAATGGTTGGATATTTGAAAATATCCATAATATCGTAGGTATTCGATTCAGCATTTGTTGTTTCAGTACTTTCTCCCGCTAATCCTAGTTTGTGTTCGTTTAAATCTTGTAGATCTTGTTCTGTTTGAGGTGATATCTGGGCCTTGTTTACTTTGGCCGCTTTCCGCAGTACCTTGACTGCTTTTTCATTTTTTCCTTTGATCAACAACCAACGAACACTCTCGGGTGTCAACCATATATAAAATATATATAAAAATGCTGGAATATATAGTATTCGAAGTAGTAGCCTCCAGTCTAGAGCAAGCATGGCCACAAATCCTAGAATCATTTCACCGATAGCATAGCAAACATTTATAATAGCACCGAATAGTACGCGGTATTGTGGACCCACCAATTCGATAGCTGTGAGTGAGAAAAAAAAATTGTATAAATCGTTTTAATGTTTAAGTCACTTCTTTACCTAATATGTAAACGGATGGGTAGACACCAGCCCCAAAAAGAGGATCCAAAAATTCAAATACTAAAAACGATTCATAGTTCCACGAAAATGAGCGAATTGTGCCGAATATCGCCGAACCAATCATACCGGCGATGAACGCAAATCGTCTGCCATACATATCGGATACGTAGCCAGACAGTGGTAAACCAAAGAATGCTCCAGCGATTTCGATTGAGCCAGCCAATGAGAGTTTCCATTTTTGACCGGTACACGTAATATTCCACTGCAAAATGTACAAAGAATTTTAGAACAATATCTCAACGCACTTAGCACTCAAGTACATTTGTTTAAGTATTTGCACTCAATACTGTTTGGGTTAGACTTTGCGGAATTATTGAGGCGTTCTGGAATGCCAATATAATGTTCGTTACATAATAGTATAATAGTGATCGAGTACAAAACTCGAAAACATGGCAATGACCTAATAATAATTATAATAACAATTAGAAGTATAAAACATGTAAGTACACCACTTGTGTAACAGCTGTTATCTCTGGACATAGAAGCCACAATTCCAAAATAAGAATTACAACAATGAACGTTATGAAGTAAAGTGTTTATATAGGCAACGCCGATAAGATTTTCCACTCAATGTAATCACTCAAATCATATATTTAAAAAAAAATCACACCCATATCTACCTCATTCACAATTGTTTTTTCTTCAGTTTCGAATATAAAATCCGAACACGTAACTTTACTATTCCGATTAAAATTGTGCGCACTACACACACCATTTTCGTCGAGCGTCTCGTTAACAAGTCGAAACATTTCACATTGTTCGGGCACATCGTCTTCGAATGGTACCGCATAGATTAACCATTTTGGATTGTAGTCGGTTTGTCCGCCATCACATTCGGGTATAACACACCGATAATTAAGATCACCCGCTGTAAATACATAGGTTAGTGATAGTGCCGATGCAAGAAACATAACCGAACCAACATAGCAGAAATTTATTATTTGAAATTTTTTCAGTCCACCAATTTCGACCAAATAATCATCCAAATTGAATTCTCGACCGTGTGTCGGCTTTTCGGGCAATATTGTCACCTCATTCTTATTACTATCGTTATTAATCTCGTGATTTGTTTGTTCACTTGTACTATTATTATCACTATTATTATTAATCATTATGTTATTATAAAAAACTAGAATTTAATTTATTATAGACTTTATTTAAATTAGTGTGGTCTCATCACTTACTTAAGCAATACTGAAGTGAAAGTTTATAAAGTATTTTGCCGATTGCAATTGTCAATGGGCATTCAATATACAATATTGTACACCATTCATACATTTGTCGTATAAACATATGTATTAGAACAGCTTTTGTCTGAATGATAATAATAATGCTATATAATATACACAAATTAAATAATAATAAACAATTTAATTTAAATTAATTTAATTTATATTTGAATACACCAAATTTATTGTGGCGGATTAGCACGAATCACTATCGACTACTGAAAAGTGTTCGAAATCAGTTTTTTTCGTTTGGTCTATTCATTTAGCCAGTGAGTAAATTTTATTGT
This sequence comes from Tipula lateralis, assembly GCA_963932295.1. Lineage (NCBI taxonomy): Eukaryota > Metazoa > Arthropoda > Insecta > Diptera > Tipulidae > Tipula > Tipula lateralis. The sequence continues at coordinate 56,558,129 of OZ010737.1, forward strand.
ACGAGTAATTAGCAATCCACCTGTCTTTATACTCTATTATCATTAGATTGATTATTTTTATCATTAAATATTATACAGAGATACCTAATACGAGTATATACATATATGTACATATGTCTTAAGCAAGAGAATATATATATATATATATATATATATATATATATATATATATATATATATATATATATATATATATATATATTCATATATATATATATATATATATATATATATATATATATATATATATATATATATATATATATATATATATATATATATATATTATATATATATATATATATATATATATATATATATATATATATATATATATATACATATGTAAGACTAAGTACATTTAATTATTTAAAGAATTCTTTAAATTTATAGTTTAAACAGAATATCCTTGTTATCAGAAATGTCATAAATTATGTATTCCAAGAATTTATATATGCGAAGGGATATTTCAAATTCATTACAAAAAATAATTTAAAACTTATATCTATCGCTTTTTTAATATTATCAAATTTATAAAATATGCCATCAAAATATAAGTAAACCTTCTTAATCGTACTATTTTCAGCATCATTGATTTTCAGCATCAAGATGGTTGCATCGAAAATCCAGAATCTGCAAACTTTGACTGTTTCATTTCCACAAATTTTTTAATGTCACTTACAGCGGTTACATAAGTGATGAACGAGTCAAATGATTCCACAGGTGATGAAGGCTTCCAGACAAAATTTTTGTGAACGTGTTTCTTTCGGCAAGTTGGGACTAAAATCCCATTTAATTGTCAGAACAGTTCAACTATACTAACATCTAATTAAATAAATAAGAGTTGTCAGTGAATAAATTAAATCAAAATAAATACTTGTTAGCTTACTTCTGCGGTCCAAACTTAAACAATCCTTCTCAACTCGTCACCCATAATAATGCTGTTCAATTTTCTACCAGCTTCTTGTACAACCTGATCCTTTATTCCTTTGCATAAATGAGTGTACAAGTTTTTGCAAAACTCGCTTGTCCACATTTTTAACAAATTCATTGAGCTTTCTGGATAGAAATGACCAAAATCGATGTTAACCTGTCAATAGAAAAATAATTATTTTAAAATTATTATTATTAGAACTACATACAGGGTGAGTTGCCTAATAAATGCATTGCTTTTATCTCGAGAACGGTGCTAGATAGGAGAAAATTACTTTAATGAAATTTATTGAGAGTCGAAGGGGACGTCTAGTGGTGATCTTCAATGACCTTGAAACTCATTAGTTTCGGAGATATAGGCTAAAGTTAGGTTGTTTTAAATTAGAACCTATACTTTTGAGTGTTTGTTTTTATTAAGCAATTAAAAGTAAACACTTCTTGCTCACACATCAAATTTGTAAAGTGTATGATTTCAGAGATATGAGCAAAAATTGATATTCACTAAAGCAATCGAATTTTCCCTAAGTTCTATAAATTAAAATAGAAAATATCAAATGTTCTTTGACTTATTATGCAATTTTTTTGTTTTATTACTTTGTGATAAAATTACAATTCACTTAGAAAAAGTTTTTTATCATGTTGTTTATTAATTTAATAAATGTTCAAAATGTCCGCCATTTGATTCCAAACATTTTTCTACTCGTCTTATAAAATTTAGATGAACTGCTTCTAATTCAGCTTCTGAAATATGATTTCTAAAAAACTCTTTGATTCTTTGTTTCATATTTTCAGCAGTGGTAGGCCGATTGAAATAGGCTAAGTCTTTCACTTTTCCCCATAAATAAAAGTCCATGCATGTTAAATCGGGTGATCTTGCTGGAAAAGGAGTAGGGCCGCTTCTTCCAATCCATTTATTCGGAAACATTAAATTTAGTTGTTGTTGGGAAGCTATACCAAAATGGGGAGGCGCACCATCCAATTGAAGCCACATTTCTTGTCTTACTCGTAATGGAATGTCTTCCAATAAATTGCGAAAATCTTGTAATAAAAAATTCACAAATTTTTGTGTAGTTAGTGTTCCATCAAAAAAAAAAAGGTCCAATTAGGCGAGATCCAACTATTCTCTCCCAATCATTTACACTCCAACGATGTTGATGGTCAACGGAACGCATCCAATGTGGATTCACGTCATTCCAATAATGTAAATTATGCCTATTCACATTACCGTCGCTCTTAAACGTTGCCTCGTCAGTCCACATGACAAGACGAAATAAATCTGGATTTTCTTCAATTTGTTGCCTCGCCCAAAGACAAAATTGAATTCTTGATCTAAAATCATTAGCAGATAACTCTTACAGCAATGATATGTGGTATGCATGGAATTTATTTTCTCTCAAAACGCGAGACACGGTCGTTTGAGATATTCCTCTATCTCGTGCAATATTTCGTGTTGATGTGTGTGGGTCCTGCAGCTAGCACATCTACAACAATTTCCTCAGGACACTCACGACCTTTCATTTGGTTTCTTATGCTTCCGGTAGTGCGCAGCTTATCTGCTAAACGTTTAAATACACCTCTTTTAAAGTGCCGACGATCTGGATGTCGTTCAGTGTATAATCTAATCGCCATGCTTTCATTTTGTCGACACTCACCGTAGATCATCATCATATCGAATGCTTCCTGGTTAGTGTACAACATGATAGTCAAAGAACATTTGATATTTTCTATTTTAATTTGTAGAACTTAGGGAAAATTCGATTGCTTTAGTGAATATCAATTTTTGCTCATATCTCTGAAATCATACACTTTACAAAAATGATGTGTGAGCAAAAAGTGTTTACTTTTAATTGCTTAATAAAAACAAACACTCAAAAGTATAGGTTCTAATTTAAAAAAACCTAACTTTAGCCCTTATCTCCGAAACTAATGAGTTTCAAGGTCATTGATTTAATGAAATTTATGAAGAGTCGAAGACGTCCCCTTCGAGTCTTCATAAATCAATTTTCTCCTATCTAGCACCGTTCTCGAGATAAAAGCCCTGCATTTATTAGGAAACTCACCCTGTATATATATATATATATATATATATATATATATATATATATATATATATATATATATATATATATGTATAAATATTTATATATATATATATATATATATATATATATATATATATATATATATATATATATATATATATATATATATATATATGTATAAATATTTATATATATATATATATATATATACATATATATATATATATATATATATATATATATATATATATATATATATATATATATATATATATATAAATACATATATATATATATATATATATATATATATATATATATATATATATATTTATAATTATACTGTCTAAATTCTCCTATTGATAAGATTATTATTGAACACTTTTTTAATCAAAAAAAAAATACTTGAAATTCTGGAATTCTTCAGATTTCGCCTCTTGATATTATATTTTTGGAAACAATTATAAATAGCTGGCGTTATTTACGAACTCTGTCGAACTTTTTCATATATAGACATCAATCATATATATAGTATTCCCCCATTCCAGAGATTCCATATAAAATTCTTTATCTAATACAGACTGACAGCTCAATTGCCCAACATTTTATCTATACGAAATACCTCCTCTATACATGAAATTAGAATAGTCCAAATTTACAAACAATCCAACATGATTAAAACCATTTATCAATAAACAAATTTGATAATTCAATGCTCAATTTCCCGTTTAAAGTCCGACCTTGACGGGTCTATACAGTCCTAATCGCGCATCTTATCAAATTAATGATCAATCACTACTTGTTTATGCTGTCGTTTGAACAACCACTTATAGGAATTAGTACGGCGTATTGCCGTTTGGCAGAGAAATTGATTAACGTTTCGTTGTTTGCGACATTCAAAGTAAGACGTACATCCGATTCTGATACTATCTTGCTACCAACATTTTAATGAATTTTAATCGATGTAATAATGTACTTCGTATCCGTACAACCATGAATGCTATAGAGAACTCCACCACAGTAGAGTATAAAAGAAAGCCCGGACAAGGACGTAAAAGGTGCACAACCGAGCACGACGATCGATTTTTAAAAATGAATTCGTTACGAGATCGAAAGAGAACTTCTACTCAACTCAAAAATTAGTTACAGTGCGCGTCAAGTGAATATTAGTGTCAAAACAGTTAGACGAAGATTAAAAGAAGTGAACCTAACTCCAAAACGGCCCGTAAAAGTTCCACGGCTTCTTCCCCGCCACAAACCCAGCCGTTTAGAATTTGCTCATACTCATGCAAATTGGGGAACTGATCAATGGGCCACTGTTCTCTTTTCAGATGAGACCAGAATTCAATTATGGAAACCAGATGGACGTAATCTTGTGCATAGAAGTGTTGAAGAACGCTACGCACCGTGTAATATGATGCAAACTGTAAGCGTTGGTGGAGGTTCAATAATGTTTTGGAGTGGAATCAGTTGGGAGGGTCATACGGAGCTGGTGGAGATTGGTTTGAGGATGAATGCAGACTGGTATGCTCGGAACATTCTTGTCGATCACGTTTTGCCATATGTGGGCTTCATAGGTTATGACAGTTTTGTGTTAATGCATGATAACGCTCCAGTCCACGTTGCTGCAACGGTACGACAATATCTCCAAGAGTCCTGATCTTAATCCGATTGAACACGTGTGGGACTTTTTTTTATTACAAAAAAAAAATATGCGTTAATTTTGTCCAGGAGTGTACGTAGACTTTGCTTCTATCGAATGGATACATTTATTTTAATTAATGAATATATATACCGGGTGTTTCTTTTAAACTGAGACGGTCAAATATCTCGAAAAATACCCACTCTACGGAAAAAAAGTCCATAATCAAACTTTAATCACACCGCGGGGAGAAATACATTAGTGCAAAAATATAGTCCCCCACCCCCCGCTTTGTAGATGGAGCGGGAGTAACTTTTAAACTAAGATAGGAAGCCATATTTTTTATTGCAGATACGGATTCTACGACTAAAAGTACGTATAATTTGAATGATATATTTTGTTCGGTTCATGATAGATGGCGTTGTAATCGACGAAATTCAATATTTTTAATTTCTTCTTCTTACGCATTCGATTCTGCAATACGTTTAAAATAAAATTCGTCATCAAAACAATTTATTCAGTTTTGTAAATCACATTTAACGTTTGTGTTATTTCTTATCTTCATGTTTTTCGTAATTGCAAAATAAACGATAAAATACTTTAGGTGGAGCGTATAATTGTGCACGGTAGAGAAAATTGAAATGGTTCTGGTTTATGGAGCAGCTGGCAGAAATCTGGCAGAAAATGATGTTACTATTTACGCTCAACGTTTTCCGAATAGGATTCGTTCACGTGCTTCATTTGGACGTATTATTAAACAATTTATTACTGATGGAAATGTTCAACCAAAAAAGAGGACCCGTATAGCAACAGTCACTGGAGAAAATAATGTTCTCTGGCGAATCGTGTTTTACAAACCATGGAACGGTTAATCGACATAATATGCATTATTGGAGTGTTACAAATCCGCCCTGGCTAAACGTTACAATACCGGTATGCCAATACTGGATTTACGGCATCGGTACCTTTACAATTTAGTAGCGATTACGATGGTCTTCGCTGCCTTAATTACAATAAATGAGTGATACTGATTTCATTTCGCTCTAGACAAAAAGTCTCCGATCTACTGTTCGATTTAGGTAGCTCAAAAATTTTCGAAAATCATTATATAGATAGACTTACTATTTCATTATATAGATAGACTTACATCAGAGCAACGCTTGCAAATTTATGAAATTTTTTATCCAAATAATGGTTCTGTTCGTAACACTTATCGTGCACTTCGTCCATTTTATGGCGTACATAATCGTTCTTATGTCTATCGTTCTAATTCGAATAACAACAGATCATTTTTGAACCACGTTTACTAGTAATAATATGCATCCCGTGAGACGCCGACAAGTGCGCACTGAAGAAGCTGTAGGCGCTGTACAGAAATTCAATGACGAAGATCCAAATCATTCAATTCGTCACCGTTCTCAGCCAATGGGGTTGTATCCGTCCACTTAATGGAAGGTTTTACGAAAAGAACTTGGCTTAAAAGCTATAATATGAATATATAATTCAACTTGTGCAGTAATTTAAGCCAACCAACCATCGCCAATTCGGCGAATGGGCTGAAGCACAAATTGATATTGATGTTGAATTCCCATTCAAAATTTTGTTCTCCTATGAAGTCCATTTTTGGTTGATCAGGTACGTACATAATCACAATCTTTCCTCGAAACACCAATACATCCACAGAAAATTACTGTTTGGTGCGCTTTATGGGCCGGTCCATATGTTTACATAAATGATAATCGTCATTATGTTACTGTCAATGGTGAGTGGTTAGATGATTAGACATGATTAGATATTTTTTCGTATCTCGATTAGCATGCATTAATCTAGCTGACATGTGTTTCCAACAGGATGTGACCCATACAGCGCGCGCTACAATTGATTTACTCAAAGAAACTTTTGAGGAAAGAATAATTTCGCGTAATGATCCAAATAATTGGTCACCAAGATCGTGTGATTCAACCCAATTGGATTATTTTCTTTGGGGTGTGTAAAGTCACTTGTCTACCTCGATAAACCAGAGACAATTAAACATTTGGAAATCAACATGCGAAGAATTATTAGCTAAATATGACCGCAAATCCCTTGTACGCGCCATATGCTGCGGGCACATGGCCGAAATCATATTTTAACATTAATGTGATTCCAATAAAGCCTGTTTCATTGATATTAAAATATATTTCTTTGTTTTATTATGATTTGAACTTGTGTAAGTCTATAAAAAATACACTTTACAAGTGGAACGAATGGACCGATTAGACTGAAAACCAATAAAAGCTCGTGTATTGCTGGCTACACTGTGGGTGGTGAAAGGCACTCCAATGCTGTATGTAAAATTTCATAATGCATTGAACATACCAACCCAACGTTGTTGTTTTAGGTGCGATTCATTTACAATTCGCTACACTTTATACTGAAATAATTCAAAATAATTATCGAATTAAACCATTACCGAATATATCATTTTATGTTTTATTTATAATTATATATTTTTAATTTAACCAAAACTAATTATTCGATTTATTTTCATCATAATTTGTAGTTCAGTAAAGTGGTTTCACGAATAAATTTGAAAACAATGTAAAATCCAACTTCTGGAGCGCGACGTGCCGGTGGTGTACCGTATAGGTGTGAACCCAAAATATATTACTCATTATTTTGTTACCGTGCTGTAGAAGTGCACAGGATGACAGGCTTATAAAAGCAAAAACAGCAGTACGTCTCTGACCTGTCTGACAAGGGCGTCAAGTAAATCATTTCAATACGTAAAAGTACCAAACTCCATAATGAATTTCTGCCATAATGAATTTCTGAGACTAGACACAGGATAAATATAGTTAAATTAAAGTGGATTAAAAGGCCCTAGTAAAATTACGAATATTGTGGGATTGGTATTTAGAATAAATTCTATATATTTAGAATAATTTAGAATAAATATTTTAGGGCGAAATCACTCCCAGATCATTCGCGGTTTACTTGAAAAGCCTTTCTGCAAATTGCAACGATTCACGCCAACCTATAACCTGAAAAATGGTTAGGCTCCAATAATTCCTTATCGGTACATATATACTATCTGTATATCCCGCAGGAAATTCATTGATTGAACATATCTTTTATTTGTTTTAAATAGGATACTCAGACAAGTTTTGAAAGGACCTATTAACATAGGATTAAGCATGGCCAATTTCCGAAATATGAAAAACGTGTGTCGTGGAAGGCAAGAAAACTACTTCTATATTCTCTTCTTCTTTTCTTATTTTTATTATAATCAAAAAGCCAGAAGATTTTCTATTCAAATGGTCTATCTGGACAGTTCTATACAAAAACGCTCACTTCATCCTTTCCTACCCTCCATCTCGTTGATATATACAATATAAGATAGATCTCATTTATCATTAACGATGTGATTGGCTGAATCTGATCAGATTCTGTAGATAGTCTCACGATCGTTAAACAACTACTGATGACTGCTTTTAAAATGGGTTTATTTTCAGATTTCTGCTCTATTTTACCACAAAAAAGTTTCAAGTCTTTAGAAGCTTTTGATTTTCTAGTCCTTTTAAAGTTCCTGCTTATCTGGAGTATTTTGTTCAGAGGTCTTCTTTGAGGGCAAATACTTACCATACCTTTTTTGGAATATCTTTTATATCCGTCCAAGTTATCCAGCTCTTGTATTAACAAAGGTGATTTTTGAAACAGTACCGGTTTGTGATTCACCCAGAATAGTTTTTAAGGTGCTCCAGTCGATTTGCATGCTATTCCTTAAAATATTAACTCTACAAGGTTTTGTAACCAATTCAAATTGGAAATAATAGTGATCAGAGGAAAAGAATGCTGATCAGATAGTCCTATACCAGTTCAGTACGCTTAATAAAATCTAAGGTAAGTATATATGTATATACACATAGGTAAGTACTTACTTATAGATTGAAATCAAAGAGTACTCACCTCTTCTATTTGTCCTGAAATTTGTACGGTTTTCAGCGTATTTTAATGTAATTCCTATATATGATAGTAGATTGATAATTGATATAAGTTTCTCGAAATTCCTGGAGCAGGACAACGGAAGGACATGAGTTTGCTTTACCTAGAAGACTTATTTGAAAAAGCTTTAGAATTTTCTATTGAAATTATTATCTCTACCACGGCCATGAAAGCACACAACTATTGATATTTGCGTGTGATTGCGAAAGGGTCTCGTCGCTCTCTTCACACTAGGTAGAGTAGCCTAACCTATTGCTATTACGAGTACTCCTGCCTTCTGCACACCTTCATTTTGCTATGTAATAGACGTCATATTGTCCCATAACGAACAAGGTCTCCCTTACCAGTTTTTATTTCTGCCTCACTAGATCCCCAATGGCGACCCACGATAAGCGGACAGTGAAAAGATCTGCCATCTCCGTTTAAGTTGACACATTTCAAACCTAACCATTAACGACCATTTCGGAATTTCAATTTAAGCTCAAACGATTGGCAGTGTAATCCTAAAATGAATATTTAAGCTTTTACCAATCATGATTAGCATTTAACTCTTATGATTATATAGTACATACTCGTACATATTATACATATGTTTTATGTAATTTGAACATAATTTGACTATTTGTTATCAATTTTTGGGCAATTATAATTCTTTTCTGTCTACAATATTATATTAACCTGGCATAAACATCAATTCGGCTATATGTACATACATATGTAATATACATGTATGATAACGTCGAGTATTATTTATGACAAAACACCGATAACGTAGTAATGACGTAAAATTATTGTTATTTCTAATTTGTGTTCAATATCAATATTTTATCATAACGTTTGCGCGATTATCGTCACTTTCCAAAATAGCTAGGTTTGAGTACTTTTAACTAAGAAAAATATTTAACATTCCTAAGTATATATTATTGTGAATATTTGTTAAGTTAAATGCAATTTTCATAAATATTTGACCTTAATTTCAATATGTAAATGTGTAAAGTATTTGTAATCTTAAGTAGACTCATAGTACATTATTAAACTTAACCAAGTTTAAGATTTATAATTTAAATTAAAACTGGTTGAATAACCATTAGAACAGTTCATTCTTATAGTACGTATATATGAACACCATCAGACCTTCAAAACGAGTCTAATCTTCTTCCTCACTAGTTATAAATTCCTCTCTCGACTGTCACTGATTCTATAAACTAATGATAAGCAATTGTATTTAGACGAAGATCAAGTCGTTCTATCTGTGTAATAGATTAAAACGATTCTATAAATAATTCATAGGGACTATTCTCACTAATTGAAATAAAATGTTAACAACAGCTAAACGCACATATACGAAAAATTGACATTTGTAAGGTTATTTAAAATGGCCAAACACATTTGTATAGGCGACGCTACTCATAAATTTTAATAACGCTATTTATCGCTAGACGACACTACAGAACTCAACTACTAGTACTTTTTTCTTTGATTGAACTTTATTTACGAAACAGTGTTTTTCTTTCTTCTCTCTACAGAGTGTGTGCAAAAACTATTATTTAAGCAATATAAAATATAAAACATCAAGCTTTCAAAATTCAAGTTTTGGGAAACCTCACCACTGATGAGTTACTCAGTGTTTTAAAATCATTTACCACCTCAGTTGAAAATATTTCAATCCAGAACATTTTCAATGTGAAGATGGATTTATTTTGACGGTTTATAGATGATTTAGATTCTTATCCATTGATCATTAAAGATTATCCGGCTTTTGGACAAGGTAAGAGCAATCCCAGAAAATGTTATGTACGTAACGAAAACGTAATGCACACTTATACCAGAAAGTAAGCAAGTACGAGTTATATTTCGGGATTAGACAACAAAAAGAAATATTAACCATCGAAAATCACTTTATTGTTTTTCAAAATATTCCCCATGAAGATCTATACACTTTTGCATGCGTTTGAAGCAATTGTCGAACCACTTTTTCCACTTTGATTGAGGTATCTCCAAAACATGCATTCTGAATGCTGCAACTGCTTCTTCAGGTGTCGAAAAACGTTGACCTCTCAGTTTGTTTATTACGTGCGGGAATAAAAAGAAGTCATTTGGTGAAAGGCCAGGGTGCTCAAAAATGCAGAGGTGTAGAGTTATCCGTCTTCGGCGGTTGGTTTTCCTGATTTCTTAGAGGACAATTGTCAAACAAATTGTTGTGTACCACTCAGAATTGATTGTTCGGCGTTGTTCTAGTGGTACGGTTGCGACATGTCCAGTTTTTCCGAAAAAACATGCGACCATTTGCTTGGAAGTGTTTCGTGCGCGAACAACTTTTGTTGGATTTGGCTCATCTTGAAACACCCATGCAGTCGACTGCTGTTTACTGTCGGGCTCATACGCGTTAATCCACGATTCATCACCTGCCACGATGTCATAGACGTGTTTTAAAGCACCGTGATCGTATTTTTCGAGCATTTTTTTCGACCGATCGACTCGAGCCTCTTTTTGAGCGACCTTTTTGGACGACCTTCACGAAATTCGCCTTGGAGTGAACTCCGACCACGATTGAATTCACCATACCATCCATAAACACTGGTCCTTGATGGAGCTTCATCATCAAAAGTTGAATTAAGTTCATTCATGCACTGTTGCTGAGTTAATCCACGTCGAAAGTCGTAAAAAATAATCACACGAAAATGTTCACGATTTAATTCCATTCTTGGGAGCAGATGAATCTTTTAATTTACTGTAAACAACACAAATAGCGCTCGTATGCAATTTAATTTGCAAACGGGTTACTGATTTTGGGACTGTGACAGTTGAGCGGTAGGTATACCTGGTATTCAAATATAAATAGAAGCAGGATTCAAAAGAGATTTTTCATCATCTAATTACGATCGGTGGTGTGAAGAAATATATATCTAACCCCCTGTTGAAGTGCAAAATCAATGGGTCGAATCATCTTCAATGTCAGTACTATAAATGGTTGTAAATTTGTCCTTGGCCGCACGTCCTCGATTTGGTTGTTATTTCTCAAAGTATAGGGTGTAAATAAGCGAACCCTGAAATAATTAAGTGTACCGTGAGCCCCACAGAATATATAAAGGAAGAAACAAACAATTTATGATAAGAAGCAACTTTACGGTCTAAAGTCTTTGGCGGTCTTCAAAAGTCATCCGTGTTCTCCTCGTAGTGTAAAAACACTTGTAATGTAAACTGATTCATTAATGTTTGCTGCGTGACAATAAACTGACCGAAAATAGTGCGGTTTATGTTAATAAAATCCTGGCTTAGAAACTTAGAAAGTTTTTGAAGGAGTACCAACTCTTTCACAGTAACTTCCTACCTTACATTAAAATTAAACGGAGATATTTGTTAACAACATCTGCAGATTACGTATCTCTTTGCCAGCCCCACAGTATTGAGTTCTAATACGGACTAGACATCCTGATGAGATTTATATCTGACCTCGATGTCAAATTGGTGACTGTAAGGATACAACCGGCATAAACTAGACTGATCTATAACTTACATAAGTCAGGCTAGTTACGAACACGATTATGAAAACACAACTATGTACAGCGATACTATGCGGATCGTTGAAGACCTCAGTAGACTTTAAATACAAGTAAGGACGACATATACCAAACGATTCTGCTATGTAGATTTGATAAATAAAATCATTGCGTTGAACCACAGAACACTGTGACCTAAAACAATTATTGAGCTGTTTTGCCTTATTACCTAGCCGACCAATCTGTATTCATCCTTCTAATGAATCCAACTGTTTATGTGTCACCCACGATGTAGACATCAATCCATTTGAACTTAATGTTCTATCACCAAGGTGAAGCAGAAACAATAGTTGTAAAGTGCAAAACCGGTAGCAATCGAACACAGTCCACCTCATTTTCTTAATGTGATATAAAGCTTTTAAGTTGGTAAGAACTCTTGAAGACCGTAAGTATAGATTCAACTCAAGTATAGATTCAACTTTTTGAGTACAATAAAAAACACTTTGGTTGAAAGATTAATCTCAAAGAATACGTAAGCCCAACGTTATGCCAACATGTGATTATTTTTGAACCCACCCAGTCCTATATAGTGTGACTCCGCAGAAAGATCAACCCATTTTTGCTCACATTTACCTTCGATCAGAAATGGTCGAAGAATATAATTTTAGATGTAGCAGACCAATCCACCGAAAAAAAATTTAAGGAATCACATATGACTTGAAAGTCGATAAGAATGACCAAATAGTTAAAATTGTTTCCATATTAGAGCGAGTGGTATCGGGTTCATATCCCAACAGGAACGAGTGGGATAGAAAGAAAATTTCATTATCAGTCAACATATTCCGGGACCCTGACAGCTGTCTTAACTCTGGATGGGTTATACAACCGGCGTTATCGATGGATATATTGGCAAAATATCAAGGGCTATGAGAGTCCAGAATAATAGGTGAGATATGTCGTATGATGCCAATCCATACGATGATTCGCATCATATGTCATGTCTGGATATGATGTAAACCCAACGACTTTGATTAGTTCGTTTATTGGTCACGTATTTCTTGCTCCAACAGTTCCGTACCTGGTGTTGTAATATTGATGTTGAAGTAGTGGTTTGTTTAGAACTGATTATGCTTACTTCCTAAAGTATATACTGTGAAAATGTCACAAAGGAGAACTCAAAATATTCTCAACTGAGAGTTATTGATGAGTACTGGAACGGGAACTATCTCATATAAGCCGCCAGTCTATTCTTGAACTAATCGCAATTCGGTAGCTAGAAATCAGATCGACTTATGTAATAATATAGGTCCGTACTCCCGACACGAAACTGCAACCGAAAATGGAGAAAGAGTGATGTATTTTGCGAACGTATATAATCTCATTCTTCCCTTATAAAAACATCCATTTGGAAATATGGATTCATCCATGTAAACCATCCCAAATTAACAATATGTTGATTTTAAAAAGCGCGGGGCTCGGGTTATCAAAGACGTGAGATCGTAACGGTATTCAACTCAAATTCATTGGCAGTGGCCGTTACCTGGTAAATTTCTATGGTAGCACAACTACCATAGAAATTTTCATACAAGTCAAGGAGGACAGGGAAATATACAACGCGACTCTCCTGTGAAGGTCTGATAAATGAAGAAACGCAACCTTCACAGGAGTATTTATCAGACCTTCACAGGAGAATTGCGTTGTATATATTTCACTGTCCTTAACTTGGTGAAAATTTCCATCGAAACTTTGCAACTGTTGTCACCAATAGCACTAAGCAATCTAATTTCCAGTCTGATCAATTGAACGCTGTCTGCTGGACGATTTTGAAAATCCCAATTATCGATGTCACCCAGCAAACTCATAGTATAGCGAAAACTAGGCTAAAAACGATTGGTTTGACGACAAGCGTCGTGGCAAAATTAAGTCTTTCGGATGAGCAATGGCAAATAGCCCATAATGAAGCGCAAACTTACATTACAATCGCAAGAAGAAACAAAGCAGTTCTATCTAGGAATCAGCATACCTTAAGATCTCGCTCAGCTGTCATTCGGGATCAGGATGGAAACCTCTATATACTCGATGAATGGCGTGAACATATTGCTGACCTACTTCATGTTTCATACCATGTATCCAAAGCTGTATTTGACTACGCTCAAATACAGACCGCAGAGTTGTTTATTGAGGATCCATCCTATGAGAAATTCACCACAGCCATGCAGAAATTAAAGAAAAATCTTTCATCTTTATTCGATTGATATGCTGAAATGAAGTAATGCCTGAAGAATGAGAAATGACCGCCTTATGCTCAATATTCAACGTGGGTGATCCCCTGATACATGACACAATTTATTTCAGTAGTAGTGATCACACGTTTAAAGGAGTGATCCAGATATTACTCACAATAACAGTGTGGGAGAGGATATCAAAGTTCGCCTTGCCACTGGCGATCGGCCTTTATAGCTTGCAAATACGGATATGGGAAAATTGTACTGAGTGTTGATCAGACCCATTGTCATGTATGGATGTGGTAGTTAGACCTTTATATATCCCAACACGTTCATGGCACACACCGAATTCTTTTTAATCACGAGATCAGGATACGAATTCCTGATTTCGTGCATGAAAACAAACGACAATTAGTACGCTGGCTTGGCCACGTTCGACGTGCTGATCCGAACCAAATGATACAGCGATCTTAAAAGGGAGGGACGGGTTTCAGTAGGTGAAAATTTCTTCCAAGTGTTTCCTCGTAGTCGATACCGATGGAGTCAGCTTGTTGACACAGTAACTCATCTTCAATGTTTGATGACACTGCCTGACTCAAACCAAGCTGAAATTAATGAAAGCGCAATTCTTGCATTTGTATTCCCACCAACCGCGATAAGTATAAATGATTTCATATACCGGGTGTTTCTTGTAAACTGAGACGATCAAATATCTCGAAAAATAGCCACTCTACGGAAAAAATGTCCATAATCAAAATTTAATCATACGGCGGGGAGAAATACATTAGTGCTAAAGAAATTTTCCCCCACCCCCCGCTTTATAGGTGGGACGGGGGTAACTTTTAAACTAAGATATAGGAAGGATTTTTATTGCAGATACGGATTCTACGACTAAAAGTACGTATGATTTGAATGAAATATTTTGTTCGGTTCATGATAGATGGCGTTGTAACTTCGAAGTTCTATATTTTCAATTTCTTCTTCTTAGAACTCACGCATTCGATTCTGCAATATGTTTGAAATAAAATTTGTCATCAAACGTTTGTGTTATTTCTTATCTTCATGTTTTTCGTAATTGCAAAATAAACGATAAAATACTTTAGAATGGAGCGTTTAACTGTGGCTGAGAAAATTGAAATGGTTCTGTTTTATGAAGAAGCTGTAAGAAATCTGGCAGAAAATGCTGTTGCTATTTACGCTCAACGTTTTCCGGATAGGATTCGTTCGCGTGCTTCATTTGGACGTATTATCAAACAATTTATTACTGATGGAAATGTTCAACCGAAAAATAGGACCCAGTCACTACAACAGTCACTGGATAAAGTAATGAAATTGCTGTATTGGCAGCAGTGGCTCATAATCCGCATGTTAGTACACGAGAAATAGTTCACGATTCCGGATTGCTCCTCACCAGTGTTTGGAGAATTTTAAAACGGCACAAGTATCATCCATATCTTTACACCAAGATCTTCATGGCGCTGATTTCCAAAGTCGGGTAACTTTTTGTCAATGGGCACGTGAACAAATACAACAAAACCCCAATTATTTCGTTGCGTAATGTTCTCCAACGAATCGTGTTTTACAAACCATGGAACGGTTAATCAACATAACATGCATTATTGAAGTGTTACAAATCCGCACTGGCTTCGTCAAGTTGAACATCAGCGTCCTTAGACTATCAACGTGAGGTGTGGAATAATTGGCAACAAACTCATAGGCCCCCACATTATTGAAGGCAACTTGAATGGTCAAATGTACCGAAACTTTTTGGAAAATAAACTGCCAATATTACTTGAAAATTTGAGCTTAGAAGTGAGACGGAAGATGTGGTTTCAACATGATTGCTGTCCCTCTCACTATTCGGTGGTGGCACGTGAAATACTTAATCGTGATTTCAATGGTCGCTGGATTGGTAGAGCTGGTGCGACAAAGACAAAGTTTACAAACAAGAACCAACAACACGTAAGAGCATGATTGAGCGAATCAGAAATGCGTGTGCTGAAATTCAACCAAACACACTTCTCAGTTGTGTACAATCATTTGAAATGCATTAATAAGTGCATTGAAGTCGCAGGCCATCATTTTGAACACTTATTTTAGGCTAAAATAATGACGAATTTCGAGTATTTCCAATGAAAACGTGATGTTTTTTATTTCAAACGTATTGCAGAATCGAATGCGTGTGTTCTAGAAGAAGAAATTGAAAATATTGAATTTCGTCGATTACAACGTCATCTATCATGAACCGAACAAAATATTTCATTCAAATCATACGTACTTTTAGTCGTAGAATCCGTATCTGCAATAAAAAATATGGCTTCCTATCTTAGTTTAAAAGTTACCTCCGCCCCACCTACAAAGCGGGGAGTGCATATTTTTTGATCATTTGATTATGGATATTTTTTCCGTAGAGTGGCTATTTTTCGAAATATTAGATCGTCTCACTTTAAAAGAAACATGTGGTGTCGCATGGTATTTTGGTGCTTCTTCACACCTCGCTCTTAAATTTATTTGTGATTGATTATCTAAATTTCTGGCACCTTAAATGAATAGTTGAGTATACAACTCATGTAAATAGTTTTTTTATAACGATTGTGAAGTTTTCGACAAAATACCAAAATTAACAAAACATATATGTATACAAAATTTGTTAAAATAACAAAATCAATGTGTGTATTAGTGAAACAGCTGGTAAAAGCAATGGTAGACAAAAAATTAATTGGGTACTTATAAATAACAACACATAATCAAAAGACTACTGAATAAATAACAAAATACATTAAAAATTAACTTTGAATTCTAATTAATATTAACTATTTCAAAATATATTCAATATTTAATCACATCGAAATAAAGGGTCTATTGTATCGAAGATTGTCCAACTCACAGAGGTTTTCAACGAACATGTCATATATGGTGACGCTAGGTCTATATAAATAATCAACCCCACTAAAATATCAACCCCATTTCGATACGATGGGGTTGAACCTTTTTTTATTGACTTGGTATTTGTGCCATTTTCACAATATTTAATCACATCGAAATAAAGGGTCTACTGTATCGAAGATTGTCCAACTCACAGAGGTTTTCAACGAACATGCCATATATGGTGACGCTAGGTCTATGTTATATGTTAAGCGCTAGGTCTTTAAATTGCACCGATGAATTATTTCGACAGTTTTGCTATATCATGTGCTCACCTAAAATTACCAAAACCAGCAAAAAAGCACATGAAACTTTTACAAATCATATAGGCATTCTTTATAATGGTCATTACGCTGAGTTTGAGAGTTCTTAGTCAGAGGAAATCGTTACCGGTAGTATTAATAATTGGCCAGAAGATACTGCAAATCCATTTTATTGCAAATATCAAAATATCTATCAAGAGGTACAAAAACAAATACTGACAGAACGTGGTACAAAAGCGAACATTTTTTACTGTGATGAATTCGTTCAATTTGTAATCAAGAAATACGTTTCTTACATAATTTTATGGGCCAATTTTTTTTCGACTATATTTGGAGTCAGTGGAAATATTTCAAATGCAGTGGTTGAAAATTGGTTCAGTGCCGTTAAGAATCATTATTTAAATAATAAACGTATGAAAATTGGTCGAGTGGTTAATATATTAAAATATAGATGCGAACAAAAACTAAAATCTATAAAAATGCCGGAACCGCTTATGACAACCCCAAAAACATCCAAAATAAACCCTGACAACATGTTAAACGAAGAACAATGGAATAAAAGAACTAGAGTTGGAAATAAATTTCCAAAGCATTTCGGTCGGAACCTCTTAAATAGATATAAAAATCGAAAAATTTTTCAACCTATTCCTAAAACCAAATTCGATAAAATTAATGGGTTTGAATTGATCAATTTACCCGTCCTTAAAAATGGAATGTCAAAGATATACGGCGAAGAAACAATAACAGTCATAAACACCTGCGGATTTGATTCACTAACCCAAATTTTTGTTTGCATGGGTGCCGATATCGAAGCCTTAAGATTAAAATTCAAAGAAATAAATACAGATTTCTTAAAATTTGTTTCTCAAATTATAGAATCAAATAATTTAGGTTCTGAAATGTACGATACACGTACAAATCTGTTATTTGATTACTTAAGTGAAATTAATTGCGTGGAAAAATTTGAGAACACTACTTTACTAAATGCCGAATGACAGATAACATTCTTAATTGATCGGTTAATTCCGCAACCTATACATCGGTATACCAAAAATGTAACGAAGAAGGCATAGTTCGAATTAGAAATTCTCGTAGTTGTTATCTGCCATTTGACATTTTTAAAGTTGACGAAACAACAATTCGTGATGTTGAAAATGCCATATCTTTCGGCACACTAACATGCTCTGGATGTGGGAATATCTTGACTGTTGAAAAGGTTATTAGTAATTATGGAATAGCAATAGCAGATGTTCAATCATTTAATAACATAAATTATGATATTAAATTAAAAGACATTAAGGAATTAATTAAATTAAACAATGAACATTTTCATATTAAAGCAATTATAAATTACAATCATGTTTTAAAACATTACACTGCCATAATAAAACGACCAAACAACAGTTGGGAAATATTTGATGATCTAAAAAAGTTTTCGTCTAAAACTACAGATGAACTACGTGTAAATCCAGCAATTTTGTTTTACACTAAACAATAAGATGAATCTCCTTAAAATATAAATTACTCAAATTCTAGATCCATTAAATAATATAGTACATATACCTTCAATACAACTAATCAATAACCAGCCAGAAATCTCATTGAGTTTCTTTATTTAAAGTCAATTGATGATACATAATCATCTTGATAATATTTTATCATAGAGTGTATCCTAGCCTAACTAACCATATATGCCATGTTCGTTGAAAACCTCTGTGAGTTGGACAATCTTCGATACAGTAGACCCTTTATTTCGATGTGATTAAATATTGTGAAAATGGCACAAATACCAAGTCAATAACAAAAGGTTCAACCCCATCGTATCGAAATGGGGTTGATAATTTATCATAGAGTGTATCTTAGCCTAACTAACCATATATGCTATGTTTGTTGAAAACCTCTGTGAGTTGGACAATCTTCGATACAGTATATCCTTTATTTCGATATTCAATCTTGATTTAATTGAGATTCAATATTGTGAATTTAATTCAAATAGTGAATAGTCAACACAAGATATAGATTATTTTTTTTGTGTATTTCTACTTTTCTGAATAAAATGTATGTAAGCTATATTTAATTTTTATAGAACAATGGTATATACGAGTATATATACATATATATTCATAGAATAACATTTGTTTGTCGACTATATAATTTTTTACCAATACATATAAAGATTTTTGTTTTTGTTGATAACTTCACAACCGTTTTTTATATAATTCAAGTTAACTTTGAAAAACAATGTTCGTTAGTTTTTCATTGATTTTGTAATAAGTTTTTTTCTGTTCCTTAGTACGATAACTTGTATTGAAAAATGTATATCAAATTTAAATATAACTAATTAAATATCCTGATTATGACACAGAATTCCTTAATCGAATCGAAATAAAAACACGCATCAAAAATACTTCTTAATTAATATAATACACTATAATACAAATATTGTGAATATTTTATGTAAAATATTAGTACAAATAATTTATGTAATTAAATATACCGTGAGTCTTATTTATATGCAACCATTGAAACGAGGAACAAGTCATCACCGTGCTCACCACAAGATTTCACAAACGTATCAAAATCCTAAGGACATGGTTCAATTCGTATTAAGTCCACCAAAAACACCCGGTATACGATATAGCCGATGGTGTTAAATCCCAGCAATCACCTACAACCCAAGTCATGATAAGTGTGTTGTTTATGACTCCATGAAGAATAAAATGATCGAGTTGTTTCCGTCCAGTTTGAAGACCCACAAAAGTGACACGACACGATCCAGTGATAATGTCCGTCTCACTACATTATCATCATATATAATACACACCTTAAGCGAAAACCAAGATTTCATTAAAATATTATTGTTTCCAGTTACTGTTTACCCTTGAGATTGACATGTTCACCCAAATTTAAATTATCACCACGAAACAGAATTTGAATTCAAAATAATTAATCAAATGGAAGTCGACAAACGATTGGAATAATCAACCGATAATTTAATTGCTTTTGTGTACAGCGATAAGTAACACACTTATTTCTGTATGTAGTATGTACTCGTATTTACATAAGAGCTGATAAGTCCAAAAAGTAACGAGTATTATGAAACATTTCAGAGGTAGTTTGCAAACGAAATCGTTGAGATACATTCAGTCTTCGTTTGGGTGTTAAAACAAAATATTGTCTTTAGTTTGGTTCTTCTAAGAAATAAAAAAAAATTTTTTTTTTTTAGTTTTGTTGTTTATTAACTTTAGTTAATTAACTATATATTGCATGTGACACGAATATTTAATACTCGTATACCGGAATTTGGATCCAATAAAATATAATATTTAATTGCCATTCGCTTATCGTTGTATTAATTATTTAAATACAAAATCGTGTAATGTAAGTTTTTTTTTAGTTTTAAATTGCACTTTTTGACGTATTACCTACTTGTGGTGATTGTGCTGAATATTTATTGGTTAGTGATTAATCTATATAAGGTGAATAGGTATGGTTTTGTGAGAAATTGTTTTATGTGCGTGACTACCTCAATGTTTGATCATTCATTCCAAATCAATCAATCAATCTACGATCGATACAGTGAATAAACATATTTGGTTGACCTTTGTTGACCCTTAAGCAGATACTATTGGCTGGCATTGAGCTTTACATTGTGGATGTGGTATGTAGACAGGACCTATATAAAAGTTCATATCACCTGTGGATGTGAATGTTTCGTAAATAATTCGCGCGAAACAAAGTATCCATATAGAATACCTCCAGAGTATTCAGAGCTTGTCATAGCTGGCTACTAAATCTGGTTGGATCACTCGGCCTATACACAGTGATATGACCTAGAAGACTCTCGATAATTGTTCTCCAAGAAAAAAAAAGTTAAGTTGTTGTGGCTGCTATCGCACACTTAGACCAATTTAGATCCGTTGTGATACCACTCTATACGGCTATAGGTCCGAGTCTTTTCGTAGAACCATCTGCGCATTGCATAGCTTCATGTCAGGCCTATAGTACTGACATGGAAGATGGGTCGGCCCAAGGATTCTAAACACGACAGAGGATCCAGATATGTTCATTTTTCACCACCGATCGCACCGCCCAAGCGATCGAAGGTGAAAAACCCATTTTGCATCCTGCCTCGAATCGGATTCAAACCCGGTACCTCCCGCTCCAACTGCCGCAGCTTTAACCACTGCGCCACCTGGGCGGTCTTTCCTAGAAACTAGATGTTCTATATGAAGAAACTCGATGTTCTCCAAGAAACTCGATGTTCTATATACAAATCTAGAAAACCCTCGAGTTTAGCTTCTAATTGGGCGATAGGTCAAACCGTCTATTTTGGACTACTAAGCAGCGATAGTCGAAGCCAACTCGTCAATTGTATGTGTAATTACGCCCATGTGTAAGCTAACACCATAATAAAGACTCAGTGATTGGCTACATATCAGAAAACAATGTTAGATTGGTGCTTGGTGACACTTTAATGCTAGATCGATCTTCAACCAAATTCCTAAGCAGTAACCACTTGCCATTGCAAAGCTCCGATGTAAGTTTTTCTATAAATCAGGGAAGATAGATCTCATGTGAAGTTTTGTCAGCAATAACGTGTAACGATTTAATTAACAATCTAATGAACTGTACTCTGTACTACGTAATGCGAGTTTTTTTTTTTTTAAAGTTAAGCTTTAATTGGGTGCAGGGCGAACTTAGACTGTCCTAGCTCCTTGTAACTGTCAGAGCTCCTGCACCCCATGCGCGATCCTTCAAGTAAAGGGTGATAGCTGCCTTAAACTTGTGCATTTTATACTCAAACGGAGACTAAAAACCGGATAACGAATTCCACTTCCTGGATGTTCGATAAATTAACTGTGGTATAGTTGTCCTTTACACGTCATACAAGTTACTGTTGTACTTTATCATGAAAAAAATACTCCTCTGATGGAGGAAACAATCGGTGGCTTCCACAAAGAATTATACGTCAAAATCGGTTCGTCATACTAATTAAGTTTTTTCACTATACGGATGATTATTTCCAATTACTATAAAACATTCCATGGATGTAGACCAGCTAATCCTAAATTTTAATCAAGCCTATGAGTTGATAAATCGAGAAAGACTATTGCATGATTGTGGTTCAGTAAAACAGATCGATTCAAAAAGGACCGATATTGTGGGCACATACCGCTTCCAAATGACGCCATGCATTCAATGAAAGGAAAGCAAGTACGCTTGTTCTGTGATCTAATCTAGAGTGAATGGTGCAGCGAGATTTACAACAGTACGAGGCTCTAGATACAACCGCTATAGTCTGATTGTTGACTCAGTAATTATTCAAAGATTGATAAGGAAATGTATAATGACACATCGGACTCCACCAGTTGACAATAGTATTCTCTCCGTCATTCTAACTGTTATATAATACTCTTATGGACTCATTGCCTCTGGTAGTTTCCGGTAATGGTCTAGTGACATATATCTAATTACCCGTTATATTACTACTTTTATTGTAGCATTTCATCTCGAGTATTAGACCTCCGTCTTCACTAGCCGCACTCAAACAGATATCAAAATGCATGCTGCCATTAAGCCCATGAACATAGTCCATTTTATAGATTTTTAAAATATATCTGAAGGTAGCCCATCCTTTCAGAATTGTAGTTTACCATTAGTCAAATTTCTACTTCTGAAGGCATTTCAATACTTTCTGCTTTGTGTTATCTGAAGCTTAAAATAAAGATGAACACTTTCTTGTAATTTTCTCATTATTTTAAGCCCAACGCTGCCATTAGTTTTACATCACTCTGTTCTGCCGCAGAAAAATTTGGAATATGTTACAACACTACATATTTCATATTCCATCAAATGCCCCTCTATTTATAAGACGTCTTGTTTTGGTAAAGATAAGTCCACCTGATTTTATCTAGTTTCCATTTTACTGATCACCATCTTTCTATCGTTCCAGTTTTTGTGCTTGAACTTCACCAGTAGTTTTGATTTAAGAATGTTTACACACCAAAAAAATAATTAAAGGTGGAAAGGTTTTCAGAACTCAATGCCACTAGGGTCCATGGTTCAACTCACATACCCTTACACATTAAAAACACCCAATTGTGATTTTTGGTTACCACCGAGAATCGAACCCAATACCACCGAATTTTCAGAGCAAGCCCGCTACTTTATCTGCCACGAGGACGACAACCCACCAAACTACTGCTCTTAAGCCAAAACTGAATAAAAGCTATAGTTGCTCCATTGATTCGTCACATAGATCGACCGAATGGCGCAGTAGTTAAAGCATAAGCAGTTGGACACTGGATTTTTCACCATCTGATAACGATCGGTGGAATAAATGAACATATATATAACCCCCTGTTGTGTTGGAGAATTCATTGTTCGACTCATCTTAAATGTCAGTTCTATAGACCGACATGGAGCTATGCAATGTGTTATAGTTGGTTAATCGGACCTATAGCCGTACGTCCATAATTTGGCCGAGAGGTACGGCATACATAAGCGAGCAAACCGCGTAATAGTTGAAACAGACTAAGCTTAACCTGATTAGTTCTCACCATAATGGCCCTTCAATATACTAATAATAATTTCCGGCACTAATTGTAGTTGCTGGCCCTCTTAATTTTCGGTTTTTACCATTCTTATTATTCTATGTCAACAATTAAGTTCGATCATATTTTCTATACGACATGGTGCCATCGGCTCACCTTTATGAGTTCTGTCAGGAATAATCGTATAATATGATGTCAGGAAATTTGCTGTTCGGATCCATCCTTCACACTAATGTCAAGCCCAAGCACTCACAACCATGCTTTACACCGAATCTGATCAACACTCTGTACAATTTCAACTTATCCGCATTTGCAAGATATTTTGATTTCAGAAGTGGACTCTTATCACTCCTTGAAACTATGTTTACCACTACTAAAATCAATTGCGTCTTGGTCACTACAACCAGTGATCAAATATTTCATTTTGACAGTAACGAAAGCTGAACACTGTTGAACCTCAGTGTTCAAAAGCTGAACCTCTATCGAGTATCTCTTTCACTCCGTTGCCATTTAATCCAATCACAAAGATCTCATCTGCATATGCAAAAAGTTGATTGGATTGTCGGACTAAGATATTGTCATGAGATATTGTTTCACTTCTACGAAAGATGTATTCTAACATGAGACAAAAACAGTAACGGGGTTAGCGCATATTATTGTCAAACACCGAAATTAATTGCAAAAGTTCTCGATAGGTTGATCTCAATTTTACACAAAAACCCAAAACAAAAACTCTCCCGATTGATCGAGTCATAGGCTTGCTTTGTAATCCAAGAATGAGTGCTGTATACCAGATTGGTGCTTACAGATTAATTTCACCATACCTATCGAATAAGATTGAACCGTCAAGAGAGCTCTGATTAAAGCAATCAACTCTGGGTGAACAATTTTTCTTTCATCTCTGCATATGGTGACTGCAAACTCCTCATAGGATGGGTTCCCAACGAAAACTTCTGTGGCTGTATTTGAGGGTTGTCTAATGCGTAGCTTGTGATACATGTGGAACATTAAGTGGCTCAGAAAAATATTCATGCCGTATATCGAGTACCGCATCGATTTTAAATTAGAGGTTACCTTCCTGGTTTCAAACGGCAGTTGTCTGAGATCTTAAGGAATGGTGTAATCTGTTGACTCATTTAAAAAGAAACCACGCGAATTGCTCTTATTGCGATTATAAATCAAGTTTGCGCTTCATTATGGGTCATATTAGATTGTTGAACAACAACACAACACTCCTTATCAAAACATTGAGCTTAGTTTTCACTATATCAAGAGTTTACTGAACGGCATCGACAACCGAGGTTTTCATATTGACCGGACAATGGTTACTGCCTACGAATTTTCATACGATCTTGGACAATCAAGCCTTCGATAGTGCCGACCTATATTATTACACAAGTGGGTCTGATTTCTGCCAGCTCTAACATTAAAGTCACCAATCATTCACCAATGTGATGGTTGAGTTACATCAGTAGGCGCATGTACACAAGCAACTGACAGGCTGGCTAATATCATGTGCAAGCGGAGCTTACCTGTGACCCAATGAAGAATCCAAATCCAAAATTTTCAGGGTCATCTCGACTGTATAGGAGTATATAACCATGAGACAAATGGTGTCTATGTGGAGGCCATCGAGTATCTGAGAAAACCACGAATTCGAACCGATACGTTTTCATTCATATGATAAGTCGGTCAAAGCCAGGTTTTCTAGGTGACTGGACGTTTCACGTTCCGGTCCTTACCTCATTACTGAGTTTGTTAATTTTTCTTATTTAACAGAAAAACGGAACTCTTTATCTAACCACTTATTTTGGGGTTGAATTCTCATCACACCGAGTGACATCGATAGCGAAAACTTTCGATATTTTCCAAAACGCAGATATCATCCAAATCGAATTTATTACTACCTTCTGCAAAAGATCAAAAATATTCAGCATAACTTGGCAATTGCTAATTTCTAGCCACTGTTTTTGTTACGGCTTTATACAAATCACTACGAATGTAATACGTAATGTAATATGTAATACGGCTTCATGAGGGCTTATGAACTATTGCTGGCCATTTTGACTCTTTGTCTATTTTCACTTAAGTCATATTTTTATCATGAACAAATCACATGCTCACTTTCAAATGTCATATTGAATCACGTATAGCTTACACATATATCAAATGGCTGGAAGCACAATACAGTCATTTTGTCTTGTGGTGCCGAGTTCTAAGCGATTCAGACATGTGATAAGACTATCAAACGAACCAGACTGTGAATTTAGGCGATAGCTCGGTCATAGATTGTCTCGCATAAGTTTGACTGATATCGTTTATATCGCTAATGGGGGATTTTGGCTATACCACAACTGAGTTAGAAAGTCGGAAGTAAAATGATTCACAGAATCAGTTTAATATTGGAATTTTTCTCGTCGACTGATAATGATGTTTACGAATTAGAATTCGCCGAACTATGTTACATAAATAAAATTCATCAGATTTCAAAAATGATAATAAATAATTGTGCACCATTTCGATCTATCCAGACTATATACTCGTACGCGCGAGTTGGTAAGGTCAAGTCAAACCTTAATATACTAGAAACTGGGAACTTCCCCCAAAAAATATTTATTCGATAAGTGATAACACTTTTCAAATACAAAACTAGTTTCTAACTAATACTCTCAAGGAGCTCTCGTCACGATAACAAACATTTTTATAAATAAAATTATATTTTTGTATAAATAACGAATTATAAATTGCAAACCGAATAGTTAACGTTTAAAGTTCGTCCGATTTGGTGGTTTTTGTGCAGTGCAAAGTTTAATTTGATTTGCTTAGTAATTGTGCAACAGCAACGTCACGTTTAATATAAGTGAACTTATTATTGTATAATTGGTATGTTTTTGTTCAATTGGCTCGATAAGATAACGACGTCGATATCTACACACATTATAATGCCAGTTCAATGTTGATTTGGATAAATTATACATATGATGCAATGTATAGTGTGACTCATAGTTCTGTCCCATATCGATTAATCCAATATTCGTTGTATGTGCGCGATGTCGAGTACTGGCTAATCGGTTTTAACCAGTTTGCATTAGTTGCGATTTTTTTGCTTGTTAATAATCTACGGTCGATAATCGGTATATGTAATGGGTCATTATAGTCAACCATATACTTAACGAAAACCGGCCTTTACTGGTTTCACATTTCATTTTTAATCGCTTTTGAGAGAAATCTAAGTAAACGCAACTCGCAATTAATAACGATTAATTATATAAATTGACTTTCATTACGAGTATTTATAATTCGATCGTTGGAATTCAGGCAGAATAATCACGTGTTGAATCTAACAAAATAACTATAATTGTGAACTTTAATTACATAAATTGTTTCAAATACCTGTCTCGGTTGTCTTTGTAGTGACCTATTTTGTAAGCTTATACGAGTATAATCGTGTAGACCGGAATATCAAGCAAAGTTATACAAACTGAACTGATTTTGAGCTTAGTGCGCAAGAAGTTAATTTCATTAGTTGTAAGCCTCTGCATCGCTTTTCGATCAAAACCCAGTGGTGTATAGTCATAAATCCATATACACTCCTGGACAAAATTAACGCATATTTTTTTTTTGTAATAAAAAAAAATCCCGCTGGACAATTTCAGTGGAACTGGTATCAAATGATCCCAAATTCATAATTTTCTCAAAAGAGGCACAAATGTGGTGTTATGGAATTATAGCGACTAAAACTAGCTTTATTACAATTTAATTTGATTAATTTAATAATGAGTATTTTTCCCCCGTGCCCTTATTACAGCTTCCATCCTTCTGGGCATACTAAGTAGAAAGCTTTGTATCATTTCTTGCGGAATGAGATTCCACTCTTCTTGCTCTGCAACTCTCAGCTCTGCTGTCGAATCTGGTGCAGTATTTCTAGCTCTAATACGGCGTTTTATAGAATGTCCCACACGTGTTCAATCGGATTAAAATCAAGACTCATTGGTGGCCACTTAAGTGCACGAATGCCAATATCTTGGAGATACTGTCGTACCGTTGCAGCAACGTGGACTGGAGCGTTATCATGCATTAACACAAAACTGTCATAACCTATGAAACCCACATAGGGCAAAACGTGATCGCCAAGAATGTTCCGAGCATACCAATCTGCATTCATCCTCAAACCAGCTCCGTACGGCCCTCCCAACTGATTCCACCCCAAAACATTATTGAACTTCCACCAAAGCTTACAGTTTGCACCATGTTACACGGTGCGTAGCGTTATCCAACTCTTCTGTATACAAGATCACGTCCATCTGGTTTCCATAATTGGATTCCGGCCTCATCTGAAAAGAGAACAGTGGCCCATTGATCAGTTCCTCAATTTGCATGAGTATGAGCAAATTCTAAACGGCTGGATTTGTGGCGGGGAAGAAGCCGTGGAACTATTACGGGCCGTTTTGGAGCTAGGTTCACTTCTTTTAATCTTCGTCTAACTGTTCTGGCACTAATATTCACTTGACGCGCACTAAGTAACTCATTTTTGAGTTGAGTAGAAGTTCGCTTTCGATCTCGTAACGAATTCATTTTTAAAAATCGATTGTCATGCTCCGGGCTTTCTTTTATACTCTAAGATCTCATGATACCGCTTAACTATTCGTGAAACCGAAGACTGATTAATTCCTAATTTTCGTGCGATTTGTACTTGTGTATAATCTTCCTGATACAATGTGAGCACTTTAACCGCCTCCAGCTCTTGAACGGGTGCCATATTACAATGGATTTTATATTAGGTGTTTGCTTTAGAACACATTTACAAGAACTAGTGGTACTGCATTTAAAAATAATTGATATGCAATGGAACAAAAGCCGATCGTTGCGTTGGATTTCAAACACAATGCACTTTTGATTAAGCATTTTTGAAAAATTTAATTGATTGGCTTGCAGTAAACTTTATTCAAGGTGGTTTCTGATAAAAATATAAATGTGCTATCATTTGACACTAGTAGTATTAAAATTGATCAGCGGGATTTTTTTTTATTACAAAAAAAAAATATGCGTTAATTTTGTCCGCGAGTGTACCAAACACTCTAACCTAAGATAACTTGTTTACAACAACGTGAGGATATTTCTACGCCTTATAAAAATTTTATTCACTCTGTGATGGGGGTTCAAATATCGGATAAATATCGGATACCGCCAAAACAAAACCAACCCCCCGCTTAAGTACATGGACGCGAGTTTGAGAATCCGCACTTGGAACGTGAGTCACTTCGAAAACCTGGTGCGTTTGACGGCCTAATCACATGTATAAAAGAGTATCGGCTGGAACTCGTAGCGCTCCAAGAACCTCGATGGCCTAAATGTGGAGACCATGTGTCCCAGGGCTATACGTTGCTACACAGTGGAGATGACCTCGAAAGTCTTGAAGTTGGTTTTCTTTATGGGCCATAGTAAAAAAAAAGCTGTACTGGACTTTCAAGCAGTCGATAATCGAATGTGCTTCGCTTGCACATGAGATTAGCCAACCTGCCAATTGTCTGTGTACATGGACCCACTGATGTAAGCCAACCCCAAGATAAAGACTCATTTTACAATAATCTGGATAATCTGATGGGCTCTATACCTGGGACATTGGTGACTTTAATGCTAGAGCTAGCAGAAATCAGACCGACTTATATAGGTCAGTACTCCCGACACGAAAATGCGGCCGAAAATGGGGAAAGAATGATATACTTTGCGATCACTCATGATCTCAAACTGGCAGGCACATTCTTTCCTCATAAATTCATCTATTTGAAAACATGGACACATCCACGTAAAACATCCCGAAGCCAAATTGACCATGTGTTCATTTCTAAAGAGCGGACTCGGGTTGTCCAAGATGTGAAATCTTATCGGTCGTCATCAAAATTCGTAGGCAGTGACCATTATCTGGTTACTGAAAAGCTACGATGGAAGTTTTCGTACAAGTCAAGGAGGACAGGGGAATATACAACGCAATTCTTCTGTGAAGGTCTGATAAATGAAAAAACGCGACGAAAATATAAAGATCTTGTAAGCAACAGCTATTTACGATCTAATAACCAAACTGATGAAGTGAGCAGAGTCTGGGAAGTATTGAAAACCTCGGTTGTAAGCATAATTCGCGTGGTTTCTTTAACGGAATCACCGAACTGCACCATACCTTAAGCGTCCCCGATATTTGTTAATCTCATATTAGAATACATCCTTCGTAAAAGTGAAACACCTCAAGACGTGAAACATCTGATTCTGACAATCCAATCAACTTTTTGCATATGCAGATGATATCTGTGTGATTGGATTAAATGGCAACGGAGTGAACCAAATACTTGATCCACTGGAACAGTTTTCAGCTTCCGTTGGTCTCAAAATCAACGAGTCCAAAACCAAATATCTGATCTCTGGTTTTCGAGACCGAGACGCAAATCATTTCAGTAGTGGTAACCGCACGATTGAAGGAGTAATGAGATTCAAGTATCTTGGATCACTCATTACTCAAGATAATAGTGTAGGAGAGGATATCTTGCAAATATGGATAAGCTGAAATTGTACAGAGTGTTGATTAGATCCGTTTTCATGTATGGGTGTGAGAGTTGGACCAAGAGTTTTATTCTTGGCTTGAAGTATAATCAAAACATTGATATCTGGAACTCGACATCGCTGATATATGTCAAGCACGGAGACATCTGTATGTATCAATTCATGGCACCATTTGAAAACTCGACCACACACGACGAAGACGGCAGCTATCTCTCGTTCAACATTGGTTCTGAGCTCCACTTACGACGTCATCTTGTTTGAATACACCAATGATTTAACGTGGCCCCATAAAAAGTCTAGAGGCGTTAAATCACATGATCTATAGACGTATTGAGATTTTAAATTTGAATAAGGTTGATGGTTAGACCCGCTGCGTGGCATGTCGCACATACTAATGTCTAGCTCATTCAATTGACCCAAGTTATAACGTTGCAAAATGTCTCTGTAGCGATCACATGGTGAGTTCATCAACGAAAAAAAACGGTCCAATGACACCACCAGCATGAAAACCACACCATACAATTATTTTGTGTGCATGTAATGACGAAGCCGATTAGCCAAAAATGCGCTTCGAAATTAGTCATGTTCTTCCAACATTCGCAGATCCTAATTCGAAAACGTACGTCGCGGTCGAGTGGCTTAAGTAATTTTTTTTACTTGATAGTGTATGGGTACAGATGGCATCGATTCTATTATGACGGAAGAAATATCAACATCACACCGATGAAGAAGGTCCATAAAAGCATTCCTTAATTTTCATGTCACTTTTCATGGATAGCTACATAGCAAAGTCTGACTTCATTCAGACTACCAAATCTGATTTAAGGTAGCCATTGCTTCCTAAATAGATTTCGAGGGAAAATTATTGGTGTGAATTGCTCTTAAAGCAGAGAATGTAGATACGACGATCTCTGAAGTCCATCTTCATTCTATAGAAAGGTGTTCTCAAAAATGCAGGAATTCCCGCCTGAAAGACAGTATGTTAAGCATGATAACGAGATCTTCCAGATAAGGAAAGCAGGAAGCATAATCTCTATTCTAACTATGTTGTTACTTAGGCTCAGAATGAAAAACGAATTTGGTGGGTGTGTCATATAGAGCCACTTAACTCTTTTATAAATCAAGCCGTACAGCCAAAGGACCAATAAAGCGCAACAACTTACAAATTACGAACCTTCAACCAGCCTAAAGTATTTCAACTGGTATGCCGACCCAAATCGATGCCGTACGGTTATAGACCGCGTACATAGTACAGATAGCGTATATAGACAAAAAAGACGGGATGCCATCTTTCACAGTACCGATTGTAATCAAATGATGTAAACCCGCTTTTGCATCCACATCCTCTATCGAATTTCGAACCATTACCATTACCATTCCCAATTGTATCCGCCTTATTCACTAACTGCCTCGCTAAGGCTTGATGTATGAAGTGTAATTCGTTATCCGATTTTCAGTTTCCGTTTGACTATAACATGTCTAGTTCATGCAACTGACCAAAGACATAACATTGCAGCTATAGTCTCTGTAACGATCTCGAATGTATGTTTCGTGAAGGTCATTTTTGATCTACGAAAATGACACAACTGTATGAAACAAACACGATGCAGTACATAAAGGTTTTCATCTGACCAACAACGCATATTCTGTTTGTTGACGAAGCCCTTAAGCGAAAAAAGTGCTTAATCACTGAATATGATTTAGCGATGAAACTGGTCAGAAGATGACTGGTCCAGCATTTCCATAGCCCAAACCGGGTACGAATGTCGCGTCTTATCATCGGTGCTTAGCGGTTTTGTTAACTGAATCTTATAACAGTTAAAGCCATAATCCTTTCTCGAAAGTCACCAAAGTGTGGTCTGAGCGGTGCCCAATTGTTTGAACGGCAGTAATATTCTAGTTTCTTCGACCAACCAACCTCACTGAATATTTAGACTTAAATTTTTTCACTAGACCAAGAATTGCTTATATGTTTAAGGATGCGTTCAAATTGAAAGTTCAAACTTGTCAAGTCCCAAATGGAACATCCCTTATATTCAAACCCTATATTAGATCATTATGTCCTCCATCCGAAAAGACAATTTTTTCTACCCAAATCGATGCCAATTCATTCTTAACCCAAATTGACTAGTGGTAACGAATCAGATGGACACTTTGCTTTCAAAGATATCAAGTATCTTCAAGTATGAGGAAGTCCTCAACAGTTTCTGAGTATTTTTCTAATTCGGAACATGTCACCACCTATATTAATGGTGTCCAGTAAGAATATTCAAAGTTCTAGGAGAACTGGGATCTTAACTATATGGTTCCATGTTCGACTGAAAGTTTGGGTAAGCGACATGAAGTGAGATTGTCCTGCTCATCTAAATAATACAGCTTATGTGAGATAAATATGGGCACTCTCTTAATAAATACCGACATCACGCCGATGGAGGAGGTCCATAACGTTTAGCTATCTAAAGTGAAGTCTGACTTCATTCAGACTTCCAAATCTGATTTAAGGTAGATATTGCTTTCTAAATAAATTTTGAAAATATAGACAAGACTATCTCTGAAGTCCAACTTACTCTATAGGGCGGTGTTCTCAAAAATTTAAGAATTTCCGCCTGAAAGACAGTATATTTAACATGCTTCCTTATTCATTTGTCTTCAATATGTTTTGTCCAGGTAATTTTACGATCTAAAGAGATTCCCAGATACTTCTAAGCAGAACAGGATAAATACTATCTATTTTTACTTTGTTGTTACAATACCCAAACAACTTACAAATTACGAACTTTCATGCCAGCCTATAGTAATTTTGTCTACTGATGAAGGCAGAAACACTTTTTGACAGTTCGCTTTGAGTGTCCTATCTTATGACAAGCCAAATAAATGACGTGCGGTTATAGACCGCGTATATACCGATAGCGTATATATAGACAAGAAAGACGGAATGACCCACCATTCACAGCACCGATTGTAATCAAATGATGTAAACCCGCTTTTGCATCCATCCTCTATCGAAGTTCGAACCATTCACATCTACTGCCTGCATTAGCTTTAACCACTATTCGATTTGATCGGTATGTTTTCATTGAGCATAAGTTCACCATCTTTCTCATCACACCGTGGTCTCGAGTTCGATTCTAGCCGTTGACCAAAAACTAATATGCACCGGATGACATAAAAAGCGATCGTGCGTGTTAAAATATTCTTTGCGCTGACTACCTATGTGCACCAATATGTTAAAAAGTCTCAGTTGAGATGCGGAGGCCATTTACGGCCAAGCCATAGATTTTATGTATATTGGTAGGTAATGTAGAACTTTACACTTCTCGCTTGTATTTTAAAAATGGCTAAAACCCAAGAAGATTCTGCTCTCAACGTTATAAAAGGACTCATGGTGCTAACCGATGATTCTATCCCAACTCCAAATCCAGACTGCCGCCTGAGATAATTCGGCAAGCTTAGACCAAATCACAAATGATACCTGACTAGCACTAAATTGCCCTAGAACTTAACACTGAAGACTGAACTTTGTCACAAGCCGTTCGTTCGCGAATGCAAAGTGAATGAGTCATCATGTAGCATCGTGAGAAAGGTCAATGCTAGAAGATAATCTTTAAAGCGATCAGCGCCAGTAAAAATCGCCATCATAGGATAACTTAAAGTTGGGCAAATTTTTTATTACGTTTTTACCATCTAAAAGACAAGTGTACGGCTGGTTCAGGACAAATCAAGGTTAATCGTGAACCAGACAACCACATAACCAGCTAAACAATCATCCACATAACTGTATCTCTATTATTAGAACAAATCAGATTATTAAATGTTTGAAGTTCTTAACTCAAAGAGCTTATGCAATTTAGAAGAGCTTTTGTAAAATTCTGGGGTTTAAGCTGCAAAATGGAGTCTATTTGACCAAACAATCGAAGGATTGAACTGTTTTTCGCTAAAAAACTAAGATTTTAGCAATGCCCTCTATCGGACTTCTTCCTATACTTTCCGTTTTATGGCCTCCTCAAGGTAGGAAGCACACATCTTGTGAGTCATCTTCGCTTTTGTTTCATTTTCAGTTTCTCCTTCGTTTTTCTTGACAGGACAAATTCATTCCATGTCTTGTGGACCATATTGCAGGAGTTTCACGCTGCATAAAGTATCTGTGTCTACTTTATGCTTTGATCAACGTGGCTGTGTGAAGGCATATATATATATCAATCATAGTCATCTTATGGGATCTCAGTGAATGTCATTTGATATCCAGAATGGCTTTAACATTCTTTCACTGCGAGGGCGATAGGACTCACTCCTATTAAGCCACTCATTTCTTTGTACTAAACAGATTTGAATATTTTCTTCGAGATACCCGTCTAACGACAATTGCACATCTTACTTTTAATCGAATCGAATGGGTGTTCGATGCACACAAAGAGTAAGTATATATAGTGAGAGCTAGGGTTGTAGAGTACGGGTTGCGCTTATCTAAACTTCCTGGTCAAAAGCCAGCCTACTAGTTTCTTATAGGTATTACATCACTGCCACTCTATACATCGATGATCTATACCTGACACCTCGCTTGTAACATTTAATCAATATTAATAATTTAATAATTTTTAACTAACCATTTCAACCAATTTCATTTACAGCTAAAAAATACAAGGTGCCTGCAGTCGATCAAAAATGTCGTGCCCATTTCTAACACGATTGAATTCGAATTATGTCCGGAACTACGCTCCAGTTCTTTTAAAAAGTTACGGGTCTCAGTGTCCGGTAGCATCTCGCACTATTTCATCGATTCAGAAATCTGGGAAATCTTTGTCAAATCATGTAGTTGAAACGGTGCGAAATATTAATTCTGTGCAATATGATCTCAAAAATACAGAAGATTTCTTGAAAACTGGTTCGAATGATCATTCACCCGAAAATCGTGCCACCTTTCCGTACGAAACATTTTTCCACGATCAGATTGTCAAAAAAAAGAACGATCACTCGTATCGCGTGTTCCGTAAAGTAAATCGTTTAGCGGGAGCAGGAAAATTTCCAACAGCACTGGAATATTCATTGGGCGAAGAACCAATAACGGTTTGGTGCTCGAACGACTATTTGGGTATGTCATGCCATCCAGAAGTTAAAAAAGCTGTTCACGAGGCCGTCGAACAACATGGTGCAGGAGCTGGTGGAACCAGAAATATTTCCGGAAATTCAGTGTATCACGAACAACTTGAATATAATTTAGCAAAATTACACCAAAAAGAGGCCGCGCTATTGTTTACTTCGTGCTACGTTGCAAACGATTCAACGTTGTTTACTTTGGCCAAAACACTACCCGGTTGTCATATATTTAGTGATGCCGGAAATCATGCCTCAATGATTCAAGGTATACGAAATAGTCAAGTGCCCAAACATATTTTTAAACACAACGATCCGGCCCATCTACGGGAATTACTTTCGAAAGTTGATAAGTCGGTGCCAAAAATTGTCGCTTTCGAAACTGTACACTCGATGACAGGTGCCGTTTGCCCGCTCGAAGAATTATGCAATGTAGCTCACGAATTTGGTGCACTTACATTTGTCGACGAAGTTCACGCAGTCGGTCTCTATGGCAAACATGGCGCCGGTATTGGTGAAAAAGAAGGACAGCTACACAAAATGGATATTATATCGGGAACGCTTGGAAAAGCATTTGGTAATATTGGAGGCTATATAGCTGGTTCAGCTTTATTGATTGATATGATACGTTCGTATGCGGCTGGTTTTATATTTACAACCTCATTACCACCAACCGTGCTTTGTGGTGCGTTGAAGTCGGTCGAAATTTTGGCATCCGAAGAAGGACGTCAATTACGTGCACGTCATCAGGACAATGTTCGCTATCTTCGTAAATTGTTGCAAACGGAAGGTTTCCCTGTGGAGCATACGCCAAGTCATATAATTCCAATTAAAATTGGTGACCCATTGAAGTGTACGCAGATTTCTGATCTACTTATCCGCCAGTATGGTCACTATGTGCAGGCCATTAACTACCCGACAGTGGCAAGAGGGCAAGAAAAACTGAGAATGGCCCCAACACCATATCACACCCCAGACATGATGAATATTTTAATTGCAGACATGAAAAAAGTATGGAAACAATTGGACATGGAACTTACGGGATCCGAATGTACTGAAGTGAGTATATAATCGTATTTTATTGCAAACCAGTTGGTTTTATAATCGAATCGATCTTTTTTCAGGAATGTACATACTGTCGTAAGCCAATCCTATTCGATCAATACGAGGCTCGTATCAAAGGTTGTGTTACCACATTGGGATGTCTACTTCCAAATTGTCCACAAACCAGTGTCAACGCCATCAATTAGGTGTACCTTCACGTGTAAAAATTGTATAAACTACTTGTTAGAAGAATGAAAACTGTGTATTTGTAAATGTATGACACTAAAAAATCTCGGTTAAATATAAATATTGAGCAGATCAAGAAATTGTAATTTTAATCAGTTGTTTGACATATCATTGCAACACTTCGCTTAACCCAAATACTTGGCGGTTTTATAGTTTCGAGCAAAAACGGAAGAATAAAATTTGTTGAGTGACCAGTTGTCGATAGAGTTCCTTTCCGTTCGGCCGTCTTATACAGTGGACACTTGTAGCGATTGGCTTCATTCAGATCTACGCATAGCTTGGGCTGAAATTGTATAACTGCAGATAGTATTTTATTCAATTTGATATAAACTAATCATAAACTCACCATTAAATGAATCATTGGTACTGGTTCGATTAATACTTTAGGCATCTGTTCCTCCAATTTACCTCGATTCCAATCCCAACGAGCTCCTTCCAAAAACATTCCATTAACATAAACTCCATCCACCGGTGGTACATTTTTACTGTCTTCCTTTGTCACAAAAAAATCAAAGGTCAATGTATCGATGGGAATGCCATATTTACGTGCATAATTTTGCATAGCCCCCGTAAGAAAGGCTTGCGTAAAGAAAAATCCAGATAGCCAAAATGTCGCCGGCTTTCCATTATCGTACCATTGGCTCAACCATTCCAGTCGCTTAACAAAATCGTCTATATAGGATGCGACCGGTTTTAAACTAGGATATGATCGGCCCAGCCACTCGTTCGGTATTTTTTTGAACATTATTGCGGTGCATATACCTTCAAATTCCGGTGTCATGACCACAATACCTTTGACCGCTTTCATAATTTCGACACACGTTGTAGATATCTTAGTAAGTAAGACATTGAAACGCTGCATCTCTTGAACTAAAACCGTGTTCATCGACTCATTATATAAGACCGGATACTTTTCATTCGCAATATCAATGTCAAATAGTTTTGGCAACTTGTTAAAAATATCCGACATTGATTCGAGCAACAAAATATCAGTTGATTCGGCCGATTCACTCGAAACCTGTTCCAAAGTGAGCAACATCGAATCCAACAATAAATCCGAAGCATATAAATCTCGCGTTATACCAGCATTTGAGTGCAAACCATAAACCTCAGGCGGTGGAAGATTCGGTATATTTTCCTCAATGAATCGGATAACTTCACGATGTTCTGTTTTGATTGGAACACAATAGGCATCTCCCACTTCCGAAAATCGATACATGGGATCACTAATAACACGATTATTAACGTAATCATTAAGTATTGTTATAATGGCGCGACGATCCCACGCATCAGTGACGCGACCCCCATAATTACATTCACCGGTTAAATATGTAATTGCGGCATACGGTATCTCCTCGTATTGATTCAAAAACATTTGTAATTGATGGACCGATATTTGAAAATCAGACTCGTTAAATCCGTACGATATGTTCCATCCCATGGGACCAAACTTTTTGCGTTCCTGTACGACAGCATGAAAAAAACAGATTCCATAGAGAAGTTTGGTAAATGCTCGGTCCTTATCTGGGCATCCCATGTAAAATGTTTCATCATCCATCGGTTCCGAATTGTACGAACGCAAAAGATTTGACTGTAGTCCAGTTGGTGGTTCATTGGTCATTTTAACGCCATTTTGGAGTATAACCGTTGGGAATTTTTCAGTTGGATAGCTGGTAAGCCATAACCTAAACGTTGCTGTAATACAAGAAATATATAAGTTATAATCTACGGTTTACATGTACAAAAGTCTATAATCTTACGTGCAGTGTTATAAATGTCAAAATGTTCGAAAATCAATTCCAACGATGACATCCATGATAACGCCAAATGGCAATTTTGTAAACAAACCCAGCTCCCACTTTCTTGTGCTTCTTCAATTATTTTTTGGGCAATTGGTCCTTGGCCTTGGCCAAGCGATATCGATTTAAATGTCTCATCGTATCCCATTTTTTCGGCAAACAAAATTAACGAACCCATCGGATCGGCTCCCGGCGACAAGATAAATACGAGTGGCATCAAACAGTTTGAATCCTCGTACGACTTTGATATATCGAACGGTGGTGGTGATATATAAGTTGCACCCATAATTTCGGTTACAAATGCGGATATTCCAGCGATAATTTTATCGGGTCGAAATACTCGCAGAACTAATAATTTCTCAAATTTGCTCAATTTTTCCTCCCACGGCGATCGAAATTTAATTAAATGCGGGTCATTACTGTCGTAGTACGATTCCCAGAACGCTTGCTCGCTCATAAAATGCTGAAGAAATCCTTTAAATTCATGCAGCTGTTCAAGTCTATTAAGACTTTCCCAAATACGTACAGTAATCCAGTTGGGATTCGGATTTGTTGGTTTTTTTACAGTCGGAACCCCTCCCGTAAGGAGAAATAGAAACATGTGTTGAATAATTTGATTTGATGCGAGTAAAATTTTTGTTGTTAAAATGAACGAAAAAAGGAGTTTATCCTTTTCGAATAGAGACCGACAGATATTACAGTAGAGATTGTAGGTGATGGCATCGGTCAAAAATTTTAAACGTCGTACCAGATCTTTCGACTTATTAGCATTTTCAATGGAAAATATATACAGATTAATGTACCAATTAAGTGAAAACTGGTACATCGGATCGATGATCGAGAGATCAGTTATGCAGTAATACAACACGGCTGAGTGACTAGCCACAGGCTTATAACTTAGACGGAAACTTTCAATTTTGAGTTCCGTCTCTTTAGCACGTTCCTGTTTGTTTAAAATATCAACCGATATGACTTTAGATTGATCTAGGATAATGATCGCTTGCTCATTGCCCAATATATCGCCACCACTGGTTGACAAAGTTTTGAGAATATTATCTTCGACTTCTTTGAGTTGGGTTCGATTTTTTGCTGATCCGATAATTAATGTTTGTCGCAACTCTTCCAAATCTGGTCGCTCTTTTGCCACCACTATTCCCAACAATTGGTCTTCCAAACCTTCGGGTGTAAGTGCAAAATTTATGATTGTTACTTTATTGAACACTTCCGGGAGATAGTGCGGATTACGCAAACTTGTTGTAAAGTATAAACGGAATTTTGGCGAAAATGTTATAACGTTGTCACCCATACTAATGTATTCGACGCCACCTTGTTTAAAAGTATTTTTGATTAACAAAGGATCTAATGGCGCATCCAAGTCTTCCTTAACCGCTTCAAACAGAACAGGATTGCCAAATTCTAAACATGTCTCCAGTTTCTGAAATAATTTGGCAAAACATTAAAATTATTCACGAAATAGTTAATCTCAGTCACCTACCTTCATATACCCAGCTTGAGAAAATTTTAAAACCTGCAACCGGTTGGCTCGCTCCATAGTTTTTATCCATTTCAACGCCTGACCTTGGGGATCGATAAACAAACTATACCTTTCCGAATTATCCATAATAACACCGTTCTCGGCTGAAAATACATCACGAGGCAGGCCACATAAGTTCCAGTTTTGCACTTTTATCCCTGTGCCTAGTGTGTCGACAAAACTGTACACATCAGAACATGGAATTTTAAGTGTTTGGCACAATTTATGCCAACTTTCGACACATTTATTTCGAAAAAATGACGTCAAAGGTGCTAAGTAAGCGATGACGCCGCACGATACTAAAATATCGCCAGGAAGGTTATCGTATAATTTTTGAAGCGATTCGGCAGCAGCAGTCCATCTACTGCGTTCACCACCAAGGCCTCCGATTAAAGCTTCAGCGCGCATTAAACGATTTTTACATTGTTGCACCTCATACTCAACTTTTTCACGATCTTCAGTGGCTTTAATCAAATCGGCTGTTAATTTGGCCACCTTTTCGGATAAGAGACGAGCCATTTCCATTTTCTCTTTCAAAATCTTCATTGTGTCTGAATACTCCTTTTCAGCCATTTCTAATCGAGCTTTTTTTGGAGCCACAACCTTGGCCACGGCATCGTACATGTCCATAGCTATGATCCATTTGCATAAGCCTTCAGCCGCACTGGAAGCTTTAGCTACTATTTCGGGTCTAAAACTTTTATTCGGTATGAACTCTTTTCGAATCCTTTTCATTATTTCAGGATTTATGTTGTCCTTGTCAAAGTCTTTTAAATTTTGTAGAAATTGCATATCACCGAGTATTTTTTTACTTGGCCCCCAATAATCCATAACCTTTTTACCAGTTGCTGGATCATTTACTCTGTCCGGTGCAATACCTTTTATAACGCACACCGAGGCCATAACCAATTTTATGACTTCCGGTGGATTTTTCATCGATTTAACCAATGTAATATCAGATGGCTTAAGCGTATTCAAAGCAGCGATTGCCTCCTCCAAAACCGGTATCGCTTGGGCCAAATCTTTCTCGCACTCCCCTTTGAGTACTTGAGCTGCCTCTGCCTGAATATTCGCTTGAATTTCGTCTCGTTTAACTTGTTCCGTAGCGATACTCGCCTCACGAGTTTTAGTTTCAATTTCCTCCGCCATGATACGCGACTTTTCCGCCATTATAACCAATTGTGGCTGTAATTCATTTAAATCTTTTTGCATAACGCCAACTGCTTCGGTTGCTTGATCTAATGTGTCCAATCCACCAACATAACGCTGTTTCATTTCTAATGTGTTCGATTGTTGTCGATTTATAAGAGTCTGATATGACTTCATTAGCTCCAAAAATGATGCTGACGTTATATACGTTATACGCCCGGTATTTTTATGAAATTCTTGTGAAGTTTCTCGTGCCTCTGTATGAAACAATTTACAAGCATGCACAATATGTTCCTTTATTTCATCGGCGACTGATATGTCATCCAGATATTTAAATGCCACCATTTCGAGTGATGTTTCTGGCCAAGGGTCAAACCAATCGATAGTACAGCAATTAACTAAAGATGGATAAAATCGAATCCGTGTTCGAAACGATGAACCAATCGGACTGAAGCACAAAATTATATGAAGCTTTTGCTTGCATCGATTAATAAAAAATGAAAATACTTGAATAGGGCTTATATCGATATTACGATTGCCACCTTGAGCCGCTAATCGGACCATTTCCAAAATTTCTTGTTTTTCATCGATCGGGAATATATTAGGAACCTCGCCCAAATTTAGTAAGCAATCAATGTCTTGAAGAAATTCCTCCATTTTTATTTGGTTTTCGGTTAGCAAAAAAATCGTATCTTTTGCCCGACCTCCCGATTCTTTGAGGACCTTTTTCAAATCATCCCGCCAATCGTTTATAGTATAATTTTTAGTAATCTCTGGTTGAAATAGAGTTTGCTGATTAATTTGTGACGCTAGTTTTGTCAAAGATTGTCGCCCTGAACCTCCCATTCCTACGTTTAAGGCACTCCCAGCGGGCATTGAAATGGTACGGCAAATTCTGCTCAAATGTTCAAGGGCATACTCAAACAAGACTATGTACAATTTCGATTTCTTAATCGAATTGTACTCATCGAGTGCTGCATATGCAACGGTACGGAATGTCTCTATGCTGGGAATTTCTTCATACTTTCTCTCATGAGCTTCGGAATCCATATCAAGATATCGACCAAACATTAATTTACGTAGATCGTCAAGTTTACATGGCTGACCCGAAGTGCAGTACTCTTCAAATATTGTTTCCATTTTATCACGGAAAAATTCAGAAACCATATCCTTAAGAGTATTGAAAAACCAATTTCGATCATCAGCGTCCACGAGACGATCATAAAAAATTCGCATAATCTCATGGCACCATAACTTCGGAAATATACGTTTGTTATCAACCGACTCTTTTCGCAACAACGAACATCCCATCACTACACGAGCTACATCACGCATATTAAATATATAATGACATTTGGCAGGTGTGGGTCGCAGATTCTCCGTTACCAAACCGTATATTTTCAACGTCGCGCTCACAATTGCATTTACCACAATAATCACATCTGAGGCATGGCCGACTTTTTTCAATCCAGTCAGTAATGTGGTCGAAAATATTTTGAACATTGTCTCTTCTGAAAATGCATTTATCGAGAATACATTCATATGAGCAAGAAATCTTGGGTACACATCTTGCCGGCTACCACCAACCAATCCACATGCTGTTAAAAATAATATATCCTTTAAGTATAATTTCGAGGTGTCCTTAAGATCGAACCAGTGTTGATAGTCAAAAAATTGACGTAATAGTTCGATGGGTGGCTGAGCACCGTAAACCTCTTTAGCCGGCATGCTCATATCGTCGACAAATATGATGCAAGTTTTATTTTTTGGCGCACCATAAATTCCACGCTTTCGCTTAATCAGCTTAGTCAGTATCAGATCTTGGGTTTGATTTGCGGTGATCGTTACAGTAAATGCTATAAACGCTGGAATGAATTCGTCAGGCAATTTACTCATAAGCACGTTTTGAATGTAGAAGCTTTTTCCCGTACCAGTTGGCCCGACGAGAAGCATTGGTATTTTATTTCTAACGTGTAATTCAATCATTTGCGCGTATCGAGCGGTATCAATCGTTGGTACTTG
This sequence comes from Tipula lateralis, assembly GCA_963932295.1. Lineage (NCBI taxonomy): Eukaryota > Metazoa > Arthropoda > Insecta > Diptera > Tipulidae > Tipula > Tipula lateralis. Next base: position 56,601,637 of record OZ010737.1, read on the forward strand.
GATTCCCAATGGACCTTCTTCAATTTCCATCCGTCTGACTACTTCCGGCCAATGTCTCCATACCCCCTTTTGCTTATAAATATAAAAATAATCGAACAGGATACCTTCCAATGGCAGTGACATATCGACAGTTAGTATTGATGCCGGCATCGGATAGTTTGGATCATTTCCTTTGATCACTTCTCGGAAAAATACATCAAATTTATCCCGAGAGTCGCCGTCTAGTATTCCAGCAATACCCCACACTATACAATAGTAAAGTGTAACCAGTATCCACGGAATTATATATTTTGCAAAATCCTCTGGATTAGACACACAGGCATCATTTAATGTAATTTCAAACAGTCGTAACGTCGTCCGAACGGTGTTAATTTCTCCGGGCAATAAGAGTTGTGTGCAATTCCGCTTTATAAATTTCAAAGTCTGTAATAATTGTTTATGTAATGTTAATGTTATGTTAATATAATGTTAATATAATGTTAATGTAATGTTAATGTAATGTTAATGTAATGTTAATGTAATGTTAATGTAATGTTAATGTAATGTTAATGTAATGTTAATGTAATGTTAATGTAATGTTAATGTAATGTTAATGTAATGTTAATGTAATGTTAATGTAATGTTAATGTAATGTTAATGTAATGTTAATGTAATGTTAATGTAATGTTAATGTAATGTTAATGTAATGTTAATGTAATGTTAATGTAATGTTAATGTAATGTTAATGTAATGTAATGTTAATGTAATGTTAATGTAATGTTAATGTAATGTTAATGTTAATGTAATGTTAATGTAATGTTAACGTAATGTTAACGTAATGTTAATGTAATGTTAATGTAATGTTAACGTAAAGAATTATATGTTATCGATTCATTGCTTACCGAAGGGATTAACCATTCCAACAGTTCCATTATCAATTCGCGATGTTCGACCCACAATGGATTAACTTGGTTGAGCCAAGATAATGCATGACTCTGCCAACCTATATTTATCGCTTCTAAATATATCATACCACAACGTGATACTGTTGCCGGTGAAGCTTGTGCTAAATCCATTACTTCAAATATAATGGACATTTCATTCGACATTAAAACCACTTCGCCCGATGTTAAACACAATTTTTTGTTGTCATCAAGAACGGTGTTCATGTTTTCGATCCAAACCGCATCGACAGGTCCATCAAAAATTAGCCATTTTCTATCTGGTGTAGGCTCTGTTGCAAATCGGCGAAAAATGGTGGCAGCTATTCCATCAGTCCATTCATACGATACTGGATCGAAAGCACCATACAATTGCCCCATTGTTATCGATTTTGGATTAACAATTCCAAATTGAACATCTTGATGGTATGGACTCACTTTCTCTGTCTTCATTATACTCAAACATTGTGCCAAAACTTGAAGCGTACACGATTTGCCGCTAAATGGTTCACCAACCAGCATAAATCCATGTCGTACAAACATCATTTCGTATGTTTGAATAACTTTGATCAAAAATGCCTCCTTCGGCTGTAAATTAGACTTCAAGCAAACGTCATTAAATGCCTGAGTTAGTAGATTATAATCTGGTGTTGGCAATACTACACCCGGAAATAAATCAGATATTATTCCCTCAAATAGTGGAACGTCAAAGGATAAAAATTTTGGCAAATTAACGTCGACCAACGATCGAAGCAGTAGAATGTCCTCTAATTCGTCTGGAAACGCTTTTTTAATGTTGCCACACGCTGACAGCACTGTTTTTACGGCTCGCATACCTGAAAACAATAAATCATTGTAAAATCGCAATCCTAAATATTTTACAAAACACTTACCATAATCATAATGATTCTGGGATGACAGCTGTTCTGAACACAGCCGATATGTTGTTACAATTTTAACTGATAGTTTTCGGGCATCCACAAATCCAAATGAGTATAATGATATCTCGCCAATCATTGCATAATCTGGTACCATCATTGCTACAGTTCTAAAGAGTACCTTTAAATTATCGGGAAGTTCACTACGTCCAGCATAGCCCGGATTCATTGTTATGCACACATAGCAAGCAGGGTTCAAATTAAGTTCCGTACCTTCAAACATAAATTTTGCTACTCCACTGCGTACCGCTTGTATAATACACAAAATTTGTTGGGCAACGACCGACAGTACTTCCAATTCAATTCGATTAAACTCATCAAAACAGGCCCAAGCCCCACACGAAGCTAATCCTTTGAAAAATTTACCCATTGCTTTGTAGTCCAGACCATCAGAACAGTTGAACACTTTACATTGAACGGCTAATGCTTTTGCAAGATCTTTGGTGGTTTCTGTTTTTCCGGTACCTGCCGGACCTTCTGGTGCCCCATTCAAATGCAATTGATATGCTCCGATTAGTGTGCGGTAGCAACGATCTGTGAGCGGTGTAATAACTAAACGATCGGAATTCCCAAGGTACTCGTTGGCAAATTTAACAGTAGCATTTATGATTTTCACCTGGATAAGGCCATTGACAAAATAATAGCGTAACTGTGCAAGCCACTCAAAATCCATAGATGATTCGACATTTTTCTCGATTAAACTTTCGACAACGTCTTTTGCATGAACATCGATTACAATTAGTGACTTAATCGTAATGCGATTTAAATTGCTGATCTCCTTCGAACGAATCAACGCTACAATGTCATTCAAATCAGATTTTAATTTTGTAAAAACATCGCTTGTCGGTATTTTAACGTCAAGAGATTCTTCTAGTGATGAACCAACATCGCGTGCCCAAAACACTTGCGATACACATAAAATAACCATTTGGGACCATTTCAACACCCACGATTTCCGCTTTGTTTTCAAATAATCGTTGTACGACAAAGTTATTTCATTTTCAACGGCCAGCAACATTTGTTCCTCTACTTGTAGTAACCACTTTTCAACACTACCACGTGCTGCCGCAGTTGATATAATATTTAGGAAGCTAATAGCTTCCTTATCGGAACTGTACATTGCATGAATAGCGTATTCATTGTCGAATTCGAGTCGGGAAATACCTTCGAAACATTTGTTCAAAAACGGTTGAACTCGAAGCGGATTTTTAGTCTCCGACAGTATCTCCAACATTTCATCGTTCGATAAGAAGAAGAAACGGGGAAAATATAAACGTTTTTTCTCTAAATAATTATTCACACCGTTTGTAATTTCCTCCAGCTGCTCATTGGCTAGAACCATCGCCTCGAGTAAACCGGGTGTCGGAGCAATGTCGATTACACTCGGATTGCTACTTACGAGCATCATATAGCGTCGATACGTATTATCGACTTGTTGAAATAACCGACCTTCTTCTGGCATTTGCGATACGATGTCTTTCGATGAAAAGATAGGCAACAGATACAGCCAATTCGATTGTACTTTACTCCACTGTTCAAGGGTGCTGTTGATGCGGGTGATTGTTTCGAACCACTCTTTCACCTCTTGTTCCGCTGGGCGTACGAAAGCCGATCCCCGCATCGAAAGTGTTTTGATTATATGATCATCGAGAACTGCTTGGATGTCATCCAAACTCGATAATATACTTATGTTGGAATCTTTATACTGACTTAACGTGAAATTAACAGATTCCCATTCATTTTTCATAGATTTCAAATTTTCCTGAAGCTGCAGCTCTTTGTTAGCACCAATACTAACAATTTCGTATTTATCAAGATCAGCTTCCAAATCGAAACCCAAAATCTTACGAAGCGTAGTACCAGCATCTGGGGTTAAATCAAAACCTGCAATTTCAGACATTTCTTCCCAGTGACGTGGGCACAATGCCGGATTACACATGATATTGACCATGGACGCTCCCAAACGGAAATCTTTAATCCAAGCTAGCATCATGGCACATAGTTTCAATGGAACGGGGTGTTTGTCCGGATCGGGATCTTCGGTTTGGCCCTACATAAAACAAAATTTATAAACTTAATCGGGAACAAAATTTTAGTTCATTACATACCCGGAATTTGCACACTGGAGTCCCAATCATATCTTCTTTAATTTTGTTGCGATAAAATTTTTGCGTTTTCAAATACTCTTTGTAATAATGGTCGACCGTTTCCTCAACCATTTTGGGAATAAGATATTCAAACGGGCCATCCATCCAAACATAGTAGTACCGAAGCCATTCAATGCACATTCTTAAAGAAAAATAATAAATTCAATTTAATTTTGGAAAACAGTTTGCAAATGGTAACTAATTACTTCATTAAAACGGTAAATGGTTCGACAAAATTTTTGATTGTTGCCAGCATGCCATACTGTGATTTGGGAAACTTAAACAAAATTTCCTCTTTATTAATCCATGTAACGTAATCTTCGAAAATCTTAATTTTCCCAATAAATTGTTTCAGCAAAAAGTAGTACTCATTGAATCGCTCATAGTCGCACATATCATCGATTATCGTTAGCTCAGGTACAATTTCGTTTAAATCTTCGTTCAGCTTTTTTGTAACCTCCTGCAATTTTTCCTCAAACAACGATTTGTACTGTTCGAATAGTGAGGCATTTTGATCGAACACAATTTGTATATTGTGATTTAGCCAATTGATAATCGCGATTTGTATTTTAATGTGCTCCTCGCTCAAATCGGTCAGCTCAACTAATAGGCCGCCAATACGAAAGCTGTCCTGTATTCTATCGCGCAATTCAAAAATTTGCTTTGTTTTAACATAAAGCATCCATTCTCCACCAGCCAATAATTGTTCTGTCGATCGTGGAATTTCGAGGGCCCGATTTCGAATACCCTCGAAAATGTCACATATTTGAATACTCTCATTTTTATGCGTTTTAACAATGTTTACGGTGACACGATTGATAAACTTATTGGCCAGCTCTTTTAAATTGGTCACAGCGTTGGTTTGTGTAACAACGGCCATATCGAAATAGGAATTCTCCACCACCGATCGCAATTGATCAATGTAGTTCTTAAATATATCGATTTGTTTGAGATACTCTTCAAATGTTCTCTCCTCGGATAAAAAATCTTGCATATCTGTTTCAGTATCTTCACTGTATAGCCCATAGAATTGTGTTTGGAAGCTATCCAAAAACTCGATTAATGGTTTATACGCTTTTTCCAAATTTATTTTCATCGACGAGTGTAGCTGATTCAAATAAACTGTCGGAATGGTCGTTCTTAAAATGCCTTTACTAGGATCTGGCAGGGTAACGTCAATCAGCTCTTCTATCGAAACCAATGGACTACAAACGGAAGATATTTCATGTAATAAATTGTAGTACACGTTAAATATTTGATCCAAGCTCGGCCGCAAATCAACATAATCTTCGAAAATCAATTTAAGTTGGAGGAATGGAATTTTTTCTCGATTCAAAATCACCTCGTTCAAATTGGCAATGGTCCGTAATTTTAACTCTCGAATTTCTCGTGCTACCAATCCAGTGGCGCAGTTTAAAATTTTCGTCCACATATGTTTCGGTATCGTCCTTTTGCGATAGTACTTCTTAATTATACTTATTATTTTTGGATACCAAACCTTTTTAATAAAGGCACCCCTCTCGTTGACATCTTTCATCGATTGTATTTCAAACTCTTCCAACGTCACTTGAGCATACTTTTCTTTTGTTTTCTTCATATTAGTGTCTGGTGGTAGTTTACGATATTTTGCAAAATCATTTAAAATTTCGGGAAAATCAAGCGCCGCATAGTGTAAAATACATCGCACGTATGGTTGCACTAAAACTAAGGATTTCTTAATTTTGCCGCGATTCCTTAAAAAAGTTTTATAGTTTGGCGTTTTTCCCGGGCGCTTAAAATCAAACGACTCAACAACTATTTTATCTTCCTCGGCCTGGACCAATGTTTTTTGTAAACTAAAAGTTTTTATAATCGAATTGAAATCGTTGTGCACTTCCGACATATAGTCCTTAACTATTTGTGGATACAAATCCTTCAAATTCTTGGGGACATAACTTAATATTTTATTTTCTGTTGACTTGAGCATTGGTGGAATCGGAGTTGTGTTTGCATATTTATGTAATTCATTTTTGTAATAGGCTTCATTGATAGGTATGATATCTTCCAAGTCTAATATACGAGTTCGGCACAATCTTATTTTTTCCTATAAATAATAAAATAAATAAACACGTTCAGATAAGAGACTATCAAAACTTAAAACAATACCAACCCTTTGACAACGACCTCGTCCATTATAGTCACTATATGTGATAAAATATACCTATCTGTCAAAGCAAATGAAAAATCCGAACTATGCTATATAGTTTGATCACCAGCATTTATTTCTAAGACCACGCACTCATAAATGAGGTTTGACTCATACCCAAGATATCTTTTATGATAAGTGGAAGCACAATGGGACCCAATAACATCACAGGTGGCGCTTCAGAAATGACATGAGATGATAACCCGAACTACATTACTACTTTTATAGGGAGAAGAATCACACACGTCAATGGCCAATAATGTATAAACAACGAAAATGGCACTGACAAGGACGATAAATGCCAGTTCTCATAATTGTTTGTTACTGTCTCTACTATCTGTTTTAGGACGAACCCTTTGGCAGTTCCTACTTTACACCGAAACCAAATCGAAAACGTAGAGTTATACGTCCGATTTACGTAGACTATCTGCACGTTGCATAGTTTCATGGCAGCCTATAATAGTAAACATTAAAGTTCGGCTAATGAGTTCTGCTCAGTAAAGATTGCAGATGTCTTCACTCAAATCATCGGGATCCGAAATATTGTAGCTTACAGGAAATAAGGACTGGAAAAAAACCACCGATCATAAACCAAAGATGAGTATCGTAGAAGAAGTCATATGAAATGGAAAACAGCCTCCACAACATAAAGCAGTAGAGGTTCTTAGATTTATCTTCCAACAAAGTGAAAATGGGTAAAATAGATTTGATGACTCAGTTTACGGTAACAAGCATTCAAATAGCAAAGTACTTGGTAGTATATGGCTGTTTTGACTAAGAGAAGATTAAAACATTTAGAACTCATGAAGGAATGAACGGTGCTCTTGGAATGGAAATACATATGTTTATTATTAAAGTTGGCTGGAACCATTTAAGGTTCCGCAGTCAATGCCACAAAGGACCCATGGTGCAAACCTAGGATTTCAACGGATAGGCCAGTAAGTATAGAAACCAATATTTTCAAGTTGTCCGTTTTCAATTAAAGGACGTAATTGAAAAGCTTCGGATTAAGCCCTCTGACAAAGTATTTCGCCTAATGACAAGTAGGGGTAACTGACCACGTCAGCTTTAGATTCGATAGGGCAACGGTTTTATTTTTTTTCACTTTACGAAGAGGTAGAAGAGCAGTTGGATCAAGACCTGTAAAATATAACCAAGAACCAATTTAAGTCAAACAGTCTGCAATTTTGTGCCCTCATGTCACAATCCCCTACCAGTTTGGAGCTAGGAACAATTTTACTATCGGCACATAAAATATACTCTTTGTCGTTGGTAACGAGACTAAGGGCTGAAATCACGCCGTGGGTAACACTTCAAATGATCTGTGGAAATTATAAACAGGGAGAAGCTCGTATAAATTCGTTAACAATTTATCTATGACCTGAAGTAGTGCCGAAAACATTCCATTCCCCAGGACTCATCGAATGAGAGGAAGGCAGTTGAGCAAGCTGTACCTAAAATGAAGGATTGTAATGGTTGAGAGAGTAAAAGAGATCTGTAGCTAGGAGCGGAGTTGAAGACATGGATCGCGTTACAGCTCGATATGCGATATTTTGCAAACAATTAAGTTTACCAACTAAAGATTATACTTTAACCACCGGCCACCAAACAACAGATGCATAAGTTGGCATTGGGAGAGCCAGTGATTTGTAGATAAATCATATAGCATTTTGGGGAAAATCCCTAAATATTATTGTAGTTTAAAAGCAAGATGATACTTCCAAGAAACTTTACTATCCAGGAAAACACCAAGATGTTTCACGTGTTTGGCTGAGCTAACCTTACATCCGAAAAGTGATTATACAGAAAAAGCTGTATTATTCCGCCGTGTAAATCAATCAAATCGATTTTAGACGGGTTCACAAGTAAACTCTTATCCAGACGCCATTGTTCTATAATAAGAAGAGCATGTTGAGTTAATCTGATAAGAAATTCAGGTGCTTACCTAACACAGTCAGAACTAGATCGTCAGCATAACTTTGAGCGACAAAACCGAACTCACGAAGAATAACAACAAGTTTGTCAATAACCAGAAGTCACAACAGGCGTGAAAGCACGCGCCCTTCTGGCATCTCCTGGAAGCCTTGACCGAAAAAAAGATATTCTCAACCTCAAAAAGCTCCGGCAATATCCAGAAAAGTGTCCACAAGAAACTCGTTGTGAATAGATCTTTCAATCCTAGTTACGAGTTCATGTAAGACATTGGTCTTTAATAAACCTAAAGAATTCAGGAATGTTGATGATAGACATATAGGCCGGAACGATTTGGGGTCGGATTTGAGAATTTTTGGAATAAAAATTACTTTATTTCCACTCCAAGGTTTTAAAACAAAATTAAAAGCGATACATACCTGGAATAGATGCAGTAAATGTTCCATAATGAGAGGAAATTCATACTTTAACACAGCAGGAAATATACAATCAGGACCGGCAGATTTGCAGAGTTCGAAAGAGAACAGGCTCCAACGTAAGACCTCATAATTGATTAATCTAGGTCGCAATTGGGAATTACATTCAAATCGTTAGTGATTACACCAATAGTGTCAGTGGCAATAATTTTAGAGCCTGGGAAATAAGCTTCCTTTTTGGAGGAAGTAAGCTTGCCATTAGGTAGACTGTATATATATATTAGGTAAACTAAAATTTCTTCACAGAAGATTATCCAAGAGGATCTCTGTAATGTTCTTAATCCTTTTTTGTACAGCTTAAAAGCTACCCCAATATGACTGAAATTAGATCTTCTGGCCTTATTCTTCAGCATTCTAATAGTTTTCCTTAACTTTTTTTAGAGCAGAGCACCAGGAAGGTTTCTTCCTAGTTATTTGGTTAGAGATAAGTGGACATGAAATCTCAAACGCAGTTGTGATTACTTTAAACGGTGCAGAAGTCTGCAGCTCTATGTCCATAGACGAACGAATCTTCTTAGGTGACTCGAATAAGGGAACAAGCTCGAGAGAATGTTTCTCAGTTGGTAAGCTTCTTATTACCATAAAGCGGTTTTCTTTTAAGATTAATATTAAAGAAAATGCACCTGTGAACACAAACTGACGTCAAAACTGTACTATTAACTAATCCAGTTTATTCGGTGCTGTGTTTAGACTAGAAACCCTAATTTACCGACCATCAAAAGAGCTAACTACCAATGAGCCTTAAATTACGATCAGAGATAGATCTTCAGTCCGAATAAATCCGGTAAATACAATGAAAGTTTATGTAGGCCAGCAATCAAGTCAAAATAGGTATAATGTATTTTCTTACAGCTTTTCATATCTGTCGAAACATTATGGGATTGGCACAATGTAAACCAACATAGTTCATAAATTACATTGCCAATCATAGAATATGGATACACTTAAACAAAGGAATAAAGTTATGGATGCAAATCCAACCCAAATTGCCAAGATTTTCCAGCCATACGTATTTACATATAATGCGATTTTGGTAACCCAGTATGGTTTTGAAATATCTCGAGTCAGACCTCCGTACCGATCTATGTTATTAACTTACGCTATATCAAAATTGTAGCTCAAGGCAAGGTAACAGTGCGTTAGGCGAACAACCAGAATACATGACTAACTGGAAATTAATCAACATTGTGCTCTCGCAAATATACTCGAGTGGAGTAAATACAAAAATACATTAGGGGAAGTACTTGCAATCGAGATTGTGTACTATATACTGAAAAAGTTTTATCTAGTTGTCCGTGATAAATAAAACGCATTCCTACGCAACATATTCTTGTAACACGCCATTTGAAAAAAGTTGGAGGTGTGTAAGTCTTGCAAGACAAGGAGTATAGTTCTACAAAACCAGAACACCCATGGAGGTACAAGAAACTGGAAAAGACTATCAACGTTTACAATACAATGCTACTTACATCGGCTGCTTTTTTCTTTAGAAGAACATGATGTCTTCGTTCACGAATATCGCTCATGTAAAATTTGAGCAATGGATTTCTCGTATATCCTTCATTATCATACTTATCTAGCCGGCTGTCTGGTTTATACAATTTTTTCAAACTTTTACTCATTTTGTATATTTTTTAATAAATAAATTAACGAAAATAAACTAAAACGTTCAATCTCACGTTCAATAGAAAATTTAAAAATAAAAATTGTTTTCCTTCGCCAAATAAGGCTACTACCTAGATTGTTTCCAAGGCGATAAATAAACTCCCCAAAACATTTAATTTTTAAATGTTTTTTTTTATTGGATTTGTTATAAATTGAATCAAATAATTAATATTTAAAAATACGATTTTTAGAACAAACAAAACCTTAAGATGACGATAATTGTCTCAAGTAATCCTTAACATCGCTTGGCGCTAGCCTTTTAAAACCAGTTTCATTACATATCCCAATTTCGATATTATCTGGCGTCATTTCACCCTCAAATCCTTCTTTAAGTGTTAGAATAGCGGTAGTGATTGCATCTTCTAATTCCAACTCTTCGCTGTATCGTTTTTCTAAGAATGTTTTACCATTATTAGCGTTTTTACCCATTGCAGTTGCTTTCCAAGCAAAATAGGCACCGGATGGATCGCACTGGAAGAGATAGGGGCGATCACTGTCCCAACCACATATTAAGAGAGAAACACCAAATGGACGAACACCACTATAATTAAAATATAAATAATAATATTATATAAAACGAAGCCAAATAGCATCTTACCCAGATTGTGTATATTCCTGCATAACAAACGCTACTTTTTGTACTAGCATTGGAGTGGGAATTGGTTCGTTATAAAGCAAATAATATTCTTGGGCTAATTTTCGCGCCTGTTTCACTAACAAACGATAATCCGGACCCATTCCTGAATAAATCATACCAATATGATCCGTAATCTTTTCAACTCGGTGTACACTGTGATCCTCGATTATAGTCATTTTTGATTTATTTTCTGTTGCAACAACCACACCATTTGTGGCTTTAATACCAACGGTTGTTGCTCCAGATGAAACTGCCTGCAGAGCATACTCAATTTGAACCAATTTACCAGAGGGGCTACAAATAATTAAACAATTTATTACAAGTCATCCGGATAGTTTGAGGTTATGTTTGTGTAATTTTCGATGCAATTTGCCTCGATAATACACACTTAATAATAACACATAACATACCTAAAAGTAGTTAAAGAGAAACTATATCTTTCTGATGCCATTTTATTCAAATTATATAGTAATTATTATGTTAAAAGTGTTTATTTATATTTTATTATACACAACAGCATAGAATGACAAACCGAAATGTACTTGACTGACGGCAAAGACAGTCCACTGAACTTAAACAAGCTCCCATTGCCGCCAACATTGAAATATCAAATGTTGCTCAATATGATTTCGAATTTAAGCAAATTAAAAATTTCATTTTCGTTTTTCATTTACTAAAATTATAAATGAATTACTTAAAACAACTTATTCAGGATTGAAAAATAGTATATTTGAAAACCCGAATGTCAAATCAGTGAAATTACAAAATATATTTTCCCCTCCATGTAAAGTTTTTCCACGAAAAATCAATTGGCAAATTTCCCCTCCGGAAAAACATATTTTCAGTTTGTCAAAAAGAAAAGTTTCACCCTACAGTGAAAATTGTATATTTTTCATAAAATGACAAATTTCGAGAGCACTTTTGTGCGCGATCCATCGCCCAATAACTACTCAGACGATGCCAATTCAGAAAGCGGTTACACAACGGGCTTCCCAATAATGGAGAAACAGCCGAATCGAAAATCTGGAATTGACGGTGATAGGAAGCTGTTATCGGGGGCAAGTGGCTATCAACCAATAACACATCCAACCAGCGATATCCACAAACAAGCGATTTACGGTAAAAATGCATTCGCATTCTGGACAATTATAACGTTGCTCTTTATATTAACCCTTGGCAACCTGATCCTTACATTAACCATCATCGGTGTATTGAAATTGGGTCGCGGCATGCAAAGTTTAGAACTTGTTCCCGAAGCTGAAACAGTTAAATTTTATGGCGAGGCTGATTTAGATCGAGTCTATAAGCGTGATGGTCTGCTCGAAGGTTTCGATGATGTTCCAGTCAGTATTACTGGTGACGGTGGCTCCGTTCTAATTAATCTCATAAATCGGAATGGCCATACTCATAATAAGATGTCGATGGGGAAGAATGGAACTCATTTTAAGGGAATCAATCAATTCGAAATTAAAAATCCAATGACGGGCGAATCAATATTCACAACCCAGAGGCCCCGATATAACATCCCGCGGAGTATTAAGAATATCAAGGCGAACTCGATTAGTGTGAGCCGAATCACTAGTCCAATAGATGAAGATTTGAAGTTTGTGTCAAAAGGAAAACTGATTCTACGTGGCGTTGAGGGGACCAAAATGGAAAGCAAGGAACTGTTGTGGTCGGCTGATCAAAATATATTTTTGAAATCGGTGAACGGGAGCATCATACTGATGGGCACAGATGGGGTTTTCATCGACACAAAGAGCATCCCAATTGTACAGGGTGAACATGGATTGCGGACCGGAAATTCACAATACAAGATTTGTGTATGTATGCCTCAGGGAAAACTGTTCAGAGTACTCGTCCCACGAAACCATGGCATCAAAGGAGTGTGCAACCATTTTAGTTCTAAGCATGATCCATGCTTGTAGTTTGTTGAATAGATTAAAGGGTTGTTGTTCAGAATATAAATAAACTATTTAGAGAGATATCCAATAAAGATCTGGGCTACATATTTCTAGAACTTTATTTCAAAAAAGTCTCAGAGTAAATCCTTAAAATAATAAATTAACGTTTAAAATGAGAAAACTATAATTAGTCCATTCCATCGTCCACATTTTCATTTTCAACCATTTCCATGTCTTCGTCTTCTTCGCCATCTTTTTTCTCGGCTGGTTTTTCATATACTGCTTCCATTGGTGAGACCACCACACCATCCCAGACAGACATTTCTCGTGCAATACTAGTATTCCCTTCGAGGCCAAGAATATGTTTGTATCCCCCATGGGCCAGAACTCGTAAAAGTGTTTGGGCACTCATACAACATACGTCTTGTTGCTCCAATGTCATGACAATATGTACACGGCCAAATCCAACTTCGCATGGATCTCCAATTCCTGCTGACCCAGGTAAAAATAGGCCAGAAGCAAGCAGCTGAAAGAAACGTCTGAACGCCAAATTAATTGGTAGCGCTTGTCTACTGGGATTATTCATAATGCACAAGTGTGCCAATAAATCAATCATCCAGGGAGTCAAGGGCTGGAAACCGTCAAATCGTTTCGTCAGATCTCGTAAAATTCGAATCAAGACTTTAATTGATGAGTGATGAGCATTCTCCTCAAACCATCGAGTATGTCTGATTGCTGCCAAATGTCCTTGCATGACTTTTGCATCCAAATGGATTTCTGGTTCCAATTTTCGAATATTTTGTGGTAATGTTGCAATCAAGACCCGTACTCTAGCCTGCCAATTAGCTATATCGAAACCTTTATCGTGATTCATAGTTGAAATGACGTCTGCTTTGGTAACAACTTCGGTTTTCATCAAATTTTTTAGATCTTCTTCAACCTTTTTGGCTAAAGCGTCACATGCTTCTTTTGTCGGAAGCGTTTTTAAAACAACAACAATGTCAGCAACATTGTGTCCCGTTATCATAGTCCCCTTTTTGAATGATCCAACCTGTCGAACTTCCTCTAGTTGCTAGAACAAGAAATAAACATTGTTAGGAAATCGACTTTAGGCTGATCACAATATAGGAAGCCTTACGCATGTGTTGAAATCTCCTGGAGCCACAACCAAATTGTCCAGCACACTTTGCACCTTGGCTACAAGATTTGCTATAGCTGTTTGTTCGATTGCTGTCTGATTAAGATCTTGATTCCGCTTCAAAAGTGCCGTGGTTAGTGCAGAATCATCAGGCAGAGGACCAACTCTAGGAAAGGCAACTTCGGCCAAAGTCAAATCGAATGGATGTCTTGGAACAAAAACCTTCTTAAACGGGGATGATCTGATACCTCCTCCTCCACCACCACCGCCGCCTCCGCCGTTATTTCTCATGTTGCTGCGACCCGTGTTATTTCTTAATCCACCACGAACCATATTTATATAATTGTTTAATAAACTCAGGGCAAAAACCAAGACAAATATTGACAATCGGCGTCAAGTGTGTTTTCTGTTTATGTGAGATCAAGCTACCAACTGCTAAAAATTATATTGATTTTTAATAGTTTCGAAACCGAACTACAGGTATCGCATAATCGAATAAACGTCAAAATATAACCTCAAACATGATTCGAGTAAGAAAATAGTTTTATATTTATAAACAATTTTTATAAATTATTTTGATATTTTAGAATATTGCAACTGTAGTTAATAACCAATTTAAGAATTATTTATGTCACCAAAATAGCCAGAGTAGTATCTTGTTACGAAATTTCAGTGCTGCTGTTGAAAAGGCCCAACCACAAACACCTGACGTACAACCAACACCAAATGACACTTTAGATAAACTTTACAGTAATGTTGAATTAGAAGTTAAGTGTGCTGATCCTGAAATATTAAAAAGTTACTCGTATTTTGTAACAACAGCCGCCAATCATTTGGGAATTGATGTAGGAAAATGGTAAATTATATAATCTGCCGACTGTTCGTAGCAGATACTAATTCTTATATTTTACAGTTGGGCACTTAGAAAATCTAAAAAGGATCGTCTTATTTTACTAAAATCAGTTCATATTTATAAGAAACATCGTGTGCAATATGAAATTCGAACATATTTTCGGTTTATGAACTTCCACAAATTAACAGGTTCTACATTAGCCACATTTCTAGAATATATTGAACGGAATTTACCTGAAGGTATTGCAATGAAAGTTACAAAAACGGAAATTCAACAATTGCCAGCACATTTATCAAAACCTCCAGAATAGAACTAATATGTAAATTTCTTATGTAGTGTATCAATAAAGATTATTCTTAAAGAGTGCATAATTATTTCATAATCACTAAGTTCATTAAATTAGCTCCTACTGGCAACCGTTTCCATTATCGTAAAAAGTCCGATTACCTATGGAGAACTCGAGCCGTACGTTGATAACTTCTACCACACTATGAGTTACTAATCAAAAATATCTACCTACTTAAATTTTCCGAGTATGTTCTTACTTTAAGTCATTAAATAATTTAAGGCTTAAATAGGCACTAACAGCGTTTCAACCTCGAACAATTCGATACATATTGGTGTACGTAGTAGAAATTAGGGTGGTCAGCCCAATGAATGCTCTTTCACTCAACTGGTTTTTATGTCATCGAACTCATGACCGTGATTTGAAACTCTCTTAACCACACAGTTACAACCGTTGGCTTTAATTTCGGTTTGGCCATATTGCAGTGTGTGATTTCCTAGGTTCAACTCAAACTGGTTCTGTTTCCTGAAATCGAGGCTAATTATACACTCATCTTCTGTCTGTTTGAACTTGCCGTTTCCAACTGGAACAAACTGATCACTCTCTTCATGAAAAGAAGTTGTTTCATTTGTCGCGGTTCGAAGTGTAAATCACTTCGATTTATCAATATCCTGTGTTGCAATCACGTCTGGGTGCAGAATAAATCTAATGCACCTGTATCCAATGTGAGTTCCGGACTTAACTGGGATAAAAAAAATTTCGTTGTAGGGCTTTGTAATTGAGCTAGCTTTCGTCCTTCACGACTGGCTTGAATAAGTATTCCATAGCAGATTCGCGTCTCCTTTCTGTGGGCTGTTCTCGTGATTCGGCTCGCTTACAATTTCGTTGACGATGATAGATGTAGAAATACCAACTCGATCCTCTCTTTCTCTCCAGTTGTCCATTTTCTCTAGTAACTCGTTTACCCTACGCACTACGCAGGCTTGGTTTAATCATCGCTGGTTTCCAAATGAATCACTCAAATTTCTCAATCCGGGAAATTGTCCAATAATCAGTAAGGTTTATATTAAACAACAAATCAACCAGGTTTGAAATGTAGTTCCAAAAGATGTAAACTGCAAACAACATATTTTCTCTGTCTTTTGATACTGAAGATATCTTCAGCGACCGATCTCTATCTAGCAAATGACTTCCTAGTAAATTTGTTCGTTCTAGTTTCTCATGGAGTCTGGCCACGATGTTAAAGTTAAGGTTAAAATAAAACTGCAACAGAATCTAAAATAGATTACAAACACAAGTATATTTGAGGTTACTTAAATTACACTTACAACAATTTAAATTAAATTATCCAGGTTAAATATAAATCTTTATGCTTCTCAACTGTCTCAAAATTTTAACTGTATAGGAATATATCTTGGTTCTCAAGCGCCTTCCCTAGTTTCTCAAAGGCGGAAGTATAATTTATTCGACAGTTTAAGTTTTGGAAGATCTGGGTTCAACCCCTATAGAGGCTGAAAACGGATATAAAGTTCCATTAAACCATACGTAACAATTGAGAATGTTTCAGCCCCAATAACACAATGTAACATTTTGTTATCAATTAAACTTGTGTTAGAGAAGTGAAAATCTAGAGATTCGACTAAGGTAGCTTAGATTTATTCCAGTCTATGAATGTTGCAATACAACGGAGAAAAGTAAAATCAGTGTTAATTACGAGCATCATTAATTTAGTCCGTACTCATAGTGTAACTGTGTAACCAAACTCGTATACTACTGACTTTCAAACTTATAGTTGCAGGACTTCCTTCGCCCTTCTACATTTAATTCGAGATAGAGAATAAGTTTTAGTTAGGGTCACTGTATTACTGCTAGCCTGCTACCATAATAGACGCAAAACCCTTGATTTTGTATCCAAAAGGCACTTTATTCTCGTGCCGATTGGTTCTTTGAAATTATAATTCAAGAGTCAGTTGGATTATAACTTTCAGTGAATTATTTTCATTCATTATAACAATTGGTTCAAAGTTTTCAAAATTCATCATCAGTTGCAACCATCATTGAAGTAGTAATAACCACCATGTTCATTAATTTCTTGTTCCCAAGTTCAATTGGCACTGTCAATATAAGTACCATTACTTACACCATCAATACTTTCTCTGTCACCATTAGTATCACTATTAGGACATCCTATACCAACCGAAAAAAATATTCTAAAATTGGATAAATTTGCGAATAACGTCAGGACCGTTTAGGCCGAACATAACTTTATTATTTTCACAAAGATGACAATCTATTTTACAAATATTTAGAAAATATTTGTAACGTCACTCTTAGAGCGGAAGGTACCGTTTTTGAACACTTTAATGACCTCCTGTTTCAGTTTCAAATTCAAGGGCCGACCCATCTTCCATACTAGTACCACAGGTACGTTATAAAAAATGAACGTTAAGTTATTAGTAGCTTAAATTCTAATTACGGTTTTGCTGTAAGCTGTGCTTTACGGCATATTTTACGTAGAATTTGTCCGTTTTCAAGTGTACATTTTTGTTAGAAATATTTTTCTTACAGTAAAAAACTGAAAATCACGCTCCATGTATTTGTTGTAGAAAATGGTTTGCATTTCAATACAAGCTTTTATTCGGTACTGTATGGTATAAACTATTTTGAAACTAATACTAATGGGCTACAAATAAACCACTACCAAATAAACTTACCTATTTGAATTGTGTAAAAAGCTTTGCATACATTCAAAAGCATTATGAGAATGGGAAGACTAATGAGTTGACTTTAAATTAATTTCCCCTAAAATTTTATTGAATTTTAAATAGTGCACAAGAAAGCACACTTGACTCTGTCTGTCACTCTGGATGTACTATGTGATGAAAGAAGAAATGAGAAGACTATGAAATATATAGATGCACCGTTGACTGTACATTAATTTCCTCTAACATTTTGCTGCATTTTGAATAGTCGCCAACAAAGTACACTTGACTCTGTTCGTCTGTATGTACTCTGTTCTGAAAGATGAAATGAGAAGACTATGAAATTTTGTTGAATTTTGAAGTGCACAACAAAGCATACTTGACGCTGTGTGTCACTCTCTATGTACTATAAGATGAAAGGAGAAATTAGAAGACTATGAAATATGTAGATGCATCGATGACTATACATTAATTCCCCCTAAAATTTTGTTGAAATTTGAAAAGTAAACAACAAAGTACACTTGACTCTGTCTGTCACTCTGTATGTACTCTGTGATGAAAAACGAAATAAGAAGACTATATGAAATATATTGATGCACTGTTGACTATACATTAATTTCCCCTAAAATCTATTGAACTTTGAATAGTGCACAAATATGCACGCTTGATTCTGTTTCTGTGTATGTACTCTGTGATAGTACTATAGGTTGGCATGGAGCTATGCAATGCTGATGGTTTTACATAAATCGTACGAACCAAATTATTTATTTCAAAAAGGTGCAAAGATAAGAAGTTGTTAGGTAAATAAAGTAAGCATTCGCTTAGAAATTTAGAACATGTTTATCTTGATTTATAGTGCATGCAGAGCAGGTTTGTATTTAAACGGGTAAAGCAGGTTTATTAAGAACAGAATCGAAGCTACTAAAGTCATCATATACTGTTCATAATCTATAAATTTAACTGTCTTAATAAATGTAACGACATTCGGCTGGATCGGTAGTTTATATAAACAATAAAGGGTAAAATTGAGATAAGCATTTGAAAGGTTAACGTAGTCTAGTATACGCTATACAATTTTATATTTCTTATCAGTTCCTTAAATGATACGGCTTGAACATGAGCAAGACCGATCGCGAATTTAATTTGAATTCAATTTTAGCCGAAATCGGCAGTTTTGGTAAATTTCAATTAGTTAATTTGTTGTTATTAGTTGTGCCGCTATCGCTAACAGCTATATACACGTTGTCGTATATTTTTACGGCGGGAAATTTAAACTATCGATGCACAATACCGATATGTGATAGTGAAAATGGTACATCCGAATACAATCCACATTGGTTAGAATATGCTGTACCATTCAAAAACGATCGGCCTAGTCAATGTGAATATTATGTGTTTGAATCGCCACTGGACGCACCGGCGAGTTGTGAAGCTGAATATTTTAAAAGGAACATAACGGCTAAATGCAACGATTTTGTTTACGAAAGTGACGAGAAAACTATTGTGAATGAGGTAGAACCAAGTTGATTATATAAAATTGTCATGTAACACACGTTGTTATCTCTATATAATTTATGTAGTCATAAATAAACTTTATCTGATTAAGATTATTTCAAGTGAACAATTAAGAGTGTATTGCAATACTATTTGCTTTTAGTTTGGACTGACATGCCCTGAAAACCAATGGAAGTTGTCATTGGTGGGAACGATTAATGTAATTGGGACATTCCTTTGCCTACCACTCACCGGGATTGTATCTGATTTATATGGAAGACGATTTGCATTTGTGATGGGGATGTTAGCGTGCGCTAGTTTTGGCATATTACGATCATTCTCATGGAGCTACATTTCGTTTTTAGCATTTGAGTTTATTGATCCTCTTATCGGATCAGGATCATTTACATCTGGATATATACTGGGTATAAATAATGTTGAGTATTCTCTTACATATTTATAATGCTTTGTTTTAATTTTCAGCATTGGAATTAATTGGTCCTAAACATCGTCTGATCGGTGCCACAATGATTAGTTTCTTTTACAGTTTTGGTAGTGTCGTTTTAGGTATAATAGCAATGTATACGCAAAATTGGAGAGTTTTGTTGCGTATCGCATATGTGCCAGCATTTATTTTTGTTTCGTATAATTGGTTTGTGCCGGAAAGTGTACGCTGGTTACACACAAAAGGACGAACAAACGAAGTTCTAAAAGTTCTTAAAAGGGCGGCCGAAGTTAACAATGTTGTTCTGCAGGATACTACTTTACAAGAACTACAAAACTTAAAGGATGATGCAAACGATCAACCTGCAGTCGAAGTGAATGATGAATCTGGTATAATGGGAATATTTAAGTTTCCATCTATGGTGATACGAGTGGTTTCATGTGCATTATGCTGGTTCACTACTACATTTGTATATTATGGACTCAGCCTAGCTTCGGTCACGTTAAGTGGTGATAAATTTACTAATTTCATGTTATCCAGTGTAAGCGAACTTCCCGGATACATATTATTTTTCTACTTGAACAATAACATCGGTCGAAAGAAAACACTATCGGGATCGTTAATAACAAGTGGATTGTGCTGTATTGGTTCAGTATTTATAACCTCAAATAAAATAGCTAGTCTTATATTATTTTTAATTGGAAAATGTTCCATTACAATATCATTTTCAACATTATATATTTATTCAACGGAATTATTTCCGACCAATTTGAGACATAGATTGTTGGCTTTGACTTCAGGTGTTGGTCGTATTGGCAATATGTTAGCACCCCAGATGTCATTAGTTGGATTGTATGTCACATATTTGCCTATGTTCTTATTTGGTGGGTTTGCTTTTGTTTCTGGTATTCTGGCGTTGAATTTTCCAGAGACACTAAACAAACCTCTGCCAGATACTTTGGAAGAAGCAGATCAAATGAAAAAGAAAAAAATTAAAAATGGCGAATCTAATTGAATAATTTAGTAAATCATTTAATTTATTATTTGTTTTCGTTATTAAATGTTGAAGATCTGCACGAATTATATTTTGCTATATAGTTATATATTATATTTGTTTAATTTTCCATTAAAGTTACTAAATCACTTGCTTTTACTGAGTGGCGGGCAAAATATTAATTTACCAAACAATTACAAAGAGACTGACCTATCGGTGATGTGGCTAAGTTGCAAAAATGGTAGACTGACTTCATCTTCCATATGCTAGTACTATATATGTGCAGATGATCTATACGCAGATTCGACCTATAAGCGTACGAGTATATCATCGCTTAATTTGGAAGTGATTCGGCCCCAAACGAGATTGTAAAGCAAATAATTATGTACAAGCCATACGGTAAAATAGCGTTGTTGAATACTCAATAATTAAGAATATTGTCAGCATGCACTATATTACCAATGAAGTACTGATCATATTGAAATAATTCCCTGGTCTATTTTAATTTAACTGGTTGCTTGTGCTGTATTAGTGTTTCAAATTTTCGAGCTCTCAACCTATGAGTATGTATAATATCAGGGTACATTTAGCAGTTTTCAATTGCAATATATCATGAAGGCTTTAAATATAATGTTCACATTATATTTCAATCTAGCAGCAACTCTTCTGGGCGCACTTAGAAAAAAAGTTAAAAAAATCATAACGAGTCGCCAAGTGATGAAAATCTAACGAGGCTGTGGAGAGTGTCGACGATGTCTAGTGTAAACCTAGGGGTGGGTTTCAGAATCGCTGTAATTAATCTAGACACAGAATCAGGTGGGTTCGATAGATTACTTATAATTAGGTAGTTAAATTGCAGAAGCGCAACTACCCATCAGGGTAATACTTTCAGCAGTAGCTATAGATTTATGAATGAATGAACAGCAACAAGTGGAGTTCTCCCTTCTTTGAAATTTGATCATTGGTTACTTGACTTGGAGGGGCAAAGTTTTTTACGTAATAGCTTATGCGGATGCCGATTTTAATGCGCAGTATTAACTAAATAAGCATGCTTCTTGAAGAAACGCATGTAATAGGCGCTTACGCTCTTTCAAAGTGGGATATTAAACCTCCCGGTTAATAGAAACTGGTCTCATCTTGGATAGCACACTAAGCTGAAAACAGCAAGCATAATATAAAAAAAAGGTTATAATAGGTTTCTAGCTCCACCGTTCTAAGATCGTCATTGGTAAGACCTGACCTGGGGGTTGGACGTTGTGAATTTGCTCTGTACTTCAGTAATTCATTCACTATGTAATCGCTATGTGGTGACTGGTGATCTATCTAGACATAATGGCTAATCTTATGTCTATGATGTAGGTTCTAAAACCTGCCTACATGAGTATGGTTGGTGTACTTAGAATCATTTTGAGTAGCAACCTCTGGAGATCATTCTTCATCTCCCTGCCCTATATATTTATGATCAATTAGTAACATATAGGGAATGTAATAACATAGACCTACATTTCTGTTGTCGTCTCGCTACTAGTGCAGCGTGTTTCAAGCTAATTCTCGTACCATGATGGGGACGCGCCAACAATGGCCTGTAAAAGCTTTCCAAAACAAAAATAAAAGGTTACAATATTTATAATATGCCTTACCCAGCAGCTCTGGGACCTGGCTGTCATTCATTGGACCAAATTACAGAAACGAATACTAGAAGATTCCATTCAAGTATAAGATACAGTGCTTAGGTCCAAGCACAGATGCAGATAAAATAACAAAAAATGAATTCTACGAATAATTACAAGCCACAATGGTAAGAATGGATAGGAACGACGTCGAAATTGTACAACAGGATTTCAATTCAAAAATTGGAACAGACAAGACTGACAACTATCATAGGTAGAATTTGTTGGATTCTGGCGACACCATCGGATGGCAGATAGATAAAGTACGCAATAGTAAACAGCAAAATCCTACAACAGCAAAATCCTACAAGATCAGAACAATGAAAGGAGTAGAAGTACACAGCGATCACCAATGAGGAAATTCTCAATCTACATAGAAATGAAGTCATCAATATAAAGCCAAAATGGAACGAAACTGAAGAAGTCTACATGAAGACTACCACAGAATAACTCAGATTCCGATGAGACTCCACACAAATATGATCACACTGATGCACACCAACAGGCTATACAAATAGAAGATGTAAATTATTTTGTATACCTTGTGCTGCCAAATAGAGAAAACCGGTTGGGAAGATGAAGACATAAACAAACGCATAAATAAAGCATACATTCAATTTGGTAAAGTCTGGAATTATTGTGCCCTGTCACGCAAGTTCAAGATCCGAAATCAGTGGGTGTTTGTGAAAGCAGTGGCTGTCAAACATGGAACACACAGAAAAAGTGAGAAAGACACTACCTGGTGTTTACAAATAAGTGCATTTGTCGAACACTGACATGCTACTGCGGCCTAAGAAATCAGACAGACATAGAGACTGTATCTCCCCAACAGAGTTAGATGGTCCAGCCTAATAGACGCCATATACTGTTGCATATGTGGTAAACCGTAAAATTAATATGAAAATGCTTCTCCCAAATTTATACAATTTCATAGATTACTAGTTCACTACTCACAAAGAGATGGCAGCACATAAAATATTTTTTACTTTTACTGATAGTGGAAATATCTAACACATACATTTTCTTATTGGAATCCAATATCAACTCTTAATTTATTATCGTTAAGAAAAATTTGATTTTCTAACAAATATATTTGTTTGATATTTTTCTAATTTTATCTAACTTCATGACATAAACTGATATTTTGACGTTTCTCTGCGCAAGTTTGTTTTTATTTGTCTGATTCTCTTCGTTTTTGTTGTGTTGATTTTTTTCTTATTAGACCAGATAGGAACAATAACACACAAAGTTGATTCGTTTGGAAAGAAAAACAAGTGGAAAACTAATAAATAAGTGAAAAATTAATTAAATTATTTGATTTTCGAAACCAAAATAAAAACCCCAAACAATTTTGTTAGATTAATTAAGCAAAATAATATATTAAGAGGGAGCAGTGCAATTGTATAAAGTTTAAATAATTAAGTGTTGTGTTGAAAGAAAAGAAAAGAAAGATTTTCTCTTGTTGTTTTTGTGTTCAAAATCAATAATAAAGAAAGACCACTAAAGGATTTGTTTTTCTTGAATTTTTTTTCTTTTTTTCTCTAAACTTGCCGTTACTGCATATAGGTAAGTGGTTGTTCTATTTTGTTAAACTAATAAGTGTTTTTGAAACTATTAAACCAAAATCTTAGTGTTGTTTCCAATCTTAATAAGTACATAATTCTTACATTAATTAAATTAATAATTCTCATAAGCTCTGCAATAAATTATATTTATGAATAATACTGTGAAAACCTATACGAAGGTGTATATAAATTCGACGAAATTTTTCTATACATTTTCCCCAAAACTATAACTACCCTCCCCTATCTGCAATAATAGTCATAATTTTCCATGCCGATGAGTCACCGTCGTTATAATATTTATATTTTCTTTTCTTTTTTTCATATTCGAATGAAAATCATGTCGTCGTTTTCTTTGCGAACAAACCGCAGCGAAACACAACCACAACGACACACAATATACGAGTATTTGTACATGAATCGTAAAAAGTATTTGACCCTTATGCAATGTTCAATTATTTTCATTGATTTTTCTATTTTATTGTTTTGGTGGATTTTCATTGATTAAAAGAAAATTGTGTTCGAACTGCTCTCGAAAGCAAATACACAATGATCAATAGTTATATGCAGTCGATTATGTATGTACAAAATTAGTATCGGCCATAAAGCCATTAATTTCTATAATGACCCAGTGATCTATACATAGTCAAGTAACTCAAACGTTAACCAAACCATTAATTTGCTAAATCATATCTAATATACACATGTGCATTTTATTATACACACTCGCTTGTATGCACAGCAAAATCATGTTCAATATGTTTTAGTTTTATTTATTGGAAGTGTTTATTTACTTAGAATATTTATTTTATGATACGATTAAGTATCTAATGTTTGAATTAACTAAATCGATTACACATACGTTGTATAATTTTTCGGACTAGATAAAATATCTAAACCCCATTTGCAGTAAAGCTTGTGCTTTATCTATATGTTTGCTCAATTATAATGGTTCTTTGTATCAGCTATAGACGTAGGGCAGTCATCGATTTGTACAATAGTTACATAAATCATGTCTTGAATATAAGATTTTATCATTCTACTCTTCCGTCAAAGTTGAACTGCCATCGTTGACAGCAGATCTGATCTTCCCTTTGTAATTTGAGCATATCTCATTTGCAGGAAATTTTTATTTAAGAATAAGGGATTTAGGATACATATCGCGATCACTTGATATCTCCCGTTACCACTTCTAGTTAATAGATTTTATGGCAACAGTAGCTCAGTCCCTTTATCGCGATTGTAAACAAATTTAAAATAATATCTCGCTACCCAACAATTATCTAACATCTCTTATGAAAAAGTATCATTTTCTGGTTATTTATGGTTAAATAGGTGCTTTCTCTGGAATTGTCTAACAACAAGAGGTGAGGGTTCTGTGTAGATATAAAAATTGATAAGTTTACTTATCTCATAACCAAAACGTATATATTACAAATTCGATTATATTTTAATTATTTATCTTTTAACGGTTTTTACTGGCCATTGCTGGCCCATAACGTGTTAACAATCTGACTGCATCGATCACTCTCTACTTCGTGAAGCCATCGTGGATACAGCGACCTCTCGCTCACCGAAAGGGTGTTCTCTCTTTGTAGATTGCTGTATTATTCGGTTCGAATCAGAACTAAGAACGTGTCAGAGCCGTCATACTCACCGTCCTTTTATTTCATGCTCTATATCAGGAATTCGCATTCCTGATAATGTGAGCTATACCACGGAATTCTCGCATTTCAAGCGATCGCACTTCTTGAATATTGGATATAATGAGGCCAATTTCATTCTTCGCACATAACTTCATTTCGTCATACCAATCAAACAAGGTCAAAATGACAGTTCTAAAAAGTAAGCTATCCGAATATCAGGGGCTCTGAATTAATGTAATAATACTCATTAGAAAGTTTTTTCTTTAATCTCTGTTTGACCGTGATGAATTGCTCATAGAATTCTAAATGCATATCTCTACGCGGCCTGTGTCTGAGGGTATTCAAATACAGCTTGTGATACCTGTGAAACATTAAATTGGGGAGACAAATTTTCACTCTATGTATCGAATACCATACTGTCCTCCTTCAAGAACCGAATTATTTCATCTTGCGATTTTAAATCGAGTTTACGCTTCATTATGGGTTAAATTTCGTTGGTCAATAAAAAGGCAACACTCTTTATCATTTCTGGAGTATTGAAAACCACGGTTGTCGTTGACACCCAGTAAGCACTTGAAGTGTACTTCACAAACAGTGTTCACTACAAAAGACTCGTAATTAGCTCGCAAAATATTATTGCTAAAAAGATTTTAATAAATTCGTGGCGCTTTTTTATTTATACACCCTCATAAGAGAATGACGTTGTATATTTCCCTGTCCTGCCTGACTTGTACAAAAACTTCCATCGTAACTTTGCAATGATCAGATAATGGTTACTATCTATACGAATTTTTTTTAACACCGATTCGATCTCAAGTCTTTGACAACCCGAACCCACCATTTTGAAATCAACACATGGTTAATTTGGCTTTAATCACCAATCTGACAACGTACTGCGGTGTAGAGCTCATTAGATTGTTCAAATTATTGAACAATGAGTCTTTATCCTGCGGGGTTAACTTATATCTGTGGGCGCATGCACACATACATTTGACAGGTTTTCTAATCTTATGTTCAAGCACATGTTTGTTTTGTAACATTTTTAACATTTGATTTTTTTAACGGATGCTGATCGTCAGTCCAGCGAACGAACCAGATTTAGTGGCCTCTTACAACAAGCTCTGGATACTGTGGTGGTATTCTAATCTAAAGGTCGAATTAGAAGCCTTAAGCTTTCCATATAAATAGTAGCTTGAATATCAACTTGAGTAACTTCGTGCTAAATCTGTTAATGTATATAATATATAGCAACCGCAAATCATGACGATCTGTCAGTTGAATTAGGTTACTCCGTGGTTGATCGAGCAAGCCTCAAACTCGCTCTATTGAAACTTGATGTCTTGCAGTAAGCACTTAATAATTAGTTTGTTGTAATAATGACAAAGAAGCGAGGATCAATTAATTGAATGAAGATGATTCTCATAAAACAAGGGCAGGTTACAGTTGTTAGGGCATTGAAGGTAAACGAGAGAGTGAAAAGCGATAAAGCTTACATTTACAAAAAAAATTAGAACCGCACAAGGTAAAGCCATGAAATTAAGATTACACATTCGTTGCTAGACTTACGTTCAGTTTTGTAAACGATTTTTATAAAGCTCCTCTTTCTCTGATAAACCGTAAATATTATTCCAAAGACTACAGATTTGGACATTCGTCCATATTCTACACTGTTCTCCGTATACCTTGTAACCTCCTTTTTAGATAATTACATTTAGCGATGCAATCTAAATTCTTATGTTTTATTCTAACAATGGATAATTGGACTAGGGGCTGTTGTGAAATACCTGAATGTAGAATTATTTTGTTATTTTTGTAAATGTTAAAGCTGTAATATAAGAATTCTATTATAGAATAGAATTATAAAAATCCGACGCATAAAAAGGAAGATTATTGATTATTCATTAGAATATTATATTTTTGTATCCCCAATTTTTCAACCACCCCGCAAAATATTGACAAAAAGTACAAATTGAAATGTGTGCTGAGAAAAGCGAAAACAAAACCATAAACGGAACTGGTGAAAACTTCATTTTGGTTTTTTGGTTAATTTTCAATTCTAAATATTTTTGATATTCTATTCGTATGTGTGTATCCATGTTGATACGAGTAAAGTTCATTATGTTCTCAATACATATAAAGGGTTTTCTAATAAAAGATTTCATTTTAAATACTCTGCTATTTGGGCAGCTGTCAATTTTGAAGCTGTCATCTTAGAACGCATAGAAATTGTAGGAAAGCACTTCAATAACGGTGAAAAATTTGACTGTCGTGAGGACCGTCAGCTGGCATCAGTGAAACTGGTGGAAAAATTTGAGCTTTTGGGACAAGTTAGTGATGTGAAGAATCAAAACCGTGTGCGTCGTTGAAGAACAACTGAAAATATTACTGTAGTGTTGAAGAAAACCCAGGTTTATCGATTCCTCATCGATCTTTGAAATTTGACATCAGTTAACACAAGAACTCAAGCCGGTTGACCACCATAAACCTTGTATATTCGCTCACTGGGTCCTCCAAAGGCATCAAAATGATCCGGATTTTCATTGAAAAATCTTCAGTGATGAGGGGCGGAGCACTTTTCACCCCGGAGTGGAGCACTTTGCGACTCAGAAAAATGATTGTTGAAAAGCCTTTCCACTTTCAACGTGTCACTGTTTGGTGCGGTTTTTGGTGCAACACGAAGCAACGATCAACACACAAGAAATAATCGCAATTTTGCAGAAAAGTTTCCTGATCGTGTTATTTCTCGACGAGGTGATCACATTGTCCAACGAGATCTTGCGATTTAACACCTTTAGACTTTTTTCTGTACGATGACGTGAAAGATAAGATCAATGCTTGATGATTTAAGACTTTAAAGATGGAATTCGTGAAGTAGTCGAGGACATACAGACAGCCGCAAATGTGCGAAATGGTTATGAAAAATTTCATGAAAATGATATCGTGCTACAAACGTAGCAGTGACTGCCTCTTAACCTTCCCCTTTACAATTCAAAATGAAACCTCTTATTGGAAAACCCTTTACTATATGATTCGATATGTCTAGAAACCTCGATCAAAATTACTAGCCAGTTGTATAATTTATTGACAGGGTTCGTCGATCACTTTGTGTCTTTAATATACAACAAAATCAAAACACTACACTGCCACCGAGAATTTATTGAACATCCCCAATGCTAGATAGAGTGAATCATCCAATTTTTCAATGTTTTGGATTTTATGTTATGTACAAGCAGTTTTGTTGTAATTTGCAAACTGATGAAAATAATATTAAATTAGATAAAAGAAAAATGAAAAAATTTAAAATTAACTTAATATTTTTTGCGATGTTGTGATAAAGAAAACTTAATAGACAGTATTATAATCTATAAATTTATTGAGTATTATCACGAATCAATTTAAAAACAGAACCATAGATTTGTTGACTATACCTGTACTTATTATAATGTAAGTAAGTTGGTCAAAACGTTTTATTGTGAAATAAACTTTAAGACAGATTAGCAATTGAATGGTGGCAGGCGAACCGACTCTCGGGAAATTGTATTTCTCATGAAGTCAAATCATTTGGAGATGTAGACCATCTGAAGGTAATTCATTCATGTTACCGATATAAATTAATTTTATTCAGATGGTCAAAGTCCATGTTTCGTAAATATTTCAAAAGTAACCAAAGCTTGTTGTAACCCATATATCTTCTAATAATTTGAGTCTTAAAAATGAAACAAAAAAATATCAAAATTTGTAGTCAGTGATCATTATCTGGTCATTGCCAATCTACGATGGAAAAATTCATACAAGTTAGAGAAGACAGAGGGATATACAACGCCGTTCTTTTTTGAAGGTCTTATAAATGAGGTATGAAAATATTAAGATGAACTGAACACTTTCTGAAAAGTATTGAAAACTCGGTTATCGAGTTCCAAATGTATCACAAGCTGTATTTGAATATCCACAAATACAGACCGCATAAATGATCATTGACAATCGATCCTTTAAGGAATTCATCAGAACCATGCAGAGATCAAAGAGAAATCCTTTAACTGGAGTTGATTGCATTAATTCAGAGCTCTTGAAATTCGGAGGATAACTTTGTCATACTGTCTTTTCGACCTTATTGGATAGGAATGACGAAATGAAGCTATGCCCGAAGAATGGAAATAATTGTATAGCTCTTCTTTGCACAGCATACAATTTATTATCGTACATTAAATTCGAAAGAATAACACCTCTGGCGGAGGAAGTTATCGGTGACTACCTTGGTTTATAACTGAACAAACGAAAACATTCGCCGTTTTAAATATCAGAGAGAGAGACAAAATCATGAAGAGTAAAAATATCAGCTATTTGAAATTTTTTCTATAGCAATCTGTTTTGGGGCCAAGTTTCATTCAAAATTGTATGGTTTACTTTTGACGTCCTACCTTCGGCTGTTGCCAGCCTTATCGAAGACGCAAGGCTATAGGTTCGAGTTGCGTAGATCTGCACATTGCATTGATCCATGCCAGCATATACAGTACTGATGCAGAAGATTAATCGGCAAATGAATTCTGCCCCCGATAGGGTGTGATTCATTTTCGCATTCTAGGTTTAACTATAGCTGTAAACTTTTTGGTGTGACTGCATCGTAAATAGTTTGAATAAAAGCTTAAAAGCTTTGTATATCTAAATGTGATCCACGAGTGTTTCGTAAGCTTCGATTCAAAGAAAGCTAACATTGAAGAAAAACAAGGTGAATCGTTTAAAAGTGAGAGCAAGCAGAGAACTTCATTTGCTAGTTTGATTAATTCATTGATGTATCGAATCGACTCAAAGTAAATTGATTTCATCATTCAAACAATCCCAGAATCAAGTTCAATTACAAGTTCTACTTTTTAGAATGCAAAGTCTCGGATTTTGTATGTGCTATTATGGTTATAACGTCTTAATTAAATAGTCTATACGCTTTAAGGCTACATCAGTAGGAGAGAAAATGGCTCGAGCTCCAATAGAAGCGACGCGCAATGGAGCTTTATTATTTGTCTTCGATGAGTGATGTGAAAACTTGTTTCATGTCAGTATAGAGTTATTTGATGCTTATCTCTCAACTTATCGAAATATCGTTATAAATTAAACTGAGGAAGCTTTACTAACAGCACCATTTATTGGCATTAAATTTTCAATCGCACTATACGATATGTAGTGCGACAGCTTAGTGAACGTGTTGCTTTAAGCACCCAAATGGAGGAAACTCGCCATCGTTCATTATAAATATCAAACCAATGTCTTTAATATTAACCATGGATTGTACTTGACATTTTCGAGAAAATGATTTGAAACAACGATGTCCAATTACATCGTGGTCAAATGGTTTACAAACAAAACTGTCGAATCTGGGCTGAAATGAACCCACGACTATTATGGAAACACTCTTAAGTATTGTGGGATTATCTGGTGATCTCGAATACCATACATTAAAATCATCAGTAGCCGAATCGTAGAATGAACGCCAAAAATATATAGTTTTAACAGGAGGATATACCATATGTACACTGCAGAAGGTCAAAATAAAAAAAACGCTCATCTGAGAGGTCTCTGAAATTAGTAAATTAGAAAAATTGCCCTAAACCAACCATTCACAACTGACATATAGAAGATGAGTCGTTACAGGAGATCTGTAATCTCATTCTCAACAGATCTTTTATTAATAGAAAGGGTAAGAGGTTCCAAACCAAGTAACTTCCGCTATTTGGTCGGTTGGTTTGCTTAAACAGCGACTGATAGTATCAATAATTGGGATTGACTTTTAATCTATTTCTTAATGTTTTGATAATTCCTCTCCAGCCTCAAAAATAGTGGATATTAAATATAAATTGTATTAAAAAGATATAGATCATTGAGTCTCACATCGCTCATTACAACTTAGTAAAGTAGTAATCACACAAAACCGTTGGA
The DNA here is from genome assembly GCA_963932295.1 of Tipula lateralis. Taxonomy (NCBI): domain Eukaryota; kingdom Metazoa; phylum Arthropoda; class Insecta; order Diptera; family Tipulidae; genus Tipula; species Tipula lateralis. The sequence continues at coordinate 56,633,159 of OZ010737.1, forward strand.
TCAAAATTAGATTATACCCTTGTTGTATATATTACTGTTGCTTTTAGGTGTTCATGTACTCAACCTCTCCATTTACTCTTCGACCTTGGTTTTTTTATGCTGAACTCAAATAACTTATAATAACTATAAGAAAAATCGCGTCGATACCATGTGCCAACATGACATAACTCCGGAGAAGATTAAAAGATGGCACTAGTAGTAGTTGGACGAAATGTTTACATTTTTAACTGCAGTTTTTTTATATTCAACGAATTATTAACGAAACAAAAATTAAAAATCTAAAAAAAAATTTAATTTTATAATCGAAATTGGAAATTTTTGATGTAAATGGTTATAAATAATAATAAATAAATAAAACAAAATTTATTTTTTTAAAATTATGAATTTAAAAAAATACTTCGTGTGCCATCTATTGTTCTGTTTAAAACGTATTCGTATGCCATCTAGAAATCTTCTCCGAAACTTATATTTAACGAAATGCTGTCGTTGGCATTTACTATGAAAGTTGACACGATTTTCCTTATAGTATTATAAGTTATTTGGCTGTATAATATATGATATAAATAATTTAAACCGTAGACATAACATATGTTTCTTTAACCAGATGACTAATTTGTTTAAACATCTCAATGTTAAGCATCAAGCCAATGTTTAACTGAGTAGTCATCTTGAAACTATTTTTTCAGACTAACCTTCAATTTATATCTGAATTCTTAAAAATTCAATAACTTAACTATAATGATCCAACGATGTACCAACGCTTTTCGTTGATAGGTAGCTACTCACATATAAATGAGCTCTTTTTAGTCTCGTAACCTAATGTTCACTTTCCAGTTGCCGAAAGGCTTCCGCATTGACATGTTCCCTTTTTGATTAGCCTTGATTCATGCTTCGTTGCAAATCATTTTATTTCGTGTTTTATAATCCTCAAATCACGATGTAAACCTACTATTTCGAATGTACTAGGTTGCATTGACTATACTCCGAAGTACCTAACTGACGTATAGAAGCTGGGTTAGCCAAAGAATTATGCACGTCGATAGGGAGTGATGAATGTGTTTCTTCATCACCAATCGTAATTAAATGATGAAAATCCCTTTCGGCACCATGTAGTCGAATAATTACGAAGCTATTTGCGTCACAAATGATTTCGATGGTAATTACATTCGAAAAACAGTTTGAAAAAAGCACCCGTGTTGTGTTGCATAATCTTCAAACTAATATACGAGATGAGGATTTATTTTTGTAATCTGTAAGATTTCTGCAGGGCAAGAGTGTCCATTTGATGATATCGTAATTGAACAACTCTTTGCAAAAAAAAAATCAAACTCTATTATTCCATTAGACACGTGCTACTGTTGGATTTGATATATTTTGTACGGTGCGATACTAAATCGTGTGCTTTATTCTTGACGTTCATTTCGGTTTTAAAACAAGTACTGCATCACATTTAGGTGTAAGTGCATCGTAAATAGTTTGAATAAAAGCAAAAAAGCTTTGTATATCTAAATGTGATCCAGGAGTATTTTGTCAGCCTCAATTTAAAGAAAGCTTACAACGAAGAAAATCACGTTTAATGATTTAAGAGTCAGATAAGTTATCATTTGAATGGACTTAAAGTGTCAATCCACCTATACGAAAATCAAGTTCTACCTTTTAGGCTGCATATTCCATAGCTACTATAGCTATCAACCAAATAGCGTAGTAGCTAAAAGGTTAAACCAGTAGGCTTAAGAGTTAAGAAACGGCTTGAATTCCAATAGAGGCAACGTGCAAAGGATTTTGTATTATTTGACTGCGATGGGTGCTTTAAAAAATTGTTGCAAGTCAGATCTAATATTGATATAAGGATCATATACAACTTTTTTGAATATCAGTAATACTATGTGCCCACGTCTGGCACGTAGATGGCACAATCTGGATGTCCAATTTTCACATACTTGTGTTCTAAGTGTTCAATCGTTTATTGGAGTTGGTTCACTCGAGGAGCCAATTAACAGGATCATTACGTAAAACTATATTTCTTTGAGTAAATTAAGCAAGATTTATTTCAGCCTATTGGGGCTTGATTTTAACATCCCTCCCATCATCGTTTTTGAAGACATATAGCCTACTGTTTATCGTTTTTGAAGATATATAGCCTAGCAATTATCTTCACTCCAAATCCAACAATTATGTTTATTAACGTACCCACTCAACCAAAAGTGAGCTTCATCAATGAATATTTTTTTTTTTTGGCAAATCAACATCAATATCAATTTGAGCTCCAATGGAAATGGACCGAAGCCGAATTGATGTCGTGTGCGATGGTTGGATCGCTTTAATTACTGAACAAGTTGAATTTTGAATGCACGTAAACCAAGATCCTTTTAGATAAAATCTTTTATAAACTGGATGGATATACTACATCTTCAGTTGTTGAGAACGATGTCGAATTGATTGAGTTTGGTCTTTCTCATCGCTACAGTGTCTATCGCTTGTTCGGTACGCAATGTTCGACGTCACACTGGATGCGTAGTATACGTGGTGTGAAAACAATTCATAAAGTTAACCGAACTAACCGATCTGATGGACGATTATGACGATCGTAAAATGGACTTAATTCATGATGAGTTTAGCGAACACAACCATTATTCTGATAGGAAACACTCTATTCTCCGAGAATTGCAAATCAAATTAATGTTAAAGCAAATGTCAGCTGTCACATTGGTTGTCAAAAAAAATAGTGTTGCCAAATAACCTCTATCCTTCCTGATATCTTAGCCAACTAGATAACAGCGAGTACATATAAGGTGGGGTTTTTGCTAGAAACTAAATCTTAGTTTCTCTTTTCACCCTCCGACCACTTGTGTTTTTTATGCTGAGCTGATATAAATAATTGAAACCGTATACATAACGTATGTTTCTGTAACAAGATGACTAATCAGTTTAACATTTATCTCATATGAAGTGGCAGTGTAGTTTGATATTATGAACAACGATATAATAATCTCACTCGATAAAGCACTTCTTGCCCCATCTCACCGCAAGGAGGATCCACATAAACATACCACATGTAAAACTTTTCGTCAGAGAAAAGATTATAAAAGTACATCTATATGTTCATAAGTGGAAAGTACAATGAAGACGAACTGTCATCAATTTGTGATTGAGACTGGATCCGCTATGTTTAATTACGTTTTCTTAGCACTGCCGTAATGAATATACGGGAGGCAAGTACTCTTAAGCATCTTGATCTTAAGATACTTCTAAAAGAATTAACTTGTTTCTGGCATCGTAGATTGTCCTTAAATGATTGAATACTTATACAGATTTGTATATTTAGAGTAAGTTGAAGTTTATAAGTATATTTCACACAGTATAAAACTATGTATAGTATAGTATGTATATGGTGTTGAAATAAAATTGAACGATCGGCACTAGACTATAGTTAAATTTTTTGTAGACGAACTAAAAATCTTGTGCACATTTTGAAAAGTGTCACAGAGGATTGACATATCGATTTAATTTCTAATTTATGATATATCCTCAGCATTATGTTAAATGTATAGCATATACTGATTATGGTCATTTGCTGAATTAGTAGGCTTTCGACTATGTACCATTGTGTCCTCCCACATCAAAATATTCGGGTTGCATGTCAATGTATTTTTAATTTTTTTTTTGGGGTGTTTGTGGTCGTACAATTATACAAATAATTTAGCATCCTACGTACATAAATAATGATTTTATGTACTTATGCGAATAAGAAAGTGTAATTTAAATATATAAATAAATGGAGTTGGTATATCAAGTCATTGTCGTTAAAAAGTGTTTATAATGTTGTTGTAAAGCTTTAATGGGAATTTACATATATTGCTTGAAATGTTTTGCACACCTGCTTTTTCCTTATTAAATGCCAATCGTGTGTATGTAATTAAATTAAATTAAACAAATTTAAGATGTCAAATTTAACGTGAGGGCTTAATATTTAACCATCCAATTTTATTCACAAAAATTATTCTGCTCAAGGAGATTTGGATGTAGATTTCTATCTCTTAAATGTTTTTGTTTTACAGGAAAAATATTTGACGTCACACATTTTACATTTCCATTAACAACCAAGAATCGGAAATTAGTATTTTGCACCCACAACATATTTTATGGAATAACAATCAACCGGATCGAGAATCGAATTTGACTTGTATAACATTAGGGATGAGGTGATGGTAGTTATTGGAGAGTATAATTGTATTTATGATATTCCTTGTTATTCTTCTAGAAACGAAATACTAGGAAGAACATTAAGAGTCGATTTATTTATCTAAACAATAATACAAACAGTATAATTGGATTTTCTAAATATAAATGATCATAATATGTAACAGCTTCGTTTGACTTTAAATCAATTCACAATTTATTTAAATCATGATAATATAGCAATTTACATTTAGAGGGTGTCATAAGTTTGTAAATGTTCCGCAAAATGAAAGCACTAATCAGAATTTACCTCCAGTTTTTACACGCACCCCAAGCTATAATACAAATTACCAAATTAGCACGTGTTTAAGGTTTTAACCTTTTACCGGGTGTTACAAAAACTAGTTTTTTGACGCAAAATCCAAACACCCTGCGATTTACTAAAAACTGCTCCCTTTGATGAAATGCAGTTATACGAACTATATGAAGTTATCCCAGTATTGAATCCCTTAAAAATTAAAAAATTTGCATCTGGAACTATAATACTTTTCTATCTCATCCCAGTTTTTTTCAGTTTAATCTAACTTTTGATATAATTTTGCACCAATTCCTAACAAAATTTTTAAACTAAAATTATTTCAATGCCAAGATATTGTGCCTATAGGCCCTAAAATGTTCGTTTTGTTTTGAGTTGCCCATATAATGGAGCTGCGTTCAAATAGTTCCATATAAAATTCTATAATTTTTAATACTTTGGTATGCGGTCTTCTGAGAACCTAATGGACCGGAAATTATTCGTCTTCTGGTGCACTATACATTGGCCTGAATTGATGCGCCATCAATAGTAGAACTCGTCTCCATCGTTGAGCTCCTCTCGTATTTAGGATTACTCGTAACAATGCCACGTTTACTCTCCTTGGTTATTCGCTGAAGATATAATGAGATGTGTTGATTTATGTGTCAAATGTTACCCCTAGGTACTTGTCCCGTTGTTCGAACATTTTCACGATCTCTCCTCTCTATTTTACTGCGACCAATACAGCGGTGTCACCGGCAAAGCCAATTACTTTAGCTTTACATAGTAGGTCAAAGCACACCAACATACATCATGTTTCAAAGTGTAGGACCTATAATGAACCCCTGTAGAACTCTACCAACTATCACTCATATTAACTATGCGCAAAAGGTATTTTGGTACCTCCATCCGGGTAGGTTCCCAATTAGCAGTATTGAAGGCATTCTCCACGTATAGTTCTACTATTGCACAGTATTTTTTGCTGCCACGAAGCCATCTCTAGTAATGGCTTAATGTATATGTCCGCATACGATTCGCTCCAGGATATAAAAGCTGAATTCTGTTATATTTATTAGAGTTGGTCCATGTCATGACCAATTTCGGTTCTATGGAGAAAGGTTTCGAAATATCTAAAATTATAGAATTATTGGTGGAACTATATTTACTAAAATTGGATCCTCTTATGGCCAACTCAAAGGAACAAGAATCGTTTCTGGTCGAAAATCTAGTAAATCGGACATATCGACTTACGGACCTCGATTTACCTATAGTTGTAAGGTAGATCGTAAACAGCGACCCATGACAGAGTTGGGAGTTCCTTGGGCCATCAACAAATGACTGTATGGGTAGAAACAAGCTAAGAGACGAACTATGACTAAGATAGTGAGATGAAATATCAATACAAATTTAGGACTCTTTTATTACAAATAGCGTTAGAGAACGGTTTACTGTTTAACAGTAGACTTTAAATTCAGTATAGTGAAGTTGACTATATGCAAGTAAACCTCAATAAGGTAAGAACAAGTGTTAAACTAAAAAATTATGACCTGTAAAAAGGTCTGCTTTAAGTGACAAGGAACAAATAGATAGTCGTCTTACTAATTTAAAGGAGACGCTTGTTGATTGCAATGTTGTACACTTGTCGTGCTCCATGTAATCGATATAATCTCAGAGTCGGGATTATAAGATGACTTAAGGCTCAACACCTTAAGTTATACTTTGCTTGAACCATTTGCGTAATTGACCAATAAAACAAAGGTTTCCTTGAATTAAATTATGAAATAGGCATTTGTAACCATTCGCTGTTCAATAACCGGATGCAAATTTTCTTAATAGTGAGCAACTTAAACTGTTAATGCCTGGTTCAGACCTCTGCTTTTCTAAGGCAATAACCATTTTATTTTTATATTGATATTCATATTTAAAATTTCTTTATGTGGTTTAATCTCACTTTTCATAAATTCACTTTTATATCACTTTATCTCAACAGTCAATGAAATTTAAATTTTACTAATTACTAATACTCTTGCTATGTATAGATTCGTACAAATATCATAATATCAACATTTTGTTGATATTGACAAACAAATCATAACTTGTTTCAATTCTAATCTGACAACGGGTTGGTCGAAGTGCCAAAAATATTGCTGCCGTTCAAGAATCCGTCGTAAACGAACCAATACTGTCGTCAATTCACTGCGCGCTCAAGAATTGGACACCGTTTATACTCTTGGTTTGCACCCATATAAAATCATAGGAGGTGACATACGGTCTCGGATTGAGCTCTGGAAATGTTGAAAGGAGATGATCAATTTCATCGCAAAATCATATTTAGAGATGAAGCGCATTTTGGTTTCGTCTACAAACAGAATATGTGAGTTGGTCAGGTAAACACCATCATGTACTTCTAGAAAGGCCACTGGCCGTTACAAAGACATATTGCATGCAACCTCATATCAAAACCACATATAATGATGCCTTTAAAAAATCTAAATTCAATGAACGTGCTATATCCAGAAATGGTCCTTTCGATTGACCGCCTATACAGTATCATTTAACATATCTATGCCAACAAGTTGGCGTCATTAGAGGAGCTCAGAGCCAATATTGAACACTTAGCTTAATATCAACAATTTTCAATATAAAAAGTTCCCATTAGAGTTTATAGTTTTTTCAGTTATCCGTCAAACGATCAAATTATATCTTAATAAAATAAATTTGCTCCCAATATGTTCTGACAGTAACAAAAAGATGAGTCAAATTCGAACCTTTAAGAGCACATCTCGTCTTCGTTTCCCTGCCCGGACATTTTTAGACATTATACGTATCTCAAAAGGGACTATCGTACCCTATAATTTTGTACAACTTTCATTGTTTTCACTTCGGATTCACATCATTTAGGATTTGGAATGTACATGGGTCGATAATTTGGATACAGTCTATGAGATAACAAACAACCTATTTTCTTATATCCAGTTTACACGTTTCAACAATAACTTCATATTGGTGACAATGAATAAAAATATTATTTATCCTTTACCGTTTTTAAATTATCCGATATACTAAGATGATACGATGTTTGTACGAGGAATATCTGGACCAAAAAATAATTGATTTTATTGTTTAAAATTTTTAGCTCGAAGCATTAAGTCAACAATGTTAAATTTTTGAGTCTTTTCTGAAATAATTGACTACATCAAATATTGGCGAAGAGGGAGGATGTGGTGAATGTGAAACCAGCTTGTATTTCGATTAAAAGTCAGTTCATATTTTTATAAATAATCAAAATATGAAATCACTGTATAGGTCTTGGAACCATCGACGCAGATTCTTTTTGGCTATCGAAGTGTAGCTCACTTTAAAGACATCGATATACAATAATTTTCCTAATACGTATATAATACAATAATTTTCATCTAGAATATCTAAACGTATATAAAATTAGCCCATGATTTCATCCCAGAAAATATCGCAATAGTATATCATTTAAGTGTCAGCCTAGGATTTTACTATCACGACAGTTTTTTACTATCATCCCAGAAAATAATTTGTGTTAGTTCAAGAATATCGTCGATAAATAAAATAAGAAAAAACCCTTACAAAATTTAATAATTGAATCCGATATAAACCAAAAAATATTAATAATAATTACACAATAAACAGATATTTGAATTTCGAAGAGACTTCATTCAAAAATCTGTCTCGGGAGTGATTATAAAGTGTCATCTCAGAGGGTTGCAAAATTATGTTACGAATCCATTATAGAATAAATATGTTTAAAATTAGGAAAATCCTACCGTTGCGTCATAGGTAGATTCATTAAAATACTAGCCATACATACGGAATTTTAACATACGGAAGGACCCACATTTGAAAATTTGTTTAGGTGGCGATTATCAAGTGTCATGTCACAGGGTTCTAAAATTATGTTATAAACCCATCGGAGAATAGCTATGTAAAAAATTAGGAAAATTCTACCATTGCGTCATAGGTAGATTCATAAAAAAACCAGCCATACTTTTAACCAATATATTAATGTGCAATAATGTCGCTGGATGTAGCTTAATGGTTAAGAGAGTTTCTCATCACGCCGCGGTCTCGAGTTCGATTTCCGCCGTTGACCAAAAATTAACATGCAACCGGATGACATAAAAAACGCGTTTGTGTGTAAAACATTCGTTGGGCTGACCACCTACAATGTAAACCAATACGTTAATAGGTTCGTAAGGTCTCAGTTAAGACGTGGAGAGGGCCGTTTACGGCCTCTAAGCCATAGATAGATTTATATATGTAGACAATTATAGTTTTTTTTTAAAATGTTTATAGTTTTAATTTACACGAGAACCTATTTTTTTGTAGACCAGTAAATGAGGAATGACTTTATGTGTCGATGTACGTATTGGGGAAACTAGTTATCTCATGTCATCGTAAATCTCCCAACCTTCTTGCCGATAACAATAACAAGTATAATGTGGCATAATGACAGAAGAACTGGATGGTATATAATTAACAAGCGAATCGATTTTAAACTTTTCATTGAAAAGTGTCACTTCATATTTATTTTCTAATGGATTCGTAACATAATTTTGCAACCCTCTGAGATGACACTTTATAATCACTCCCCAGACAGATTTTCGAATGAAGTCCCTTCTAAATTCAAATCTCTGTTTATTGTGTAATTATTATTAATATTTTTTGGTTTGTATCGGATTCAATTATTAAATTTTGTAAGGGGTTTTTCTTATTTTATTTATCGACGATATTCTTGAATTAACACAAATTATTTTCTGTGATGATAGTAAAAAACTGTCGTGATAGTAAAATCCTGAGCTGACACTTAAATGATATACTATCGCGATATTTTTCTGGGATGAAATCATAAGCTAACTTTATATACGTAATATCTAATCGTAATTGAATAGATCTCAGCCATTAATGCAATGTTTAAACCATGTCTCAAATTACTCTGCAACGTTCAATAATTACATCCACCGCATTTCAGTATACAAATGATTGTGATCAAAATACTGTACAGTTTCAGCTTATCCAAATTTGCAAGATCGGTTTGAAAATTTTATGATGCAAAGAATGATTACTTGAGGCAACGTGCGCTTCGTTATTCTCCCATGCTAGTATCGTGGTATAATAACGGGTGCAAGATATACATGCATTTCAATACTCTCTTAAAAGTATTCTAGTACTAAAATTGATTGCTCTGGTGATCAATTAGACATGGGATTGTCTGCAATCTAGAAACAGTTAATAATATTATATGGTTTTTATAATTTTTGGAAAGAACCTGTAACTCGAAAATTTCAGTATTGATGGTGCGTCAATGTAACCCAATAAAATGTTACCGACAAACGAACACTTTAAAAGCTTGCGTCTATTTTCCAGAGCTTTGTTGTATGTATTATAGCCATCCTGATATAGTGATAAACGCTGCAAGATTTCATGGTACGCTAATTCGTGATCCTACGCCCAACCGCCTTTCCAAGTTAGGTGACGAATAAACTTTTTCTAATTCCAATTGTGACCGCACGTATGTAAAGTTGAAGATCTTGATTGTCTCCGGGTCATAAATATCTTCGCGATGGTAAAACTCCACATGGGATCAGATCTAGAAAACATTGGTCTATGTGTTTGTTACTGCACATATTTGTCACGAAAATAACAGCTAGCTGTTTGATCGTAGATACTCTCAGTAGCGACATGTTGGTAAGTCTTATACTTATTGATGAAATTATCAATGTACTCTCGTATTTTCTTGGCGTCGCTTAAGTTCTCGATAGTTCTGTATATATTTAGGTTGGAAATATTTAAATCAGCAAACATTTAAAACTTTGTGCAAAACCGAATGCAGCTTGAATTGACTTGGACCTGCCTGCCGTTGTAAAACTTAATATATTGGATGCGGTCGCTTAAGTAAGATTTAAACAATACAGCATAGTAATTTGAGAACCCAAATAAGTATAACTGTTCAAGAGCTTTACAGTGGCTAATGGAGCCAAACTCCTTTGAAAACTCGTTGTACACAAGGTCAAATAGGCGTCTATTACTTTGTGCTGCTGGTGAATTCAATGAACATGTTGAATATAACATGCGCGTCCGTTGATTTATCTTCATTGAATTTCATACGCATAAATGCAGAAAAACGTTTCTAAAATTTCACCTATATTGTTGCTGTAGAGTTCTTTCATCTAGTCGAAACGTTCAAGGTAATGATGGAAATTAATAGTGCCCGTCTTCCTGAAATGGTCATAAGGCTTTTGGCTCTTGTGACTAGTATTTTTGTTGATATTCTCGCTCTTCAATATCATTTCAAGGGATTTATGGTGGACACCCTTAACAATAAAAGGTGTTACTGATTTGTTTATCTTTAATGTACTTCGTTCGTTTGTGATTTTGAATTTGGAAAATTTAGCTCAAGTTTGAGTCGTAGATAGTTTCGGTGTACAAATGCTCCTGGTCAGATGTTACATTAATTGCTAAAATTTCATCTTATCCATCACGAAAGGTTCAATTAACAGAATAAATACTGAAGTCACCCAAGATAATGTCGGATTGGTTAGTCATATTGTTGTTTTCTACAATTGAGTCGCAGTATGTCGTATATATGATGATAACGATGCGTCTGGTGGAATACATATAATGTAGATGTATAATGTCGTTTTGTTAATCGATATTTATACGCACAATTGTTCAATATATCCCAAAAGGATATAAAACTGTCTTTAACATACTGTGCAAAATCAGAGTATTTCTCGATAAAATTGATTATAAAACGGGTATTACCTCCGAAGCATATATTCAGTTACCTATAGCAATTTGTGACATAAACAAAAACTGCCTTCTAAGCTCTGATCTTCACTATCTGTTTTTGTCAGATACTCGAGGTATGAAGAACTCATCTGAGCAACCTTGATATTAATCATCACAAAGGTTCAATATTCGATTGTTCCTCATAAACATTATTTAACTTTAGTTCCAACATTCTTAAAAACAAAAGTTAATTAAGTATATTGTCTCCATCTGTTATTGCCCCAATAGGTACGTATCATACAATCTCTTCGTACTTATAACAAAATGAAATAGAATAAGGTTCTGTTCGTTTTCATGTCCATTAATTTTCCATAAGATAAAATTCCAATGAAATAAATGTCAATATATATGTACAAAAGTCTAAATGGACAAATAAATAGACAAACAAATGTTTAAGTACATGTACCTTTTACTTACTGCGTAATTATTGTTTCACCTGAGCGCTAACTTCAACCCAAATAAAATATTCTATGAATTTTGGACGAATTACTCTACTGGCTATATCTATACCATCTCGCCCAACTATTTTGTGTCGTTTCTTAATTTATAAAGGTACATAATTCCTAATAAATAAGGTATCAGGTGAAATATATTTATATTACTAGCAACAAAAAAGGAAATTTAATGATTTGATCTATAAATTAAATTAAGTTTTTATATGTTTTATTTTGGCTACCTGTTAGCTTTTCGAAGAGCAATAAACTGAACAACTTTCACTGTAATTAATGTCTTTGCCAATCTTGCGAAATAAGTTTGTTTAATTTGTCTTTATAATACAACATCAATTTTAATATTACTCGTACGTAAATGATAAATAATATATGATTAATTAATTTTGAAAATGAATCGAATCAAATGACGAAATATTACGATATATGATTAAGATTACCCGCTCGCCAGTCTTGGGTGCTATGCCACTAATCTTGTGCACACAATTTATTACACATTTCACTAATAATCTATGGCTTAGAGGCCGTTAACTTACCCCGTCTCAACTGAGATCTTATGAACAGCCCAACGAATCTTTTTACTCATAAACGAGTTTTATGTCATCCTGTGACATGTTAATATTTTGGTCAACGGCGGGAATCGAACTCGAGACCGTGTCATGATGAGAAACTATCTTAATCATTAAGCTACTACCGGCGACAGTTCACTAATTCACTTTAATTCAATACTACCGCTTGCCACTGGTGGGGTCTTTTACACTAGTCTTCACTCTTCACTTTTGAACACTTTAAAACACCACTGGTTAAAATAATACTTGCCCTTTACGATCTTTCCATTCTACTCGCAACAGTCAATGCTGTGGTGCATATACATTTCGGTATAGTTTCTTTCGAGATATTTCCATGCATCACTGTAGTAGTGTCATTAACTGGTTTCTATTACTCCCTGTATTCTCGTGATGTTCTTTCATAAGTTGTATAGTGTCATCTCTTTCCTTTTTGACCATTACTTTTCAAGATAAATTGACTGTCAATATCGCTTGAAGCGTTGAAGAGATAATATCTCTCCCTCTCCGAAATCTCAACCATAAAAATATTGCATTAGGTAAAAGTATTGCATTATTGCATTGCAGTTGGATTCAAAGCAGCATCTATTTCGACTATTACCCGGCTACCCCATATACCGCGTACGATAACCACTCGACAATTGACTGCCATGACGTTTACTGCTTAATATAGATATACATACTCGGTACAATATATGTATGTATATATATATATATATATATATATATATATATATATATATATATATATATATATATATATATATATGTATATATATATATATATATATATATATATATATATATATATATATATATATATATATATATATATATTATATTATATTCGGTTTTTTCAACTTATCGACGGATTATCGCATTTATTATGCCGTATCCAGCAGTAAAACCTACTTCTTCACGTAGTTCGGGGTTAAAGTTGGATTCAACATAAATTTTAACATTTTTATAGTTTTTCGAGATAGCTGGTTCTAAAGATATAAACAAGAAATGGAAAAATTTCTTCTATACCTTGCTGCAGTAACGCAGATAAAATACCATCTTTCAAAGGAAGTTTGCAGGAAATGAATGAGCTTATGCCCATCTGACTCTTTCCGGTTTACGGATTTTATCTGACGCACTCTGTTCCCTTATATGAGGTTCAAAATGCGTCTCACTAAGTAGATCTCTGTCGTTTTTCCGGTTTTCAGTAAAGCTTACATCCTCCTTTTGAAGAAGCCTCATGTGACCCTTTGTGAGTAGTTTTTAAGTTGGCTACTATCGGAATATTATCAATTATCTCACTGAATATTCTCCATGTTGCTCTCTTAGATCGTTTAATTCGATGTTTATAACATATTAACGCCCTTCTATTTAGTCCTATTGAACAGTTTCCTCATTTTCGTATTTAATCAATTCGGGATGTCTAATCGGATACATGCCAGTTATTGAACAGCGCGTCCATACGAGGACAAGCTAAAGTTAGGTACAGAAACTCTTTCGTAATGGCATTTAAAAAGGTTGGCTTACTTCCCCTGTTACATTTCAACCTGAATATTTTAAGCAATTACAAATCCAAAGAGATAGTTACTCATTGAATTAGTATTACTGCTACCCTATACAGCTTAGCCCTGTCTTCTTGCTGTAAACGCGTTTAATTTTCAACGGAATCATTCTATTCTGATCCCCGATAACTGTTCACGTTTGCCAGTTTTCCAAGGACTCTTCCATGAACAGCAACTGTCCATGCAGATGAAGTCTGGAATGGAAAAAAGTTAAACTGTGAGGTCTCCAATATAGACTCTCTTAAACTACCAACTACTACTGATAACGTAAAATAACTTTCCCACATGTTATGAAAATTATATAAGAGTATGGATGTGCCCATATGTTCAAGGAATGTCGTCGTATCTCACCTTATTTCCATAGTGGCCTATGCACCATGTTACCCAAACAGTCCGGATCCTCATAACCAGAGATTTCTCGCAGATTGTAGTCCTCGTTTTCCTATCGGCTGGACAGACATTTCTGATTATGATCCAGATAGGAGTTAGAGTTGGTCGCTGTAACTTAAGTTCTGGTCGGTATGGTTTATATTTCTAAAAAGTGCAACATCGATTTCATAGCGCGTGTTTATCTATTTTTCAGTTTCAGTTAAACACTTTTTGACTCTAGGCAATTTCAACATCAATATACGTTGCTAAGTAATCGTACTGAGCCTTACGAACATTCTACTCTTTTCGTATTTCCAAACTAGCATATTTACATGCTAACCGTATATCTGTGATATTGATTTAACTGCTTTGCTAATTGGATAAGTTTATTTGTGGATAAGTCTGTATGACTGACAGTTCGTTCAACTTGATTTATCTATTTTGAAACTCATGATTTTATTTATTTATGTTCTATTTTACACTGTTTATGTTCTATTTTACACTGTCTAACTGCACTTTTTAACTATCAATGATATTGATAACGATTTGGGGTTTGATATTAGATAAGGGTCGATAGGTATCATTTACTCAATGATAATGTATATGGTTTAAGGAATGCATTCAAACGGGAATGCTTAATCCGAGTCCAGCTATCGAGTTAGGAAAGCTAACAAGCCTATGCTATACAAATTATCTTTGTAAAATGTTAATATACTATACGTCCATCTAAATTCAATTAGATTTATAATCATCTTGATCGTAACCATAACTTTCTCGTAAATTATGGGATAGTATTCGAAAACTAGGTCTAACAGTGTCTTTATAGATTCGGTTCCTTTAATTTGTACGAAGGTCTCGATTTTGAATTTAGCAACCCGACGTCTTACTCCCATGTTCCTTTTCAAACTGTAGACAAAAATTATTGCTAAAGATGTGTGTTAAAATTTCTTTTCAATTGTCGTAGCCAATACGTGTTCTCTAACCATAAGGTATCTAAAGACAAAATTAATTTACTTTACACTAGAAGTAAACAATGAACCCATCGAATATTTTGAAGGTTTCATAATAACTACAAAACTAACTTGAAATTTTCAAATGAACTAGATATGTTTCAATATATAAGCGACTCTGGAATTGAAATTAGAAAATCTCCTGGCATTTCGGCTACATTTAAGTCAGATAGTATACTCTGATATGTAATTCTTGATTGTTTAGATTTTAATCACAATATTAGATAAAAATTGCTTTAACTCTATTGCTGGGTATGTCTACAACAACTAGATTTGACCATAATCCTGATCTAATGCTCGATTAGACTGTTCATTAGAGAATTTCCAATATTGGTTACTATGTTAAATTAATGGAAAGCATCTCGATTACTTTGCTCTCTCTCTCTCTCTCTCTATATATATATATATATATATATATATATATATATATATATATATATATATATATAATATATATATATATTTATATATATATATATATATATATATATATATATATATATATATATAAATATATATATATATATATATATATATATATATATATATATATATATATATATATATATATATATATATATATATATATATATACATGTGCCAAAAAGTCTAAAGTTTCATCGTCTCGTATAGCTACTTAAAAAATATAAAGTTTTCGTTAAATAATAAAGTTATTATGGTGTATTGAGTCACCGACATCTTGTCATGCATACTAGTATGTACATATGTATAGACCTATATATTGAGATAATTTAATCTAAGCTAATTTACTATTTGGACTTGGAAGTTGATTAAATTTGAATGAATGATGTATATATATGTGATGATAGCATGTGTGTAATGATTATAAATTTTGAAAAACGGTTTTGAATAATTTACTGTAGTTTTGATTTGTCAAGATCTAATTAATTCTAATATTATATTAGTTCGTTATGGATGGATGGAAATACGATAGACACTTATCAGTTACGATAGACACTCATCTTAGTGAATCTAGATGGAACATAAATTACAATATAACTATGTGTCGAATAATGAAAGTTAAGGTATTTCAGAGCTTTAAATATATATGACAGGTAGAGCATTATATATATATATATATATATATATATATATATATATATATATATATATATATATATATATACATATATATATATATATATATATATATATATATATATATATATATATATATATATATATATATATATATATATATATATATATATATATATATATATATATATATATATATATATATATACCTTCTGAAACATATAAAGTGCTCGTCGCAGATGGTTAATCAATCAAACGCTATCTTAAGTAAATTTATCTTTGTAATCCAGTGTCATTTGTATTAAACTATAATTTTGTGGCGAGTG